>CANSNZ010000989.1:5482500-5903119 GCA_947646795.1 Beta lomatogona | reverse complement strand
AGATCTGACATTTAACTCTGGAAGGACAGCATGGAATTCTGATTGCCCGGCGCATTACCTAAAATGTTCAGTATAGACTAGGAGACAGGCACTCCAAAACCTCATCTGCACTAGAGGGGCCCAATCAGAAGAAAACCGACAGGAGGAACCTGAGCCATTCTAGGACTCTCGAAGGAAGCGGGAAAGATCCACTCTCGAGATCAAAAGACTTCAGGAAGTTGAGGAAAGGAGGAAGGGGCTGAGGACTACAAAAATAGGCCCCATGTTTCAGTTTCAAAAGAGTATAGCTTTGCTATTTTCCATAGATTGCGGAAGATCGCTGGAAGTCTAACGGCAAGGTGAAAGTCCGCATTCAGAGCCATACTCGAAGGAAATAGCGATCCGGCGATGTGACCTACAAAGGCTGCAGGCCGTTGATTGAGCGCTTGGACAGTTGAAGCCGCCGGTTGTCATTACTAAGCGACCGCCCCTCAGAGCGTTTTACTCGGCTCGTTTCTTAAACTCTCTACGGCATCATCGACTTTATATCTGTTGAGATCGATGACATCACCAGCAACTTATTGTAGGGCTACGCATTACAAAGAACTAGCACCGCCAATATATCCAATCAATGGCGGGAACCCATAAAAAGCCTGACCAGGCTACAATCAAAATAGTTCAATGAAGAACACATAAAGATCTAAGGCAGGCAGGCAGGGTGTACTAACATGCCAAGATCTTCGGGACTCTAGCAGATAAAGTTCAGATAAATATTACAGCCCTGAAAGAGCTGAAGTCACCAAGTTCTTTGAGGCCATGTGTAGGGCCCAGTAGTTCCTTCAAATATCAAACATCACAGCCTGGCTGTAGAGAAATTGAAGAAAAGGAAGAAACCCTGCAGGAGATCTAGCAAAAACTATAACAAAAGCAATCAACAGCTGTCCCAGGCAGAATGGCTCAAGGGCCAAGCCCCAACTGTGAGATTAGGCGTGAGATGCAATAGATGAAACTTTAGTAGGTATTCTCACATCCTCCTATAGCTAAGGACCTCAATGAAAGGAGAAGGGATCAGCGGTGTGGAACGAAGCAAAACTAGAAATCTGAGGCATATTCAAAATTTCATGAGAATTAAAAAGACCTTCTAGATCCTTGCGTATTAAGTAGTGATAGTTTATACATCAAGCCCTCTAGGGAAGAGAAAGGAGAGGGAAAGGAAACTAAAAGCGATACCTTAACAACCTGACAGGGTGTATGGAAGAATTGTATAGAGCCATGAAGAGCTCAATCTCAAATCCAATGAAGTAACATATTCTATAAAAAAGCTAAAGGCCCACTGAAGGGAGAGGATTTTTGTAAATCATAGCGTTGAGGCTGCATTTGTGATTCCTTTGATGATGTTATTTACTTGTCCTTTCCCAAAATGTGAAAATCGCCAACTCAGAGTGAGGAAGAGGGTTCTGGTACGATAGCGACTCCATCGCGGGCATTACCAGCACTGGACCACTTGCACGCAGGTTGATATCGAAAGAAGAAAGCGTATTATCGACCAGGTAGGCAGCTCTGGTGACAGGAAGGAGAGATACAGTGTATCCTCGAGAATTTAGCTATTGAAATTGGTTATAGACTTGGGAAAGGAAAGAAGAAGAAACTCTCCAGTCGACTTCCTGGTGGTAGGTACTGACATAGCCTGAATTTGTTAACAGTGGGTGAGACCTGCCTTGAGCAGAAGATAAAAGCGTATCTCGATCTACCAACTCTGTGCGTACAGCTGAAACAGATGAAGGGACGAAATTCCTGGGAGAAGATTTTCGGTGTTTGTTTGGGTAGCTCCTGAGTGTTATCCAATGACTTTCAAAGTAAATTCTCGGAGGAAGAAACAGGCCAGAAGGGGAAGAAAGGCGAGGAAACCTTTTTGTTTGGTCTCCAGGGTCTGTCAAAATTGAAAAATATATGAGCGACCCAGGCCCAGAGTGAAGAAGAGGAGGATGAAGAAAGATATGCTGGATGAAGGCCTCAGGCATGGCGGAGGCTAAGGGTTGGCCCAGGCATTGATCCTAGGATGAGGAAAAACAAAAAACAAACTCTTGCTGCAGGAATACCGTGTAGCGTGTTTGCCTCGCCTGACCTCTCAAAGGTTGGGTCTCCCAGTCCGCATCCCGCAGGCTGAAATATCAGGGAAGGGTTCACCACACTCAGCAGAAGCTCAAGCATCAGAGGCGGAAAGCGCTGGCTGTTGTAAGCTGGAAGAAAGTCAGCCTGAAGGCGAAGACATCATTGAAGAATTCGTCTGCAAAGCTGGTTCATGAAAATATGGTCATTCAAATTCTAGTGACTTGGCCGCCTTTATGAAAATTCATTTTCACAACCCGACAGGCACGTATCCCAAGGACAGTCGTCTCTACCAAAAGGTTGATAGGTTGGTGGATTCAAGCGAGTCACGAGTTGCTATAACTTCATGGATGTCAGCGCGGGATATCACCGAATCCATGGCGGAAAAAAGGCCGAGCACATACGGCATTCGTTACAGGCCAGAGGTGTACACTACCCTACAAGATGGTGCCCTCCCGGGCTAAAACGTGAGGGTGACTTATCAACGAACAATCAACAAGGTCTTTGAGGAAGCGGCTCGGGAGAGACATTGAGGTGTATGTAGGCGACATGATAGTCGAAGCAAAAGAGCGATGGATCACGTCGGGGACTGTCAGAATCGCTAAAAGCACCTACAGCCATGGCGTAAAGATAAATCCCGAAAGTGTGTGTTTCGGGGTTAAAGGGAAATACCTCGGGTTCTTGGTGGATGAAGAGGAATTGAGGCTAACCGCAGACAAGATCAACAGCGGTAATTGAACATGTCCTCACTAAGGAACGTTAGATAAGTTCAAAGGCTAGCAGGGTGTCTAGCAGCACTGGGCCGCTTACTTATCCACGCTCAGTCGACAAGAGCTTACTTGTTCTTGAGAGCAAAGGAAAGGAGTTTGATTAGGATGATGAAGGTTTGAACATGCCTTCCCGGTAAGCGAAACACCACACCTAGCGTTGCCCCGAGCTCCATGTCACCCTTACCGGGAGAAGCTCTCTCATATTTACCTCTCGGTGTCGAGTATGCCCTCGGTGCGGTACTTGTGGCCGAAATAGAAGGGACTTAGCATCGGGTATACTTCAAACGGCCACCTAATAGGAGCGAAGCCAAGAATCACCGGCCCAGTTGAGAAGATGGTTTCCTGGCCGTAATGGCGAGAGTAGGAAGTTGAAACCATATTTCCGAGCGCACCCTGATTAAGGTCCTTAGGACAACCCATCGAAAGGGTGATCGACGAGAAATCATTCAACTCGGATGGCCAGAGTGGGCGAGACCGATTAGCGAGACTTTGGGTTGGAATATGAGCCTCGAAAAGAGAATTTATCAAGGCCAAGCATTGGCGGATTTCATCGGTGAATACAGCTCGCAGCCCTGCCCCGGAGAAAATGGAGAAGTGGGAGTTTTGAAGTTGATGGATCGGCTACAAAAGCGGCAGCGAAGCCGGATTGTGATCATCCCCTCGGTCGAGGACAAAAAATGGATACTGTTGTGAAGTTTGACTTTCGGCCTCAAATAGTGAGGACAAAGTATGAAACTTTAATCCTAGGCCTCCAAATGTGCATCGACTCGGGATCTCGAGCGGTAATGGCCAGATCAGTTCGCGGCTCATAGTAAGACGAGTCTCGGGGAGAGTATGAGGCCAAGGAAGATAACATGAGGATGTACCTCGCAAAACCGGGAGCTCATTAAGAAGTTGTCCTCATTGACATACAACACCTCCAGGGTTAGAAAACCGAAAGCCGACGCCTTGGCCCTCATGGCAAGCTCGGCGGAGGGTTGGCCCGTCGAGCCATCACATGGGAAGTCCTAAAACAGCGAAGCATCAACTCGTTGCAAATACACACCATCCAGGAACGGGCACATGGATGGAAAGATATTGTCGGGTATTTCGAGAGATGGGTATTACCCCGAGACAAGGGCGATAGCCTAAAGAGAAGGGCGGGATGGTTCATCGGCATGAAGGACACTTGTACAAAAAGTCTTACACCCCACCCTGCACCGAATGCGTAACTCCACGAAGCTGACTACATCCTCAGAGATTCGTGAAGGAGCTGCGGTAGCCACCAAGGGGCGAGGACCATAGCGAGAAAACTTTAAGAGATTCGGGTATTACGGCCTTCTTTTAAAAAGCACTGTGATTTGTTGAATTGGTAAAGAAATGCCCCGATTGCCAAATCCATGGGGACATCCCTCGGGCTCCTACTTAACGTTAACCACCATTCGAAGCTATCTTACCCTTTGATAAATGGGGGGATGGACCTAATAGGCCCATTCCCAGCAGCCTCGGGGTAAAGAAGGTTCCTCCTAGTGGCCATTGACTACTTCACCAAATGGGTCGAGCAAAACCTCTAGCATTGATAACTAACGAAGCAAGTGCAAAATTTCATCCGGAAGAACATCATCACCCGCCGGGATCCCGAGGACCCTCGTCTCGGACAACGGGAGGTAATTCAACGGCCGAGCCCAGCAGAGATTATGCTCCATGTTCTGGATACAAGCAAGGTTCTCGGCGGTCTCCGGACCCCGGACCAACGGCCGGGCGGGGTCGCGAACAAAGTAGTCTTGAATGGAATAAAGAAATAGTTTGGAGGGAGCAAAGGGGTCATGGATCGACGATCTCCCGGGAGTGCTACGGTCATGAGAACAACGGTGAAAGAAGCGACGGGCAGTCGCCCTTGGCTTAGTCTATGGCGGTGATCTTTGTCTTTCCGAGAAAAGTCGGGATACCTTCCCTAAGGATGACCTTCTATGAGTATGACAAGAATGAAGAAGAGAAGAAAGTCGAAGTGGACTTACTACACAGTCCGGGGTAATGCGCTACTCAAGTTAATTTGCAACAAGCAACGGGTAACCGAGCAGATTCAACCTCGGCGTGAAAGCAAAGGCCAATTCACGTAGGCGGTGGGTGGTCGAAGGTCGAGCTACGGGGCGACACACCTAAAAGGCAAGCTGGGGCCCAAGTGGGATGGACCCTACAATGTCACGAGAGGTGATCAAGCCGGGGAAAATGCCGGCTCGAATCACTGAAGGCACACCCTTAGCTCGACCTTGGAATGCGAGACAACATGAAGAAATACTACATGTGACAAACTAGGACAACTCGGTCGCACTCGAGCCACGGTTTTGTAACCGAGCCACACTTGAGCCTTTAGCCGATTGTACTAACCACAGACTTGGGGCAATCGGTTAGACCCTATTAGAGTTGGTGGGATCTTTCGTGAACTTAGGCCACACTTGAGCCAGCAGTTTATTTTGTTAAACACAACTCGGGACGAGTTAGTTATACTCCATAGTTGTCAAATCTCGGGAGTATGAATGAAAGGTGCGAATTGCGAGACATTACTTGGTTCATAATACACTAGTGGAAAAAACATCAAGTGCTTCGGTTAAAAAGCGCTACAAGTGCTCCGTATTTGACCGTACCGGACCCCATCCGAGCACTTGAGCATTTTGCAAGTGCTCGGGTTAAAACCGGAGCACTTAATTTTCAAGTGCTTCGGTTGTATTAAAGCCGGAGCACTTGATATTTTATATGCTTAGAGTATGCCAAGTGCTCAGGTTGATAAGAGACAATAGAAGCACTTGTGCATCATGTGCTCCGATTGTTTATTATCAGCGAAGCACTTGTTTTTTTATTTAATTTTTGAACCAGCGTGGTTATATTATTAGCTTCCTAGAGTATCTATTACAATAGAGCACTAGCTGCAACATTTGCAAAACACATTTACGTAGCTGCGGCCTCATTTTCACCACCATACTTAACCTCCTCTTGCCCCTCATATATCACCAACATAATATGTACAATGATGAAAAAAGTGCACATGAAATTCAAAATCCAACAAATAAACATTCAAAATTAAAATACGTACTATTATTATATAAAGTGTAGAATTGAGTTACAAAACATTACCGAGTAGATTTAAAGTACGCGTTTACAACATATTTAGAATTCAAATTCATAGACAACAATCGGTAACGAAGGAAGTAAACTTGTCTCGAACTTCATTGATTTCCTCAACAATAAATGGCTCCTCCCTTGGTGTCTTTGTAAACCTAATAAGATCAAATAAAGCAAACAATAACGGTCAAGATGTTCGGAATCACATGTTAAGAAATTTTCTCTACATAGAAAATAGGTATATAGAGGCTAACCAAAGAAATAGTTCTATTACAATATTCTATAATCCGGCGAGATGTAGACGAACACTCCCCTCCCTACATTCACCCAAATAAAAAGAGAGAATAAGAGAGCGGAGAAAATAGATTGAATGGAGCAATGACTTAGTGTAGTTTTGCAAGTCTATGCACGAGTAACCGCCGGAAAATGCAGTAGAAAGTTTATCGGCAAAGGAGAACCTAACTTTTTAATCCTTCTAAACCCCATGTTTCTCAAAATGATCCTATTAAATCTAGCTTCGATTCAGTTTTTTATTTAGGGTGGGGGGGGGGGTGAAGGTGTAGACACCAATTTTTACTTGGAATTATGGGATATTTTGTTAATATATATCCGCTCGGCTTCGTAGGGAGGCAAAAATCGCAAAAATCCAACAAAAAGAAATTGCCAAGTTAGGTAGAAGTAATAAAAATATACCTGTGTCATTGCTTTCTCTAACTTCAACATCACCCCTACAAAGACAAATAAATTCACAAGGTTAACTTATAAACCGGGAACAATCAACAATATGAAATCCCGGTATCCCACCCAACTTAGTTGGCATCGAGATCCCAAGCTAACATTCACTAACACCCCTCTCCCACGGGACTCCTCAACCTAATGAAACTACAAAGAACAAAAAGGTTAAATAAGAAACCAAACCAATCAAAAGTAAAAAAAATGCACATAGAGATGGAGGAGTAACTATCATTTCCCTATAAGTAAACAAAAGAGCACAAAACGGAACTTTTTGATGTCCGGGTACATCACCGATAACACGATTTTGCGGCGATGGTGTAGTCTTGGCCTCCTCATTATGGTTTGGTTTTGGCTTCATCTTACGTACTATTTTCCTGTGAGCTAAATATATTTAACAATATATTAGGTTACGGTCGCTCACTCTCGAGGGCGATTGATGAGGTGCGAAGACTTACGTTAAGCAATCTTTGGCAACTTCGGGACCTTCAAGATCAACACCATGGGCAGGTTCAACTGTCAAGAAAAAATTTAAAACATATTGATCGTCAGATGAGTACATGAAGTCTTATCTCGAAGACAGGCAGAAGAGGGTTTGAGGGTAGAAGATCAACATATAATATGTCAATGTTCCAGGCTGATAGACAAAAGAAGGATAATCAATTGACCACATGTTAAATCTATTCTTCAATAATCAAACTGATCGTCCCCCTATTCTTGTGCGGTGGGTACTTTTATGTAAATACAAACATGTCATTCATGAACTACATCACATAAATCGAGACAATTAAAATAACGTTTATAACATCGACGAAAGCTTCCGTGAAACCCCCCGGAAAAAAGTACAACTACCCTCAACTCCTTGCAGAGACATACATAAAATTGTACATCAAACGCTAATGGGCCATGGCACATAGTGCATGAATGCATGTCACATAGAAATCTTATCACCAAATCCCGTAAACCAAAGTTAATTAGGTGAAAGAAAAGATATTCTAACTCAAGCTGTAAAGCCAATTTTAAATAAATAAATATGTATATATAATAAGGTATGCTCACTAAAACTAAGTACTAAAATGTCCTTCACCCAGCAACAACATAATTTTTACCCAGAGAATGTACTAGTATGATGACGGCCGATCGTCACAAAGATTAAGGTTGAACAATTAAAGTTACAATATGAATGCTACCAAGCGAAAAGCAACACTTAAAGAAGAGAATTTATCAGATTTTTTTAGTTCATGGCCCACAAGTAAGGCAGGCACAGCAAAATGCGTAGTTTGTTAGAAGTTCAACTTGAAAGAAAAGTCGAAAGCAGGCATTGGCGTTATAAGCTAACTAACCAACATCACAACACAAAAGTAGAGGCTGATTCTCTTCAATAATCACCACTTTCAAAGTGCCAATTTGATATCATAATACAAAGGATACAAAATGTCTCCCTTCAAACATGTTACCACTAATCAAGTCAAATTGTATACATCAAGGTGAAGTTGCCGGATCAGCTGTTACACAGGGTCATGGCAATGGCCTTACTCAAACCAACAAAGCTAAAGGCACCAGCAGCCTAATCCAACAAAGTACTCACAAGAGCACTTCCTTTTTGTCAACATGTTCTGTAAGTCGTAATCACAAGGCGATTGAACTGCTAGATTCTCATCATAATCTACTCCTAATTACCAATATTAATTTTGATTCCAACTCGTGTTTGAATTCCAAAATATTGTATACATAATACTTGCTTAAAAGTCAATAGCATACCTAACCATGCCATTTTCGTTAATTTTTACCACGAAACTCCAAAAAAAGGCCGTTTATTTCCATTGTTGAGACCTCCAAGTTGCGACAATGGCGAAATCAATCGAGGTAGAATTTTTTTTTTAATAGAATAAATCTCCGGTGTAAGGTGTTCAAATTTATGGATATAGGTGAATTTGTTTCGCGAATTTGCGAGGTTTCGATTTGAGGGGATCTTGAAACTGATTATATTGATTACATTGATTACAAGAAAATTAAAATTAGGTAAAAATTGATGAAAATTGAAAACACTTACCAGACGACAGTGGTAGCCTCGTGCACAACAGAAGCCTCGTGCGACCTAGCGAGTGCGACAGTGGTAGCAGATTTGAGTACGGTAGTACGACGGAAGCAGATTTGAGTTCGCCTTCACCGGACGACAGCGGTGTGAGGATGATTGAGGCAGCGAGATTTGAGTGCGAAATACGACGAGCGACGGACGAGAAGGAGGTACGACGGACGAGGGAGTGAGGGTTAATTTCTTGAGGGTTTTTTTAGCGCGGTAGAGAGGAGTTTGAACGAGAGGAGGAGGGTTCCAAATCAATTGAGGGAAAATTAATAAAGTGAAGCGCTCTAGTCGAAAATAGTTATTAATTAGGAGGAAAACATGTGCAAGTGCTCGGGTTGACTAACCGGAGCACTTGATGTCACTGTGGACTTTTCAACCGGAGCACTTGTGAATTTTTAATATTAAAAATTTTCACAAGTGCTTCGATTGAATATTCAACCGAAGCACTTGACAAGTAGCACATGGAGTTTTTTCCACTAGTGATAGTTGCATCCTAACAAAATAAAATACGGTTTTTTCACCAAATACCCCGACAAATAAATTTATTCACCAAATACCCCCACTTTTTCAAAATTCACGGATACTCCGACCTTTAAAAAAAATTCACCGGATACCCTTTTGTTAACGGACGTTAGTCTTCCGTTAGCGTTTATTTACAAGTTTGCCCTAAGTCAATCCAATTAACCCTAAGTCAACCTAATTAGCCCTAAGTCAACCTAATTAACCCTAACTAACCCTAACCTACTCTCTCTCCCCTAACCTACCAGCTCCCACCTGAACGGCTGATTTAATTAGGGAAGATTAAAAAGTAAAAATTTGAACGATTAAGTGTAATGTATGTGATTAGTGTGTTAATTGAGGATACTTTTAAAAATGTGATAAAGTTTTTTTTTTTTATATATAAAGGTTCTTTAGGGAACGAGTATTCTATTCTGTTACATCTATGTATCCGTATGCGATTATGAGTGAGTGATTTATTAGTTATCGGAATATGTGTGATAGAGTGCTAAGCACCTTCATTCATTAGTTATGTGCTATTTGTTGTTAAGATATATATGGAAAATTATTAGATATATGAGTGGAAAATTGATGAGGCAAAAGTGCTCATGCACTTATGATTCAAGATTAGTATTGGAAGAACTTTTACAAAATACTTGGTTTTAAGTTTGAGGATATAAGAGGTCTAAACTCAAGTAAGGAAAGTGGGGACCATGTGGGGTCCCAAAACCACTAATAAGGATAGTAAATTATATAATTAAGGTTGATTAAAACCGAGAAGGGAAATCGAGAATTGTTGTTGTTGACCACTTGGGATCAAAAGGACCAAAACACCCTTACTAGGAGAGTGGAGCCACGAAATAAATCAGTCTCATTCTTCCTCACATACACCTTCATCCCTCATCAAAATTTCAGCTCCAAAACCCCACTAAAAGAGATGCCCCGGAAGAACTTCTCCACCCCTTTCTTACTCGCCAGGTTCGGCGAGATTGAGGGAGCTTTGCTCCTCTTGAATTTCTTCCATTTTCTCTTGAAATCTCTTGCATGCAAGGCTTAATTATTGTTCTAAACATCCAAGAGTATAATGGGCAAGCTTTGATTCGAGCATAAGGGCTAAGGAAATAGGAAAAACAAGGTCATCTTCTCCATTAAAGAAAACGGTAAGTTTTGTCAATTTTGGGTAAATTAAGTCACTAATCTTAGGGGGTTTCTTACGAAATTTTGTGTGATTGTTAATGCATGTTTGAGGATGTTAAGAAGACAAAGAAATCAGGTTGGAGAGAAGGAATTAATCAAGTTACAAGCTTTGGAGTTTAAGGTACACAAATTCACTCCATTTTGGTAACATAGGAATTTCGGTTATTATGATGTTTTTGAAGAATAATTATAGGCATGGATTTGAGCTATTTGTGGAATGTATCTACTGTATAATTGAGTTTTAATCTATATAAGTGGTTGTATGTTTGAGGAATTGAGTAAAGATATCGGTTTTATTACTTAGTGCGTTAGTATTCGTTAATCGGTTTTCTTGTGAGGAAACTTGTGTGTGATTGTGTTTGGATTGTTGTGGAATTGTGTTTCAATCATTTTGGCATGAATGGGCAGTAGGTGTACTTGGTTTTAAGAGGTTTCATGTGAGGCTATATTAGCCCAAGATTTGTATAAGGATTTCTAAGTGATCTAGTCACAAAATGTGGTTAAATGACATCTTGTTTTCCAACTAAAAAGCAGGTTTAGCTCACAAAGATTTTGCATTTCAATTTTCTAAATTTATGATTTGAAATATGGCAGTAAGAATGTGGTACTTATCAAAAGGAATTTGAATAGATCGAGTGTTTAAGAATTTGCAATGTAATTTCTTCAAAGAATCGCTAGAAAGCCACTGATTTTGTAAATGAATTTCTTTAGACTTCAAGATAGATTAAGAACATAATTTTGAGACAACAAAGTGATATATTGCAATAGCTCAAATATAAATATAGTGTGTGCTAATAAGATTTAAACTATTAATACCTAGTCCTTTCCGTGAAGTATCGTTAAATACTCAGAAACAACGTTTTTGAACATTATTTTCAAATTTCCGAAACGACAAGTTAGGAATCTTACTTCACTTGATATAATGCCAAATATGGCAGTACCTAAGGATTATTTTGGTTTTGGAACATGTTACACCCTTATCTTAAAGCTATTTCTCAAATAAGCGGAAAAACCTCTGTTTTAGCTCAAGGATTTTGGTTACTTTCATAAGAGTCTATGGTGTAGGTTTTTCCTTGAATGTTTTCTTATTAGAACCTCATAAACCAAGTGCCACTGGCCCTAGGCCACCTATATGTTACTTAAGTTCTTAAATGATTTGATAAGTGAAGCTAGATTTCAAAAGTTAAACTAGCAATTATGTGATTTAGAGTTGTGTTCTTTTTGGAAAAGAGTTGGATTTCCAAATGTGTTACTAAAGCGGAATTTAGACCGAAAACATGTATTTGAATTTGTTTTTATGGGAAGGAGACTATGTGTGAATTGTGTGGGGACATGTCCTAGCTTGCAAGCGCGAAACAAATCAGGGGTGCAAACTCCGAAATGTGTGGAGGTCAATACCTAGTGTATGCCTCAATGTGAGTTCTCCTCCCGAAATAACTTACCCAGAAACGGATTTGTCATAATGAGAAAACATGTGTTTAGTTCGCTATCAAATTTTGTTATGAGTTGTGGAGTCATATGTTCGGTTGTTTATCACAAACCTATGCGTTTTCTAAAACATGATTTCTCTATCAAAGAAGCTCTTTTGATTAGAGTGTGTGTGGGTCGAAATGACTATAACGTTGTTTTGCTTTCTTCTTTAAAAGACATTCTTTGTACTGTCTTAGCAACCATAAAGATATATCGATTTTCCGTTAACTACTTCCTAAGAAAACATGGAGTTGATTCCTTTACTTTCAGCCACCCTACTATTTTCTAGGAATGAATTGTGTACCAGCATAAGCTGATTTTGTTCTTTGAACCTGTCCTGGTGGGGGCAGACTCTTAATTTGTGCAGGGATTTCGAGGTAGGCAATCAGGCAACTTAAGGACCTTGTGATGTGATTACGCTATGGCAGAGTCGAGTGCTTCGAACATAATACTTGCTTTACGATTTCTGAATTGTTATTTATGATATTTTGATACTGTAATGGGTTTCCACATCTTTGTTGTATTTAAACTATGTAATTTATTTGCTCGGACTCCAGCAGGTAACAGCCTCTGCTATACTTTGTACATGTGCTTCCGCTAATCAGATCTAAGTATGATTAGTTTGGTTGTGATTAGTAGCGGCTGTTACAGGTGGTATCAGAGCTAAGGTTTTCTTTTAAAAGAAAAGGGTTTCAATTACTTATCTTCATATAAGTATTTGCAAACGGTTTTAAAACATAAAAGATTTGCAACTGATTATGTTCGAAAAGCCTGATGATTGCCTTGTGATGAGTTGTGTGATAATAGAGTGAGTTTACGATTAATATAAATAGCGAATGATTGGTTAGTTGTGTATGTGTGCACCATTGTGTATTAAGTGAATTGCATGTGATTATATGCTATCCAAGTTAGGACGTGATAGACCTCATCCAAAGGAAATCGTCGAAACGATGTTAGCCAACATTCTTACTGTCGTCAAGAAGATTCTGGTAATTAAAAGCGAACTTATAGGAAGAAGTCATACATTATGTGCTTAAAGTGAAGGTTAATATGGAAGGCAGAACATGGAGTAGGGGATCATAACCCGTACACGCATTAGGGAATTTAGGCATATACGATTATTAAGACCCTATCTCTGCCTAAAGAATGGGCGACATTGGACACAGTTATTCCAGGTTGGTGATTAATATGTGGCTACCGAAGGCCTGTAAAGTGAGGACACCACCATCAAAAATGTGAATATGAACCTGATTATGTGGCAGGGAGCATTAAATGAGTTACAACGTCAAATAAAAATGGCCAAGGAATAAGCTGCGTGAAGGAGTCGTATACCAAAGAACATATTTAGTATTAGTGGTCCTTATCTCGTATCGAAGCGCCGTTTCAAAGTAGCAACGATACTGATTATTATTACGATCCGTGCGACTTATCTTGAAGAAGCAAGAGGAGCCGACAAATCGCAAGGCGACTAGTTTGAATGTGTTCGTTCCACGTTCTCGGAATTATCGTATACATGCTTGACTTTTCAATGTGATTGGGGTTCTATGTATGAGGTTGTGTGCAGCGAAAATTAAGAGAATGAGAAGTATTAGGAAGAATGTGTGTGATTATGCTTGAGTGTTATGATTATGCTTTGGTAATACGTATACGAACTTAATGAGCAAGGGAATAAATGGATGCGAAGTAGTGTGTATTAGGAAATTCCTTGGTGATCAAAGTGAACACCATATGAATGTACCGTCATTTGTGACAAAAGTCAAATGTGTTGTCTTTTAGGAAATGGTCGACATAAAGATAGCCGTAAAATAATCGAGAATGAGGAATCCTAAATCAAAAGGACGGATCGAGATACATTGAAGGATAAAAAGATTTGTTAAATTCGGAAAACAAGTATACAAGTATGGATAATGTTGGAAAGCGGGAGCAATAAATAAGGGGAATGGTTTTCTACCTTGAGGTAAGATCGGATGTTGGTGGCAACCTACACTTGTTGAGTTTGTGTAGTACATTTTGATAGACTCCCGATTATATGAGTAATAGAAGGGATAATTGAAATGAGATTCCTTAAAGGATTAAATTTAAATGCCAAGGGAAAATTTGGGTATATAAAGTTTTGAAGACCCTGTATGGCCGGGCTCTAGAATATGAATACTTCAAGCAAAACGATAACGATATTCGAGAAAAAGAAGAAAAGTGAAGAGAACTTCGCGGAAACGGGAGTAAGAAGCCTAATACTGAGTCTGCTGGAAATTTTCATTTTGCACTCACCTCACCAGAAAGGAACGTCATGGAATTAATTTCAAACGAAGGAACATCCGCTTCAATTACAAGAGGATAGGGAATCTAATCAAGAAACCTTATATGATAAACCAAAGGAAGGAACTCTCGAAGCAATCAAGACCCAAGGAAGTATTACGGCTTAAGTAAGCGCGGAGATTGAACTATGAGTGAAATAGAAAAAGAGGATCATCCAAGACCCAAACGTAAAGTCTTCCACAAACGTTGAGGAGTTAGAAGAGTTGCAAGTATTGAGTAGACTTAATGTGGTATATCAGAACTTATGTTATGTGTGAACTATCGTGCATGTGAGTCATTCGTCTAGGAGCATTACACTCCGTCTGTTTGGATATGTTTGCATCAAGGATAGGAAATAAATTGTGTATGACGCCAGATGATCTAAATGTCGGTATATAAAATAGAAGTTTTAGATCCGATGTGATTATATGTTGGAAAAGTGTGGTGTTAGGATGGTAAATCTATTTTATAGCGGAGTCGATTCTATTTGATATAAGATGGTATGGTGGGATTTTAGGAATAAAGCTGGTTAATTAAATTGATCTGTTAGAATTGTGAAACCTAAGCCATTTTGAGAGTAAGCTATAGCTTATGAAGAGGACAGAAAGGAAGAGTTTATATGTCAGGTAATAGGAATTTGTGGAAATAAACTCAAAATAAAAGGATATCTCTAGTCCACAAATGTTTCGATGATGTGTCCCAGAAGAACTGCCGGGATTACCCGTTATCGTATTGACCTTATCTCGGGTGCTACTTTCATCTGGGAAAAAAAAAAAAAACGAGGCATATAAATTGGCGCCGCGAGAATAGTGGAATTAAGAAGCAAATAAAGCAGTTACTGCTGAAGGGTATACTAAAGCGGAGTATAGTTTGGAAAGGCCTCGCTTCTTCATTGACGAGAAACATGAGTCATTGTTGTGTTTATCAAGTAATATGGAATCAATAAGGTCACCATCTCGAAATAGATATCAACTCGAAATAGGTGATTCGATCGATCCACGAGAAAGCTAAAGCCTTATCGAAGACTCACCTTAGTCAAGATTGCACCAATTGCTTCCGACGGTGAAGGTATTCGTAAGATTACGTTCGCGACCGATATGAGCACTGCGAGTGTGGTAGTTAACCGATTGCACCTACAACTTCTATGGATCTAATGTTGTAATGTCTAATTCATATTTGGATCAAATTGTAGTGACATCCACCAATCGCATTATAAATTATTTGGGGAACCAAAAAAAAAGTTGTGAAGAGTTACTTGAGAACAAAATCAGAAGTGATTAAAGAACTGGTAATGCATGCCAATGTATCAAGTATGACATCTAGATTTAAGGAGTTAAATTTCGAAGGTGTGTAATATTAAGTGATATGAGCAGTACAAGGATGGTCGACTCTCGCAAACAACTTAAAGATGAGGAAATACCAGGGATTAGTTGGATTTAACCGAAGATTTGAGAGATAATTCATCTATACAGCTTTGCTAGTTCGAGCCTAAATAAGGTAATCACTAGAGTTCGGTAGAATGAGAAATATAGGCGGTATTTTGAGGATTTAAGCGAAGAATAACCAGTGCTTCGACCTTAACCGCTACCTTGGAGTAGAGGGGTTTGAAATTTGAGTTATCTCTCCTAGGAGGAACTAGGGTGCATGTGTATGCAGCGGCGTATGGTGGGATCTTGCGTGTTCCATCAACTAGAACCACATAAGAATACTTTTCAGGTGCACAACCTTAAGCTCACAATCATGGTATAAACATTAAGTTATATTGATGCTACCCATATAGGGTTGTGTGTATGGTATATGTGCTTCGATGATCGAAGGAAATTAAGTTAAGGATCGATGCTCTATGAGGCACCCCGGTCGGGGTGGAAGAACTCTAACCAATGATTAACGCGCTACAAGCCTAAACTCGATACTTCCGAGAACAACTAAAAGGTGTCAAGACATAAATGGATTTACTAGAGAGTTGAGATACAGTTAACGCTCAAAATTTGCAAAGTTTGGGAATGAAACGACGAGAAATAAGCAACGATTGTATTAGTACCCAATAATGAGAATTTGAAGGAAGGAATATTAAGGACACCCAAATATTCATATTCGGTCCACCAAGGAAGCAATAGTTGATTTAAGATTTTGAGATATTTACCCGATAAGAAGACCTCAAAGGTGAACCGTTAAAATACCTTGTCAATGCACAAGTAAGTTGCGAGTAGATGTGACGAGCGAGATAATGCCAAAATTATTACGACTCCTCCAATATGGAATGGAATGAGTTAATGTGATTAATTGTGAACCGTCTTGCGAATACCGCAAGCTTTATCATTGTGTGGGGAAAATCAAACTTCGAACTCGCGGGGCATCCACAACCACCATCTCATCGCTCGAAAAAAAAAATTTTGCAAGAAGCATGGGGAAAACGTTGAAGAAAAAAAAAAAATTTGTTTTCGGTCGAGGGCCAAATCGAGTGTGTGCATTAGACTTCAAGGATTGATGTCAAATCGGTTAGCCATGATTGCAACATTCTAGTATCATTCATCGAGCACCACCAGAACATCACTAAATGAAGATTTATATGTCGAAAGTGTCATATTGCGAATAGTGGAATAATCTAAATAAAAAAAAGGGGGAAAGGGAGTTTCCGTGGAACCTAACCTAAACAAGGAATTTTGGATGAGGATCGGGCAAGACAAGAGACATAGGTTGTTCAAAATGGAAAAAAAAAATGTGCGATTATCCAAAGAAGAAATTCGAGCACTATGAAAGAAGGAAAAGTAATTATAAGGTATACTCTCCCCAAGTAATATGAAATGATTCAGATTACAAGCGAATCCAGCCAGGGGTCATGGATTGTGTGAATTATAAGAAAGTGTGATGAGGTAACTTATGCGAATTCGATTTTAGTGGTGATAATACGAGTTCACTATGTTTTCTTCTGGTTTCAGTTGAAAAAGGCATACGATCGCTACCCAATCTTATCGGAGTTGTTATTGGAAGCTTCGGGACGAAACTTCTTAAGGGGAGGAGTATGTAACAGCTCGATTTAATTAGGGAAGATTAAAAAGTAAAAATTTGAACGATTAAGTGTAATGTATGTGATTAGTGTGTTAATTGAGGATACTTTTAAAAATGTGATAAAGTTTTTTTTTTATATAAAGGTTATTTAGGGAACGAGTATTCTATTCCGTTACATCTATGTATACGTATGCGATTATGAGTGAGTGATTTATTAGTTATCGGAATATGTGTGATAGAGTGCTAAGCACCTTCATTCATTAGTTATGTGCTATTTGTTGTTAAGATATATATGGAAAATTATTAGATATATGAGTGGAAAATAGATGAGGCAAAAGTGCTCATGCACTTATGATTCAAGATTAGTATTGGAAGAACTTTTACAAAATACTTGGTTTTAAGTTTGAGGATATAAGAGGGTCTAAACTCAAGTAAGGAAAGTGGGGACCATGTGGGGTCCCAAAACCACTAATAAGGATAGTAAATTATATAATTAAGGTTGATTAAAACCAGAAGGGAAATCAGAATTGTTGTTGTTGACCACTTGGGATCAAAAGGACCAAAACACCCTTACTAGGAGAGTGGAGCCACGAAATAAATCAGTCTCATTCTTCCTCACATACACCTTCATCCCTCATCAAAATTTCAGCTCCAAAACCCCACTAAAAAGAGATGCCCAGAAGAACTTCTCCACCCCTTTCTTACTCGCCAGGTTCAGCGAGATTGAGGGAGCTTTGCTCCTCTTGAATTTCTTCCATTTTCTCTTGAAATCTCTTGCATGCAAGGCTTAATTATTGTTCTAAACATCCAAGAGCATAATGGGCAAGCTTTGATTCGAGCATAAGGGCTAAGGAAATAGGAAAAACAGGGTCATCTTCTCCATTAAAGAAAACAATAAGTTTTGTCAATTTTTGGGTAAATTAAGTCACTAATCTTAGGGGGGTTTCTTACGAAATTTTGTGTGATTGTTAATGCATGTTTGAGGATGTTAAGAAGACAAAGAAATCAGGTTGGAGAGAAGGAATTAATCAAGTTACAAGCTTTGGAGTTTAAGGTACACAAATTCACTCCATTTTGGTAACATAGGAATTTCGGTTATTATGATGTTTTTGAAGAATAATTATAGGCATGGATTTGAGCTATTTGTGGAATGTATCTACTGTATAATTGAGTTTTAATCTATATAAGTGGTTGTATGTTTGAGGAATTGAGTAAAGATATCGGTTTTATTACTTAGTGCGTTAGTATTCGTTAATCGGTTTTCTTGTGAGGAAACTTGTGTGTGATTGTGTTTGGATTGTTGTGGAATTGTGTTTCAATCATTTTGGCATGAATGGGCAGTAGGTGTACTTGGTTTTAAGAGGTTTCATGTGAGGCTATATTAGCCCAAGATTTGTATAAGGATTTCTAAGTGATCTAGTCACAAAATGTGGTTAAATGACATCTTGTTTTCCAACTAAAAAGCGAGTTTAGCTCACAAAGATTTTGCATTTCAATTTTCTAAATTTATGATTTGAAATATGGCAGTAAGAATGTGGTACTTATCAAAAGGAATTTGAATAGATCGAGTGTTTAAGAATTTGCAATGTAATTTCTTCAAAGAATCGCTAGAAAGCCACTGATTTTGTAAATGAATTTCTTTAGACTTCAAGATAGATTAAGAACATAATTTTGAGACAACAAAGTGATATATTGCAATAGCTCAAATATAAATATAGTGTGTGCTAATAAGATTTAAACTATTAATACCTAGTCCTTTCCGTGAAGTATCGTTAAATACTCAGAAACAACGTTTTTGAACATTATTTTCAAATTTCCGAAACGACAAGTTAGGAATCTTACTTCACTTGATATAATGCCAAATATGGCAGTACCTAAGGATTATTTTGGTTTTGGAACATGTTACACCCTTATTTTAAAGCTATTTCTCAAATAAGCGGAAAAACCTCTGTTTTAGCTCAAGGATTTTGGTTACTTTCATAAGAGTCTATGGTGTAGGTTTTTCCTTGAATGTTTTCTTATTAGAACCTCATAAACCAAGTGCCACTGGCCCTAGGCCACCTATATGTTACTTAAGTTCTTAAATGATTTGATAAGTGAAGCTAGATTTCAAAAGTTAAACTAGCAATTATGTGATTTAGAGTTGTGTTCTTTTTTGGAAAAGAGTTGGATTTCCAAATGTGTTACTAAGCGGAATTTAGACCCGAAAACATGTATTTGAATTTGTTTTTATGGGAAGGAGACTATGTGTGAATTGTGTGGGGACATGTCCTAGCTTGCAAGCGCGAAACAAATCGGGGTGCAAACTCCGAAATGTGTGGAGGTCAATACCTAGTTTATGCCTCAATGTGAGTTCTCCTCCCGAAATAAGTTACCCAGAAACGGATTTGTCATAATGAGAAAACATGTGTTTAGTTCGCTATCAAATTTTGTTATGAGTTGTGGAGTCATATGTTCGGTTGTTTATCACAAACCTATGCGTTTTCTAAAACATGATTTCTCTATCAAAGAAGCTCTTTTGATTAGAGTGTGTGTGGGTCGAAATGACTATAACGTTGTTTTGCTTTCTTCTTTAAAAGACATTCTTTGTACCTTGTCTTAGCAACCATAAAGATATATCGATTTTCCGTTAACTACTTCCTAAGAAAACATGGAGTTGATTCCTTTACTTTCACCACCCTACTATTTTCTAGGAATGAATTGTGTACCAAAGATAAGCCGATTTTGTTCTTTGAACTTTGTCCCGAGTGGGGGCGGACTCTTAATTTGTGCGGGGGATTTCGGAGGTAGGCAATCGAGCAACTTAAGGACCTTGTGATGTGATTACGCTATGGCAGAGTCGAGTGCTTCGAACATAATACTTGCTTTACGATTTCTGAATTGTTATTTATGATATTTTGATACTGTAATGGGTTTCCACATCTTTGTTGTATTTAAACTATGTAATTTATTTGCTCGGACTCCAGCCCAGGTAAATGACCTCTGCTATACTTTGTACATGTGCTTCCGCTAATCGGATCTAAGTATGATTAGTTTGGTTGTGATTAGTAGCGGTACATTACACCACCCCTCCTCCCCAACAACCCAAGCCCCACTAGCCCCGGCCCCACCACCGCCCCAACAATTTTAGCCCCACCAGCTCCCCATCTCCCTCCTCATCCCCTTCCCTCCACTCTCCCCTCCCCCCACCCCCACGCGCCGCGCCTCCCCTCCCCCCACCCCCGCAACACCTCCCTAAAATTAATTGCAATTCGTTGTGCGTCTTGGCCCCTTTTTTCACGAAAATCAATTGCAACCCCGAAATTTTTCAAGAGAAGCTCATGGTGGTGGTGCAACCGATGATAGTGGTGGTGGTGTCGCCGGTTGCTTGTGCGAAGAGAGAGAAGGGAGAGATGGATATTGACGATGAGTTAGTGACGAGAAAGGGAGGGGTTGCGGATTCGGGCGGTGTTTGGGCTGGTTTTGTGGGGTTGAGAGTGAGGGGTGACGTTGCGGGGATGTGGGGGAGGGCCGAGGGGTATGCGGGGGTGGGCTACGTGGGTGGGGGTGGGGGTGGGGGGGGGGGGTGGGGGTGGCTGCGTGGAGGCTACATGGGTGGGGATGGGGAGTTGAGGGGATAAAGGAGGGGGATGGTGGAGTGGGGGTTGGGGGTGGGTGGGTGCAAGGTGGGGTTGGGGTGGGTTAGGGAGAGAGAGAGATAGTTGGGTTGACTTAGGTTAATTGAGTTGACTTAGAATTTTTTAGGGTTTTTAGGGTTAATTAGGGTTTTTTTAGAGTTAATTAGGATTAATGACTAACTGAGTTAATCGCCGTTAGTCATAAAGGGCATTTTGGGTAATTTTTTTAAAGGTTAGGGGTATATGGTGATTTTTTTTAAAGGTCGGGGTATCTAGTGAATTTTGAAAAAAGTGGGGGTATTTGGTGAATAAATTTATTTGCCGGGGTATTTGGTGAAAAAACGAATAAAATATTATGTTTAGAAAGATGTGACTCGAGAATGGTGAAACATAAACACTACTTGGGAAATTTTACTCAGAAAACAAAAAATGCAAAACCACCAATTCATAAAGAAATATTGTATTAGTACAACCTAGGCACCTGAAAACATGATCTCAGATGCCAAAATACAAAGAGATCCGAGAACAGACTCTCGGGATCCACCAAAAGTTCACAAGCATAACAAAATCATAAAATCATGCAACAGCTTTCCTTGGTCGGGGTCCCCTCGAGAGCTCTCTCCCGGTATCCTCGTCGGAGCCGTCGGCTTCACTCGAACGGGAGCCCCGACCTTCACCCCGCCTTCAAAGAACGAGCTTCCCGTCCTCGCAAGACCCAGGTGGACCGAGCACTCTCGGGGATATCCCGGCTCGTTGGCCGCATCGGGCCCCGAAATCGGGAAGCACCCTGGGTCTGAGAAGCCTCCACATTTGCCTTCTGACCCAAGGCAATCCGGTGTTCACACTCGGCCTCAATGGCATCCCAGTCCAACGACTCGTTGGTCTTAGTCAAAATGGCCCGAAGGCGCTCCTTGGTTTCCCGGGTGGCAAAACAGTAGGAAGCCGAGGCCATCTTGCCCAAATAGTTAAGCCCTTCAGGAGAAGTCTTCCACTGGGCCAACCAGTCCTCTTGAACCTTCTGGAGCTTGGCCTCCTCCCTTTTCAGCTTATGTCGGGTAGACTTGTGCTTTCTGGCCGCCTCGTCGAACTTGGCCTGGAGATCATCAGCAATCTTCTTGGCCTCATTACGTTCAATAAGGGCAGCGTCCAGCGAAGCCTGGATCTTCTTCTTGCTGTCCCTTAGAGTCTTCGCTTCCTTCACAACCTTGCTTGCCTTCTTAAAAGTGGACTTCTAGGAGTCAAGCTCGTCATTGAGTCTCTTCAACTCGGCACCATCAGACACGGCCTTGGCCTTCAAGCTGTCTACCTCCTTCTTAAGGGACGCAATAACGTCCTCAAGCTGAACCCGGCGACGAATGACCGAAGTCATTCGGATGGAAGTCTGCAGAAATGCGGAACATAAGACACCAACAAAGTAAAAGAAAAGTAAAGCATAGTCGGGACAAATACCTCTAACCAAGATTCGTAGAGGGTGTTAACCTCCTCAGCGCCCAAAGCTGACAAGGCCACGTCATCGGCCTCAGTATAAATTTCCCGAACCGCGTGACGCACTCGGGCAAGTTTCTGAGTTGAGGTGGTGCCAGTAAACGACACGTCAGCGCTGATCTGGTCGACTTTTGTCCTCTTGAGCTGCGGCTCGTCCACATCAATAACGACCTGAGAGGTTTCAGTGACCCCCGCCTTGCGCTTGGAACCAGTGGACACACACGATAAGGCCTTATCGGACGCCCGAGATGGGGCACTAGAATCCGTATCCTGTCAAGGCAATAATATCATTACAAGTCGGGGAATTTCAATAAAGAGAAGGATTAAATCGGGTAACTTACCTTAGGAGGCGGGGGAATCAACATAGTCTCCTCCTCCAACTCACCCATCAGCTTTAGGGCCAGCTCGGTGTTGTCGATGTATCGTTCGGCCATCTTAGGATCCAGTTGACCTCGGGCAACAACTGAAACAAAAGAAATGTCAAATATTTAGCATAAAAAATGAAGTCTTTAAAAAGGGACAAAGGCGGGATTACCCTTGTCGCAGCTGCAGCTTAGGCCCGCAGCTGCCGGGAACATCTCGTTCCGTACGTCGAAGCGGGACGGGAGCCAGTTCTTGGGGACGTACGAGAGGGCCCCGGTATGAGTCCTGGGTGTGGTAGAGAAATATATTCCCGCTACCGCCTCTTGTCGAGACATCTCGGGAACTATTTGGTTCAAACCAAAGCGAGGTCCACCCTCCGCAGGGAGAGTCGGGACCCCCCACTCATCACTGGTGTATATGTGGAAGAAATTCCGCCTAAAACCCTTTTGGTTGGAAGGAGCATCTTGGACTACCTTAAAACCTGCCCGGCATTGAAAGCGGAACCATCCCGGGCCATGTCTATTAGCAGGACCCAACATCAAAGTAAACATGTTGCGCCATAGGCGCACACTCGGGGTTACCCCGAGAGATTCGCAGATGGCCACAAAGCCATTTATTGAAAGCTAGCTATTGGGAAGGAGATTGGTAAGGGTCAGCTGATAAGCATTCAGTAGGTCTTGGATGAACGGATGCAATGGGAACCTGAGACCCATCTGCATGCTCTGATGGTAGACCGACACACACCCCGCCGGGGGCGACAGAATCGTGTTGGTATGCTTGGCACGAACAACAAAGAAAGGGTCGTGAACCCAGAACTTGCTCCCAATATGATTGAAGTTTCTCGCCATATATTACATGAATATAGGGTTGGGATAATATGTATGGGGACCTCCCTCGGGGTCCAGTGGAGGGTATTCCTGCCCTGAGGTGCTCGGGCCCTCATCCTTGCCAGCTCCATTAGACACCATCACTACACCAGCAGAAATATACCTCTCTAAGTAACTCCTAGCACAAGGCTTATGCGCAATCGACACATCCCAAGGACCCGGGATTATACCCTCGTCTTTTTTCGACAAGGAATCCGAAGGACTGGGTAGAGGAATCGCCTCGGGTACCGCAGAGGGATCGGGGCAGGGTATCCGAGTACTAACTAGAAAACCACTTTCCCCTCGAATCTCCTCCGAAAGCCTATAAGGATAGGAGGCGGGGGTACTTGACTCCGACTCAGGGTCCGACTCGGGGTCCATAATAGGGAGATCGATCTACGACAAAAGGCAATAAGAAAAGTATAACAAAGAAAACGTACCTTCTCGGGATTATAAGAACTCGGGGATCACCACACGGAGGATCAAACGAACTCGGGCAGGAACAGATGCGGGGGATTTCTCAGAGCAATTTTAGAGAGATAAAGAGGAGAGAGAGAGAGAGGAACTTCGCAAATGATTGAAATGTACGGAAAATAATTCTCTCCTCCTCTAAATAACCCCATCTTCGGTCGCGCGCCACGACAACCTTTGCACCACCCTTGGTTGGCTTACAGAAGACAAGCCTTCAAACAATTGCTCTGAGAAGAAAAACCCCAAATCAAAGGCCCAATACCTCTCAAAGGGGTCAAAGGTCAAATATCCCATTACCAAACGATCAATGGTCAACGGCCCATGGTCAGACGTCAGGAAGGTTGACTAAAACCCAGCTCGCCTCAAAATCCAAAACGTCTGTTAAAAACCCTTCTCAGCCTTGACAGGGGGCTCAGCACTAAGCCAAAAAATGGCTAAGTACCTCCACAACCAACTCGGGGTTCCCATGGGAGGGCTCATTAGCCCCCGAGTTGGCGCATACCCACCTCGGCTTTGCCAGGGGGTTCATCACTTAGCCAAATAAAAGGCTAAGTACGTCCATGACCAACTCATGATCCCCATAGAAGGGCTCATTAGCCCCCGAGTTGTCACACACTCACCTCGGCCTTGCCAGGGGGCTCATCACATAGTACTTCCATGGCCAACTCGGGATCCCCATAGAAGGTCTCATTAGCTCCCGAGTTGGCACATGCCCACCTCGGCCTTGCCAGGGGGCTCATCACTTAGCCAAATAAAGGCTAAGTACGTCCATGACCAACTCAGGGTCCCCATAGAAGGGCTCATTATCCCCGGAGTTGGCACATACGCACCTCGGCCTTGCCCAAGGGCCCATCACTTGGCCTAATAACGGCTAAGCATCTCCAGGACCAACTCGGGGTTCCCATGGGAGGGCTCATTAGCCCCCGAGTTGGTACCTCACCCTCCTCGGCCTTGCTAGGGGGCTCCCTACTTAGCCAAAAAACGGCTAAGTACCTCTAGTACCCAACTCGGGGTAGCCACAGATGGGCTCATTAGCCCCCGAGTTGGTACCTCCCCTCCTCAGCCTTACCCGAGGGAGGCTCCCTACTCGGGGTGGCCATAGAAAGGATCATTAGCCTCCAAGCTGGTACCATGCCATCCTTCGACCTCTCCAAGATGGTTCATATCCGTTCTCAAGTTGGCTAAGGGACTCCATAACTCGACTTATGAGGACAAACACCCTCGGGATCGAAGGGAGCCAGGCTCATAAGCCGACACCGTAACACGGGAAATCAAGCTCTCGAGATCGCCAATAGAGAGTCGGGGGACCAACCCCGCAAATTAGGGTGGCAAGGCACCCCCTCAAGTCACCAAAAGCCCCGTAGAGCACTCTCAAGTCGGGGCTCGTTTGATGAAAGGTGAGCACACTCGGGGGTCGTCCGAGCCGCAGAGCAACATCGACTCGACCAGTCGGGGTCTGCACTCCCCCGGGTCGGTGTTCGCCCGGCAAGAAAAGCCTGACGCACTCGGGGTTCGTCTGAGGCATCAAAGCAACATCGACCAAGTCGGGGTCTGCGCTACCCCGGGACGGTCTGCGCCTGGCAAGAAAAGCCTGACGCTCTCGGGGTTCGCCTGAGGCACCCAAGCAACGCCGACCGAGTCAAAGTCTGCAATCTCCTGGGTCGGGGTCACCTGGCAATAAGAGCGTGGTGCTCTCGGGATACGTTTGAAGCGTGACCCGAGTCGGGATTTATACCCTCCCGAGTCGGGGCTCGTCAGACAGGAGATGCGCCATGCTTCTCGGATACATTAGAAGCCCGGCCAACACCATCTCGGGATATATCCAGGGGGAATCATTTCGCCAATCAACCTCCTTAGGCTCGGGATTCACAAGAGGTTCTCCCTCGAGACCCCCGTGCTTGGTAAATTCTAACGCCAGAAGATTTTTCTTCACTACGATCCGTCGCAAGACTTCATGGTCCCGCTCAACAAAGGCAAGAATGCAACTATTTCGTCGGCCAATCAACCGCACTGAAAAGGCGATTTCCACTCCGATTACTTGGCGTGGGGCTAATTGTTTTGACCCATGATCTGATCCAACAGTGTTGTGTAAAGCCCACCTAAAAGATCCAATTTGCATGTCCCCAAGGAGCCCATTAGTCCCCTAGGCAGAAAGTAACTTTACCATAAAAGGGAGACAACTTCTCTACAGACATGGATTCCCCCCAATAGGGTTTCCTGTCTGGGAAATCCCCAACATTATAAAAGCAGCAATCCCAATCAATAAGCAGGTATTGAATTCTCACCTAACTAAACCAGAGCATCTCTCTCTACAATTACTCACTTTCTCTCTCTACCTCAATCTCAACTGACTTGAGCGTCGGAGGGGCTTTCCCGGGAACACCCCCGGGCCAGTTTTCCTTGTTTTGCAGGACTCCAAGTGACAAGACTCGGGATTATACTCCAAATCGGGATTTTAACCTCTCTAAACACACTTAACTTAACTCATTTGACTAGTTTCTAGGCAGAAACATATATATATATATATATATATATATATATATATATATATATATATATATATATATATACATATACTTCCTCCGTTCTGTTTTAAATGAAATATTGGGTGAAATAACACTATTTATTGATTAATTTTGACTCCAATTTATCGTCATTATATAAAGAAAAACATAGTCAAGTGGGATCTTGTTAGATTCTACTCGATGCATATTATCAAATTATAAATTTTTTATATTTTTTACGTGTGCACAACTAAAGATATTAACTATTAAAGAAGCGCGTTGGGTTGCGTGAAAAAGCAAACGTTTCATTCAAAACAGAACGGATGAAGTATCTTGTTAGATTCTACTCGATGCATATTATCAAATTATAACTTTTTTATATTTTTTACGTGTGCACAACTAAAGATATTAACTATTAAAGAAGCGCGTTGGGTTGCGTGAAAAAGCAAACGTTTCATTCAAAACAGAACGGAGGAAGTATATATATATATATATATATATATATATATATATATATATATATATATATATATATATATAAACAACTAAAGTTACAAAAAAGAGTTATAATGGATTAATGGGGAAATGGAAATTTAATTAATATGGAGGTAAGAGGAAAATATATACTATATATAAAGTCAACAGTGAAATAGTAGGTCAACAATTGAAATTTGGCCAAAAACAGCTTCTTACAACTTTTTTTTTTTTACTTTTCGAAGGTAGTTTCATACAATAATTATTAAACATGGTAGTTTTTGACAAAAATATATTCTCATATGGTAGCTTTGGAAATCATTTTATTATTTAATACCATATGTAATTGAATACCTAGTTAATAGCGGGTGAATCAGACTAATAATGTATACTTGAAACTAAAATGGAGATAGGGAAAAAATGCCTAGGAAAATCATATATGTAGTCTAAAAAAATAACATCTCTCATAACATACATGAGTAATCACTACTCTATAAAATATTTTCCATTTAGAGATGCAAATGTGTTTCAAATAATAACATTTTGCAATGATTGTTTATCCAAAATTGGAACTGATACTCTATTATTCTGATTGATAGAATGTAAATCTAATCATGGATTTTCAACCATTTGCTTAAGACTTTTGGTTGAGTTGGTCTTTTGACATGGTATCGGAACCAACGTGACAATAAAGTCTCATGTCCAAATCTCTAATACCCCTTCTTTCCAAAGTGGAATATTTAACGCTGAATATAGGGGAGTTTCACAAATTTAACACCGATTACCAAAAAATCAGACACATATTTGGAGGTATTACTAAAATTCTACACCTTTAAAGCACAAATTTGGACATGGAATTAATAAGCTTAGACCCTTTTTTTTGGGTAGAACTAAACTGAAGTGAGACAATAAGAGAAAAGCAGTTAAATTAAACTGAATTGAAATTGTGCTCACAAGAATAGGGTTTTAATCTCATTTGATGGCAACTGGCAAGTTGGTGAGTATTATTTTTCTGACATAACTCCACTACAGTCTACAGCCTACACTAGTAGGAACTTCTCCATGCGTTTTCGCTACTTCCATTCAAAATTGTCTCAGTTTTGCAGTCCTAAGTCCCCAGCCACTTGGTACATAAATCAGGTTTCCTTTTAATAGGATAAGGTTGGTCCTAGTTTAGTATTCGCAGAGGTTGAAATCTATGGAAATGATTGTGAAGCATGCATGTGACTATGTGAAAACTGAGAATATAATGTTCACGAGATTGGTCACACGCCTCTATAGTCCGCCACCCTAACCCATACAACCCTATGGGACTATGGCGCCGTATAGATCAAGCCCAAGTGTAATTGGAATCGTATTTTATGCATTTAGGTTGTTTATATTTTTTTTTTTGTAATGTTTATATCTCTTCATTCATCACATGAACCTCTCTTTTTAGTTTTTACTTTTGTCAATCTCTAACTTCTTCATAATTCATATGCACTCCGCAAAATTCGTGTATTCGACTCATAGTGCAACTATTTTTAAAATGTAGAGCATAGTTAGGAAGAAACTTGGTTAAAAGTCTAGTTTTTTTTAAAGAAAAATTCATTAATTAAAGGTCAAACGACATCTACAATAGGTATTTAAAAAAACAAGATACAATTAAATAAATCAAATTCGTCTTCGAAGGAACTACAATAAACCAGATCGAGCAATACAGCGCAACCCCCTTGTATTTGCTGAATCCAGCCGCTATTAATGAGGAAGTCTATCATTCTGATGTAGTTAGGGAAGAACATTCTTGACCGAGTCGTGTTGACCGCATCCGAGATTCTAATACATTTATGTCGAGTCTCGAACTTCAACCAATGAGAACAATTTCTTATACCTAAAAACAAAAAAAATCATACTCACAACTCCCATAGGGGAGAAGGAGATTTCCAAAACAGAAACTAAAAACCCCATAACAAGGTTTGAAAAGATCTCATAAAGAGAGACTAATTTATTAAACAAAACAAGAAAATGAATTAAAAACTGAAAATAAAAGGGGAAAAGGGGCTTACCATGGATGAAATCATCCATGGCAGCCCCTAACTAATGAAGAAGGGGTAGAGGAGGCTAGGGTTTGAGAGGTTGGTTAAAAGTCTAGTTTAGAATTGATTTGTTTGTTTGTTTATGAGGCGATACCTCAAGTATTTAACAAGCCAAAGTCAAGCACAATTATGTTTGGCTCGTTAGCTTGAAAAAATATTAATAATCTAAACTAATAGTCACTATTAATTATAGGGCCATAATGGTCAAACTATTGGTATTGAGTAAATGAATTTGATGTATGTCATCTACCTTAAACCTAGGGGTGTAAGCGGACTGCGAAAAGTCCAGAGTCCAACCAGTCCAGTCCAAACTTGTCGGACTGGACTGGACTAAAAATTTTTTAGACTGGACTCGGACTCAAATTTTCGAGTCCAAATATTTTCGGACTGGATTTGGACTCACCCCTTTGGAGTCCAATAAGTCTAGTCCAGTCCAAAAATATTTTTTCTTATAATATATATTTAATTTATATATATATAATTTATATATAAAAAAAATTTAACTTTTTTTAAAAATTTTGGAGTTTTCAATCTTTCCTCCCTAAATATTACAATTGGCGCTAGAACTGAAAAGCAAAGAGGCGCAAAAATCAATTTACTAACCCTAAGTACTAAGTAGTAGGTGCCGACTACTCACTTCACTCACTCTTTCATTTTCTTTCTATCTCACTTCTTTCCTCACTACTCGGTACTAACTTCCTCTCACTCTTTCATTTTCTTTCTATTCTAAACTAAATTCCTGAGTTCTAACTCTCGCATTCTCTAATCTCTACTTTTCTGGGCTGCTTCAATCCATTTTATGGACTCTCTTCACTAGCAGGGAACGATCTAACCGAACTAAATTTATGATGCTTAATATTCACTTGTATTTCAAGACAATATATGTTTGTGTGTTGTTGAAGGTTTATTGTTGACTTATTTTGTGGAATAGATGTAACGAGCTTAATTTTTCAAATTCAATTATGAGAAAACGTTGTGATTCATTGACTTTAAATCGGAGAAAAAATTTAATATAATGATCGGACTGGACTGGACTGGATTCAGACTCAAGAAAAAATTATCGGACTGGACTGGACTGGACTCAAAAAATATTTGGATCGGACTTGGACTCAATTTCTCGAGTCCAATAAACTTTGGACTGGATTTGGATTTGGCAAAGTCCAATTCAGTCCAATCCAGTTACACCCCTACTTAAACCTATGAGTATGACTACTATTTACAGTTGTTATTTAACATATTTCTATCCCCATAGTTATATGGTTGCTTTAATTAACACTAATGTTCATATTATCTTCCAAAATTTTGTTAGACTAGAAAATATAGTTAAGTGCAAAATTAAAAATTTTGGATTGAATTGTGAATTAAGTTGAGCTCGAACTTCCATTAGAGTTCCAATATAAGCGTTTGAACCAAGTTTAAGCCGAGCTATGTAGTTTGAGTCGATTTCATACTTGAAGTTGAGCACGAGCTTTAGTTACAATTTAACTAAATTAACTACAAGAGAGGATTTGGGGACTTTATTCGTCCTTGGAGGCTGGAGCCAACAAATTTTCAATAACTCTTATATTCGTACAAAAATACTCTCTCATTTCTAGAATAGTCTGAACACTTTTCTTTAAATTTGTCTTAAATTGGTTTAAACACTTTCATTTTTGACATGGTCCCACCGTTATTGTATTAGTTTTCTTACACCTCTTTGACCTACCCTCTATATCTATCAATAAATTACCCAACTTTCTATCTCCTTTAATATAAAATACCCTAGAGTTGATCAAATTGCGGGTCGGGACGCCGCCCAAAAAATTGCCCACTTGTCGGGCTTGACCAGATTTCAGGCCAATATTTTGTGCCAAAAGGCAGCTTTTCGGGCCAGAAACAACGCATTTTTCGGGCCAAAATCGAGTCGTGCCAATATTTGAACTTAAAAAAACATTTTTAGGTTGTAAAAAACCCGTATCAAACAAAAAAAGGTTGGGATGGGCTAAAAAAAATATGCCCAAACCCGGTCAATTTTAGGGTCGGGTCGGCTGACTCTGATCAACTCTAAAATTCCCTATCAACTCCTATCACATCTACTTTTTACTAAATAACATTTGATAACCACACTACAACTTATCACCTTAAACTACGTGTCTTAACAAGTGTTCAGATTTTTGTGGGAGGTAGGAAATACCTTTTTTCTTACTATAGAATGTTGGGAGCATTAGAAGAACATTTAATTATTATATCATGTCAAAACCTCTAACAATGTAATTCGTAAGTGTTTTTTTAAAAGAAGCAGCAAGAGACATTACCAGAAACACTAATAAGCGACCACAAGCTAAGATAGAATCATAGAAGTCCACAATATGACCACAACTACTGTTAACACATGCAAAGTAGCCGTTTATATATAACCTCTCTTTTTAGAGGAGAAAGCCTCCAGGTGCACTGAAGGAATGGGTAGCAAATTTATGTCCATTTGGTAATTTCTTTTTCTTTTTGGTTGTTAAAAACCTTCTATTACTATCAAAATCTCTTCTAAATGGTATTACCGGTACTATTTGCAAATTAGTAGGTGCACACGTCTGTATGGTGAGGAAAGTGCGCATGATGAACATCAAACATTAGGTTATGAACATAAAGACCAATGCTAATAAACATATACTAAAAGAGATGTACATATGTTCATTTGGCTTGTTAGCCATGTATATGGGTTCATTTGACTTGTTATTCATGTACACTTGGCTTGTTAGCCATGTACATGTAGCACACCTTCCTCACCATACGGACGTGTGCACCATCTACGGATTGATACTATTTAGGAAATGGTTTGGGTAGAGTTTTTTTTTTGTGACCTTTGTTTTTGGTTGAGCATCTCGTACCAATATGACGAATATCGGGTGCCACAGGATATGTTTGTTATTGTGTAATGTATATCTATTTGATGTCTATCCACCCTTCATTTTAGAGGGCCTAAATTGTACAACACTATTTATGTTGTGCCTGTCTTGTGCAGTAATTTTCCCTTGTTAGGTCATGCGTTTTCTGAACCAGCTAGGCCTAGTGCCATTGTAATCCTTCAGTCTAGTTTTAATTTAGGATTTGAAACTTTTTTGGCTTATACTCCCTCTATTTTCCAAAAGATTTCGTATTTATAATCTTGGCACTATTTATAAGTAAAAACTAGTTATTATGCCCGGGCTATACCTCGGGTAAGGAAAAATTTCATTTATTACTATTATACTTTAAGATGATAACACTAAACATCACTTGGTGTAGTGATTAAAACTTTAATATATAAACTTGAAGTTGCGGGATCAAATCATGTATTATACAATTTCTATTTTTTTTTTATTAAATGTGGGTTACATGGAGTAAAATACAATTAGGAAGAGCGTCACGTGGCACCGTTCCTTGTTTAGGAACGCCTTTTAATATATTAATATAGATATTCTAAATCTTTCTAATATATAAGAAAAAAAATAGTTATGTGGGGTCATTGTTTGATTCGTCTCAATAAGTACATCATGAAAATCAAACTTTTATAATTTTTATTGATATGTCAATAAAGATATTAATGATACAAAACGTGCATTGACAAACATGAAAAAGAAAAAAAATGAGAAATCCTTGGGAGACTAGTTAAGTGCAAACTTGAGTACTAAACTTTGCCCAAAGTTGCAGTTGGGTACTGAAGTTGCAAAAGTTGTAGTCTGGGTACTTAAACTAAACTCCCATTATGGTTGTTGTTAACTCCAATTAAATAATAGAAAAAACTTACTTGTGAACATAATTTTTCATTTCTCTCCCTCAAAAAAATAATATTATTACCTATATTGAATATTAATTAAGGAAAAAATTAAAAAGAACAGTCTCAAGTTTCAACTATGACCTCCCTAACAGTCCCAACTCCCAACTTCCAACTTCAATATACTACCCTCGATTTGTTCTTTTTCTATTGCAACAATAGAGTTTTCACACTTGCCAATGCACATTTAACTATTAATATCTTTAATTATTTTTTAGTAAAAATTATACAAATTTGATATTTTGAAAGTATAAATCGAGACGAATCTAACAAGATTCCACATGAGTATATTTTTTGTTATGTAAAAACTAGCCTCATATGCACGCGATGCGTGCGTTAATTTCAAAACTTCTTATTCTATTATATACTACATCTATACTATATTTATTATTAAACTTAAAATGTGAAAGATTAATAAATAGATGAATTTAGATATATTAATTCGCTAATGTAAAAACCTAACAAAGATCGTGAGTTATTTTTAATATTAATCTTTTGTGAATAAATTTTGAGCATAACAGAAATAATGAGTTGGTTTGACTGAATTAGAGGGTATCAAATGTAGTGAGTGTTTAGTGTTGCAATACTTTGATTGTGCCTCCTCCTCTGCCCTCTCTCCTCTTCCTCCTCCAAAAACCCTAATCATTTTCTTTCAGTTTTGGGGCTGCCATCATCCTTTCGATGGTGGTAAGCCCCCAATTCTTCTTTTTTCTTCTAGTTTTCATTTTTGTGTTATTAATAATCTTCCATTCTCTCTTTTTTTTAGAGTTCTCTACCCAATTTTTGGGTTCTTTCTCTCCTTTCATGGGAGTTTGGAGTGTGGTTTTATTCTCTTCCCACGTGGAAGTTTAAAAAATGGTATGAGTAATTGTTCCAATTGGTTGAAGTTCAAGACCATCAACATCGAAATATTGGAAATTCGGATGCGGTCAACATGGTTAAATCAACAATTTTCTTCCCCAAACTATGTCAGAATGATAGACTTCCCCATCAATAGCTGCGTGATTCAGCAAATACAAGGGGGCTGCGCTGTATTGTTCGATTTGGTTCATTGTAGTTTCTTCGAAGACGAATTTGATTTGATCTTGTCTGATTATATCTTGTTTTTCTTTAATACTTACTGTAGATGCCGTTTGACCTTCAATTAATGAAATTTCTCTTTTAAAAAAATATAGTGAGTGTTTTAGACTTTTCAGGTGGATGTCATATATGACTCATATATACCTTATTCTCTTTTAAAAAAAAGATCAAGATATTTTGTCTCTTTAATTTTTTGGTTGAAGTATTTGATGCATATACCATTTTTAACTTGTTTAAAATGACAAGTTGAAATGAGAAATAATTCTTAAATTGTTTTCTTTTGTAATTTTTTTCATTCCATTAATTATATCATTAAGAGTAATTTAATATTTTCAGATAGGGACACCATCTTCCTCCCCTTTTCCCATAATAGAGATCACAAGAGATACTGAAAGGGTGGTGAGTGAATAGTGTAAAGATCACATTGTTGCAATAGAAAAACAACGGACGGTAAACTTGTTTAATTTTTTTTCCCTATCTTCTTCCTTCTCTCCTTCTCTCCTTCTCTCTCCTCCCTCCCCTGCCCCCTCCACCCCGAAACACCCCCACCCTCACTAACAGCTCCGGGCTTCGGCGCCGGCGCGAAGCCCAGTTTAGTCGAGTGTCGACACTCGTAACTCGACAATCAGTCAGTCACAGTAACCAGTAAGTTTTAGTTTAGGTTTTAATTTTTGTTTTTCAATTTTCATACTTTATATCATTATATACTTACATTCTTAGATTATTTGAATATTTAGATGTAAATTGTTGATAGTTGATATTATTCATTAGTTAGGGCTTAGGAGCTTATTGAAATTGAAATCAAATAGGTCAATTGATTAATTTTTTATCAATTCAATTAGGAAATGACAAATGATACACCCAAATTCATTTCTTACGTAAATTTTATATTTATATCAATTCTTACAAATAACAACATGTTTTATATTTTCATCAATTTTATTTGTAAATTGGTTGTATGACTATGCATATATTGGATATTTTGATTGTAAGACTTATATATTGAACAATTTCTGTGAACTTTTTTCCACTACTTTTGTGTTTGTATTACGTTCGTATCCCAAATTCAAAATCCTGGGTCCGCCACTTGACATGGTTGATGAATTAGGCAATTTGGAAATTAACATTTAATAGTTTACTCTTCACAATTAACAAGGGCAACAAACATGGTAAATTGTGATTCTCAAGTTTTAGAAACTTTGCACAAAATTTGCAATTATGGACCAGGGATTGTTAGGTTCCTCTGAATATGGAATTCAACTTTTGAGAGTCTATGAGGAATGAGGACTGTTGGGGATCTGAAAATGCCCAGAAATTGTTTGTTGAAATGCCTCAGTGACACTTTTTTGGGATAAAGACTAAGGCTATGTTTAGTTCACCTGAAATTTTCTGATCTGAACTTATCTGATCTGATCTGATCTGATCTGAACTTATTTTTTCTGATCTGATCTGATCTGAACTTATTTTTTCTGATCTGATCTGATCTGATCTGATCTGATCTGATCTGATCTTTTATAAAATATATTATTACTATTATACTATTACCTTGTAATTCATTATTATGCAATACATTATAAGATCTTATTTATAATATTACTATTATTATCATTTTATTTCTATCACAACTTTTACACAACTTTTATTAATAATAATAATTATTATTATTTATCATTATTATAATAACAACAACAATAATTATAATCATAATAATAATAATTATTACTAAAAATAATTCTATAACCCAAGTCATTAATTTATAAGAGCACTTCTAAAATGTTTCACACTTTCCCTTAAAAAAAATGTTTCACACTTGAGAAGTCAAACTCAACTCATTTCTTTTGTCATATAAAATAAAATAAGATATATAAACAACTATGAAACTTTACCTAAGTTACTACTAATTGCTTAAGTGAACCAAAATTTCAATTTCCACATCCCCCTGCAGGTATGAATTAGTAAAAAAGTTTGTTTTACTGCAACTATAATACAAGATAAAATATTTACATTCTCATTTTTTTAGCAGGAAAATACTATTTGGTAGATGCTGGATATCCAAATACTATTGGATACTTGAGTCCAGTTAAAGATAAAAATATAAGATATCACATTCCCGAATTTCAAAATGGCCCCCCTCCAGAAGGCATGCTAGAAAACTTTAATTATCGTCACTCATCTCTCCGTACTACAATTGAAAGATGTTTTGGAACCCTTAAAAAGAGATGGAAAATATTGTCAAACATGCCGAACATGGATGTCCCGTATCAATTGGCTATTATGGTTTCTGCATTCACACTCCAAAATTTCATCCGATTGTATGAGTTGGATATACCGATTTCAAGGACCGTAAATATTGCACCAAGTAGAGCAGATTGTGATATGTTCAATGACTTGCGCAAGAAAGAAATGGATAGGGTGCAACTTCAAATAGCTAGAGAGATTTGGAATTCGGTAGGAAGAGGTATACCGGATCTAAATTTATAATTTGTATCTCGCACTTAGCTTATTTTGAAATGTAATCCGAACTTAGTAGTTTCGTTGTCATGAATTTGAGCTATCATATTTTATATATTTCTTATTTTGCGCCAATCTTATGTTCTTAACACGTGGCTTTTTATTTTCTATTATTTAATAACAACAAAATAACTTAAAATAATGATAACAATGACATTTATAATGATAACAACGAGATTAATAATAATTACCAATATTAATATTTAATAAGTACAACAGCAACAATAATAATATTTTTGAACAAATTTACTAGTAAATAATAGTATTAATAGTAATAATAAGTTTTTAAATATGAGCATGATCTGATCTGATCTGAACTTATTTTTTCTGATCTGATCTGATCTGAACTTATTTTTTCGATCCGATCTCGATCGATCGATCCGATCCCGATCCGATTTGATCTAATCTGAAATAAGCAAAAATAAGGTGAACTGAACATAGCCTAAAGGGAACACAGGCTTGCATTTCTATGCTCTAGCTTTTGTTGCATGGGTAATTGAGTATGAGCAGCTTTTCGATCTTAGACAGCCTAAGACCTGTACATTTTATTTTGGAACAACTGGAAGTTTGAGAGCCTTCTTGACTCCCAAGTCCCAACTCTATACTTGATACATAGGCAGCTAGTCAGGCATCATGTTCAATTTGTTAAGCAAGGTGTCCCTTTTAGTAGTTTGTAGAGTAAATTGAGACTTGTATAAACTTATATTTAGTCTTTCTTTGGGAATAATTGTGAAGTGTCTGCATATACAACTTCTTGTGTTGTTTTTCCCGTTGGTCTTTCTGCCAGGCTATCTTTATAAAAAGCCGTTTATGATTTCGTTGCAATTACTCATATAAGACTCTTCTGGGAAAGCTTGTGATATGATGTTGTATTTTATCTTATTTTTTTAATCTATGTGAGAAGAAAAATGATATGCATGTCATTTCACGATCTTAATTTACCTGAATTTGGCCTAAGATGACATATCTATGAAACTATGACTAAGTTTAAAATTGAGAGATTTTGTGCAAAGCAAAGATGGAATACAGAAAACAATGTGGTATATCATTTATGTTCACCCCCACCCCTCCAACCCTTTTTAGTTTTCCCATAGAAAAGATAGCGAAATCTAAGAGAGAAAGGGAGAGAAGGGTCTCTTCTCTCCAGGGGCAGAGCCAGAAGGGGGGGGACATGGGGACAGATGTCCCCCCACTTTTAAAAAAAAGTTCACGGAAAAAAAAAGGAAAAACGAACGAGACGCGTGAACTGAAACACAAACATAAGGTAAATTTGTAGGTGGACTCGAGAGTATGTAGCGCATGGTGATCTCGATTGAAAACGCAACCATTAACAAACAAAACGCGTGGCAAATGTATTGAGAATAAATGTGATCAATTCTACATTAAAGAATATAAAACATTCCCTTGATTAGTGCCGGCATATGTGGGAGTCTGGGAGATTTACCAGTTTAAAAACTCAAAATCTATCATTTTTTTTGAATTAAAAATCTATCATCTTAATGTCCCACTATTCACGTGTGAGGATTTTAATTTTTTTTTTTTGAAAAAAAAACTACTATGGTCTATTGTTTTTTACATGGTGTAGAAGATGATACTAGTTTTTAGGGTATGTGCAAAATTTATCAAAGTACGTTTCAGCTATTTATAGCTTATAAATGATGTAGATGATAATCTTCATTTTAATTTTTGGGTATGTTCTTTTTTCTTCCTGTGTTTATGAGTAGACATGTTATTGATTATATAATACGTGAGAAACAAAAAACTATAAAAAATGAATAAAATGTATAAAAAAAGAACATGTGTGTATAATACTTGAAAAACAATAAATTATTAAAAAGCACAAATGAATAAAAACATAAAAGCAAGAGAAAGGTATCAAACAAAGAATACCCTACAGATTTTAAAAGAATATATGCATATAAGATTTGAGAAAAAAAAAAACTATATAAAATCATAAAAAGAACATAAAGGTATGAAACAAAGAACACTATGTGATTATAGAGGAACATGTGCATATAAAACTTGTTAAACAAAAACTATTAAAACTCACAAAAATTATTAAAAATATAAAAAGAACATGAAGGTATCAAACACAGAACACCATATCGATTATAAAAGAACATATGCATATATGACTTGCCAAATAAAAAATTATAAAGAGAAGCATAATAATAAATAAAAACATAAAAAAAAAAATGAAGATTTAAAACAAAGAACATCATACTGATTATAAAAGAACATGTATGTAAACATTTTTAATTGCACAAAACTTTTTAATGCCTTCATGTTCCAGTAAATAAATTGCATAATTGTGTAATGGCTTAATGTTAAGTTATGGTTATGTAATGGCTTACTTGAATTAACTAAAGATGTGTAATGGCTTGAATTATGTAATGGCTTAATGTTAAGTTGCTGCCTACTGTTATTTGTAAATAAATTGTGTTGTTTTATTTTTTTTTCTGGAAAAAACACGAAAAAAAAATTTAACAGGTCGACCTGAAGGTTGACCCGTTTATCATAAGGTTGGGTTGGGTTGTAATTCCTAACCCGTTTAAGTTAACAGGTCGGGTTGGGTCAAGGGATTCTCAACCCGCTAACCCGCCAACCCAATCTGATCTTGACCCAACCCGACCCATTGCCAGCCCTATACCTTAATGTCTCTGTTTCTATCTAAGAGTATGCACATTTCATTGGGGTCAAAATCCATAATAAGCATCGTCGAGGATATAATGTCATTCTTCATAAAGTTATTTTTGTATGTGTTTTTTAGTTTTTACTACTCTTTTCTCTCAACCCAAGTAAGTGAGTATTCCAAAAATTCGTATCTTATATGCATATTAGCTTATTAATAACTATTATATCTCTATAGTGTTCACATGGTAGGAGTATTTGTTGTAGGGCTGGCAATGATGTGAGTCGAGCTCGAGTTTGACTATACTCGACTTGAACTCGAAAACTCATAACCAAACTCGACTCGACTCGAAAACTCGCGAGCTTGAAATTTTCAAGCTCGAATCGAACTCGAAAACCCAAACTCGAGCTCGAACTCGAGCTCGTTTCAAGCTCGAACTCGAGCTCGTTTCAAGCTCGAACTCGAGCTCGTTTCAAGCTCGAACTCGAACTCGATTCCAGCTGCACAGATGTATTCTTTGTAGATTTTTTATAATCAAGAAATATCAAATCGAAAATAAATCCCCTAAAAGTACTTAACTATACATTAAACATCAACATGAAAAAAAATTCCGAATCAATCCCAAACATGAAACAACTAATACAAATTCATTATCATCATATCAATACAAACCCACAACATCTAATACAATTTGCACATCACATGATGGCCACATTTTAGGTTATGCAACCTTAACACCAAATCATGCACCTACCTCAAAGTTTTTCCACAAGAACCTGCCAAGAAATAAAATGAAACCTTATTAATAAGGGTTATTCATAATAACACTATTTGTAGTTGACATAATTAACTTGCAAAAATGAAAATAAATTCTACTCATTAATTTTATCAAACTAACAAAGAATTTCATCAGAAATCACACCAGCTACAACCATTTTGATTTCTTACAACATTCTAAATTCAAATAGTGTAATTTGTTTCTAGCATTTTTAAATAAAACCCACAATTTGATTTCTCATAACATTCTAAATTGAAATAGTGTAATCAGCTTCTAACATACTAAATTCCACAACTCATATTTCACAACATCCCTTATTGAATTCCACAATTCACAACAACAACAACAACAACAACAACAAAAAGAACAATTTCAATTCAAATAGTGTGGGGTATCCGTAAATAACAATTTCAATTCGAAAAAGAACAATTTCAAGTCGAGTTTACCTTAGATAAGTGGCGCCGAGGTGAGGTGGTGAAGTCGGGAGTGGATGCGTGGTGGGCTTGCAGCGTCGCCTGGATTGGTACCCGCTGGCGTGGACGCGTGGTGGGCTTGCAGCGTCGCCTGAAGTGACCGCTGGCGTGGACGCGTGGTGTGTGGCTTGCAGCGTTGCCTACTCGCCTGCATTAGGGAGATGGAGATTGGAGAGGGAGAGGGAGAGGGAGAGGGAGGGAGAGTTGGATGGAGTATGGACGGCGTGCTAGTACTAACTTGTGTGACTGATACTAACTTGATTAGGGAATTAGGGTTGGGTTTGTTCTCTCACTCTTTCCTCACAATGGATGGCTAAGATTATATTGTTGGGTTTCTTTAAATCCCATCCATTGATATTGTTTATTTCTTATAGGGGGAAATTCCTTCACTTTGCCTTTTAGTCATTTAATGTATTTTTTTTTCATGTTTTTGTAAAGAAAATTTCAAGTATATTTTAGAAAAAAAGTTAAACTTTATTTTTAAAAAATAAAAAGTATATAAATAATTTTTTCGAGTATCTCACGAGCTTTTCGAGTCGAGTATTGGGTTGCTCGACTCAACATGTTAACGAGTCGAGTCGAGTTCGAGCTTTGATCAGAGTCATTCGAACTTTGAGCCAGCTCGAAAAGTAGTATTCTGACTGCCTCTCACTCATGACACCTAATTTGTTGGGTCCATCACTCCACACAATAAAAAAACACTTCTATTACATATCTATGTTATGTAAAACACAAAAAAGTATAATTCATCATTCAACTAACGCATAACAACAACAACAAAAAAAAAAAAAAAAAAAAAAAAGGTTGGTATGTCTCTTTCTCTCTCCTCTTTTTTCCTTATTTCCTTCTTCTCCTCTACTGATTCCTTTGTTTTCGTTTTTTCCTTCTTTCCATTTTTAATCTTCGCTAATATATTTTTTCAAACCAGAATTGTTTTAAAAAATCCCTTCTTTCTTCAGTTTTAAAATTTGAGTTCCAAAAAGAAAAAATTCAAAACAAAAATTTGAGTTCCATTTGCTTTCCTTCTACCAATTTCATTTTTTTTGCCTCATCCATAGTTTCTTGAACATTGTCTTCACTGGAGGAAAACAAAAATTACAGGGAAGAGGAAGAGGAAGAGGAAGAGGAAGAGCAAAGTGTGGAATGCAGCAACAAAAAAGAAAGATAATAATTTAGGAAAATATTTCAAGATTTCCATAACAAGATATCCACCGAGAATTAAGGATTCATTATTGACTTTTTTTTGTTATTAATTGGATGATCAATATTTCAAATTTTACAGGTTCTAATTTTGTGGGAGGACATGTTCTTTTCAATGTTTGGTGGTAGATAATATGGTGCGTTTTGTACATTGGGGTATCCGGGTATGTCGTTTATGACCGGGTGCACCTACATCATATGCATTGCAAACATAAGCCTTTCACCTTTGAGAGAAAAACGAAGAGAGAGAAAGTTCAAAAATCAAAACCCTAACTACCCGCCCCGCCGTCCACCGGATTTCTGTCCAGGCGACCGGATTTCCGTCATCGAACTACGACCACGAGCAGCAGCCAGGCCCAGGCAGCGGCGGACTGAGTCACGAAGAACGTAAGAAGTCCAGGCAGCCCGCAGCCTCGCCCACGAGTCCACGACTCCACGAACAGCAGCACGACTCCACGACCACGTCGTCGGCAACTCGGCAGCCGCTTAGTGAGGCAGTGACTCACCAGTGAGTTGTTTTTTTCTAAACCCTAACTCCATAAGTTTTAATTTTGCTGTTTTGAGGTAATATATATCAATGTTTGGTTCAATTGGTTGTGAATTTGTGAATTGTGATTATGGTTGAAATCTGAATACTTGAATTAGTTGAATGATTTGTTGTTGGAAATTGGAATGTTGGCCATGAATTATTGACTCGATTTGTTGATTCATGTTTTAGGATTTAGGTAGTTTGTAATTTCTAATTTGAAAATTGTAAATATGAGTTGATTTGGTTTGATAATGTAATTGATTCATGTTTATCAATTTAATTAGGAAAATGTCAAGTGGTTCACATTCACCTAATTCAAACAAGTCCAAGGCTAAGAGAAAACAACCCGATCTTCGACAATTCATGTTTAAAAGAATGAAATCTCAAGAAACATCTTCACCCGCTCATAGTGAAACACCTCAAAATGAATCTCCTTCATTTAGTTCACCCCAAACTCAAGATGTTGATATGAATGTTGGTGGTTCAAGTATTAAACAATTTGTGTTGCAGTGTTTTTTTTTCTAATTTTTTTCCGATTTCCCGACGTCCGGATTTTGTCCCCCCGCTTTGAGAATCCTGGCTCCGCCACTGCTTCTCTCTATCATGTTAAGTCTTATTCACTTTGCTGTTTGCTGCGTGGCAGGTTATGGATATAGACCAGTCAAATATTGGTCACAATCAGGAAGAAGAATATGTATTGCTTGATCTTGATGCGGTTTGTGGCCAAGTTGACATTCCTCCTGATGAACCATACATTTTATCCGTATGTTATGGGTTTTATTTGACAATTATAGTGTCTTGCAAGTATACAGAGTCTTCTACATGACATTGTTATTACAAAACCTCAACTTCAAAAAAGATAGTATAATTAACGATGGATACAATATTGGTAGAGTTGGATAGCTGATAGTTAATTATTGTCTCCTTAACATTGATAATGATGCAATTATATGGGGACAAAGTAATATGTGTCCTTCCTTATGCATGAAAAAACTGAAAGGTTAATTAAGTTTTTTTTTTATGTCTTGATTTTGTGTGATGTTTGTGTTAGGTATTATTCATTTTATTGAATTTTAATGCAGAGTCTTGATACAACGAATCCAGTATTGACCATAGGGAACAAGTTGAAGCTGGTGAGTTCTTGGTCCTTATGTTTTCTTGTTAATGCTCATGTTGTATCTTCTGTCTTGTAATGTTACTTCCCGAATTTAGCCAAAGGCTTCTTGCGGGTTCCTTGTATGCTACTGATTGCGTTCAATCTAGATAATCAAGCCCATCCAACGGATAAAGGCATGGTCGAGTGAGGGGCAATCATGTATACTATGTTCTGAGTAATTTTGGGCCATTCAGTGTTTTTTCAGGCGTCTTACTATTTTCTAGGATAATTCCTGGTGTATGAAACTAATTAATCTGTTTCTTTTTTTTTTTCACTTGCATTATTTTCTACTTTTGGAAGTTGCAAATTACTTGCATCATTTCCTTTTTGGGAAATAATTACTCTCTATCTCTCTCTTATCACATGGGTCCATTGTTTCCTTCTCTCTATCTCTCTCCTCTCCTTAAAACTTGTGCATCATGTTAATGATGCAAGTGGAAAAAACTCGGAGGAAATACTTACTCTTTTATGAAATACTCCCTGAGGTCTTTATTAGTTTACCCGTTTCTTTTGCACATAGTTTTAGGAGAAACAATGGGGTTGTTTGGCAATCGGCTGTTGGCTGGTTTAGTTGGCTTGTTTGACTGGCTGGAAGCATTGGCTGTATGTATTGGCTTTTTAAGTTGGTTGTTTAAACCAGCTGTTTGCAAAAGTGTTTGGCAAAATTAATTGTGGTTGTTGGCTGTTTATTAGAGAGTTTGTGGACCAACAAGCCAAAAGCCAATCAAAAAAGCTGCTCCAGGCAGCTTTTTCATTTTGGCTTAAAAGTCAGCTTTTCAGCCAACCAAAAAGCCAATAACCAAACACTTTTTTTGGCTGTTTGACCAAATTGAAAAGCCAAAAGCCAATGAAAAAGCCATTTACCAAACATGGCCAATGTTGTGGGACATAGAAAGAAAGAGAAACTATTATTTTATATTTAAAGTTGAATGTATATGTGATGGAAAGTTAGTGGTCCCATTCCAAAAATAGAAACAAAAGAAATGGGTAAACTAATAAGGGACATCCCAAAAAGTAATTCGGGGAAACTAATAAAGACCGGAGGGAGTATAATATAATTAATTATGATTGGATTTTGATGTCTGTCTGTGAGGGTTGGGACATGAAACAAGAAATTTGACCTTTAATTTCGAGCTAAGAGAAAGATCAAGGGGCACAATAAGATACAACTAAGGCGTCTTTCTATGGTTGATTATCAACAATATGGAATTTGTAGTAATGCATTTATTGGTTTTAGGCCCCTACTGCTAAAGGAAAGTTATTGCTCTTTAACCCTCTTCTAACATTTGCAGATAGGAGAATACAAAGAAACAATCGGGACGTGCTTAATCTTTTCAGAGAATGGTGAGTAATATTTTTCTTTGTTATCTATAATCTATAGTCCTCATGGCCGCTTTGGTATGTGGTAATAAATGGTGGTAATGGAAATGAAATAATCAGTAAATTTATGATGATTTTTTCGTGAAAATATTGGTTAATTCTATGTCGAATTTTTCAAGAAATTATTGGTCAATTTATGATGAAATTTTTATGAATTTTAGCATATTTAGTTGACCAATAATTTATCCTAATAATGTTTGTCTATCTACAAATACCTCCTTATTTCCCTAAAAAAAATACTCTCTTTGTTTTTTTTATTCTTCTCAATTGGAATCTTGACACTATTCATACTTAGAGATAATCTTCTCAATTTTGTTCAATTTATAGGAAAAAATATAATCATGTGGGATCTTGTTTGATTCGTCTCAATTAGTACTTTATTAATATTCAATCGTTATAATTTCTACTAATATATAATGAAAGATATTTATGTTCAAAGATGTGCATTGGGAGACGCGCACAGGAAAATGAGTAGGATAAAAAAAACCCAGAGGGAGTACCTCTTTTTCTTCATTAATTTCCGTTACCACTTTAGAGGTGGTAGCAACTTAGCAAGTGATGATGGAAATTCGTAAAGGAGAATATATGTTCAGAAATGAAATTTCATTATTATAGGCATTGGCACGAGACTTTCTTTTCAAAATTACATATAAAATATAAGTGAATACACTACTATTACTACCATTTATCTGGCCACCAAAGGAGTCGTAAAGTATATGTATTAAACTAGAAGCATTAGAAAATGCATGTACCTAAGTAGTGTGGGAGAACACAACAAACTGAACTAAGGTCATGACTCATTCTGTCATTCATGCTTGCTCCCGGCTGATTTTATGATTGAAGAGCGGGAACATCCTTTTCTTTGTATTATCTGTTCTCCTACCTATTTTTATCAATACAAAGAAGCATATAGTTTGATTTATCAGGCCTATGCTAAAAAGAAAATATCTTAGGTTGCAGAATGAAAATTTGTATATCTAGTCCAGTGTTACCTAATTCGCTATCTAATTTGCTTTTTGAATTCGCCAATTCGCCCAAAATGGGCCAAAAATGAACCAAAACCGATCATAATTCGCTTTTCTGAATTCGCAATTCGCGGGGGAATTAGGGAATTAGGTAACACTGATCTAGTCTGTGGATGAGTTTGGATTCTCAGTCAACTGTTATTATGAAAATACATGCGATTGTTGACAAAACACCCTGCAAGAATCTGCTCACTTTTTTCTACTGCCATATATATATACAAGTATATTTTTTGGTTGGTTACTGCCATTGTTTACCCTGTAGTTTTCTATGATTTATGGCAGAAAAGAGACCTTCATATCATGAAGAAATAGGATCCACCGAGGCTAACCATTTCAAGAATGATCGTATGGCCGACCCGAACTTAGGGCCATCAAAGCATATCCGGCCTGTGACGTACCTCCATAAAATTCTGAAATTCAGATTGCTATCAGAAGCTGATGAGCAAAATTCAACGGAGAAACCACCTGATCCTCTTGCGTAAGAAGATGATCCGACTAAGGGGAATTAGGGGAGTACTCTTCTGCAGATCCCTTATCATTGACTTTGTTCTTGTTATGAGGAAGTAACGCTTATTATTCAGGGTTCTAGTTTATTCAGTCACTCCGTAATATGTTCTGAAGATTAACCTCTGTACAGGTGTGACATTCTTGTATATGATGCTAGGAATGCCTCTGTATGTTGTTTGGGCTGCCTAGATTAATTATGAGTAGAGCACTGATTGTAGAACTTATATTAGCCTGCTTAATTATTACACAAGGTAATTAACGTGACAAATGATGAATGAGAAAGACTCGTTCACATTTTCTTCTTTTCCCACTTTTTCTTCTGGTCAGTTATGTTTCAAATTTTTAATTATGATTCTGGACCTTGTTACACTGACATCTTACATGTATATGAAGTATTAGTTCTTGCGCTCTTTTCTTTATAAAGGCAAGATTGCTATAAGAAATGTACAAGATATTTTTACAGCTTTTGGGTAAGTGGTCCATGATAAACATTTGTACATCCAACCTAGTATGTCGGAAGATTTAGAATGACCAACAATTTCAACTTATGTTATACAGGTTAGAACAGCCATAATGGAAAGGAAAAAAGGACTTGCTTGCAAGTATTATAAAGTTCAAGCTACTAGCTTAACCAATGGAGGAAAAATTTACTTTTTTTTGTAGAGCAAGTAGCTTGGGCATTATCATTTGACTTTTTAGAGGAGAGTTTATACAAGTGAGTGAGTCCTATTTAACCTACAAGATGTTGCTTACCACTGTAAAGTGAAGTAGCTTTGTGAGGTTGTTGATTGGAAAGCTGAGTTGGCAAATAAAGCTACAAGTATTGTAGGTTACCGTTTTAGTTAATATAATGTGTCATGTTGGCAGGTTCATTGAATATCGTTTTTTTTTTACAGGAAGAAAATATATCATTAATAATAAGCCAAACCGCACATACAATGATAATTAAGATCTGAAAAATACAGATTTAGCAAAATGCAACAATTTTCACAATGGAACCAATTAATTTTAAGCATACTCGAGCACAGCTCCAACTCCACCGCTTCAAGCTTGACGCGAGCAGTGTACTTCGATGTCTTTGCATCTTTCCAAGTAGAGACCTTCACAATCTGATTCTGTGATATAATTGTTCCAAGTGACGAATTGCTGAAAAAACCTAAACCCTTATGGATCCAGACCATCTTCCAAATTATTGACACCATGAAAATAAGAAAACTCATACAAAGATGAGAAACAACCACCAAAAATGGGGACAAAAACTCTCACAGATGGAGAGAACTGAACGGAAGAAAGCAATAAAGAAGATAGTAACACTTAAAAAACACTAAAATTTAAGGAAAAGGGTTGGAAGAAATTAGACTATTTCCGGGCAAGGTGGCCAAGAAAATTAAAAACCCTAGAATGAGAATTGGAGAGGAAGAGGGAGAGAGGAGAGGAAACGGCTAGGGTTGAGCAGGTTCATTTAATATCTTAATATTAAAAGGGATACTCTAAAAAGGAGATCATCAAGTAAAATTAAATTTCCTCAGGTACCCTTGAGGTTTGGCGTAATTTCCAAAATACCCCACACATTTGGGGTATTCCTCAGATACCCCTGAGATTTGTGTTTGGGCTCAAGATACCCTTACTATAGACGGAACCCTAACGCCGTTAGATTTTCCGTCCATAGTATCCCCAATTTTCTCTCTCCTCCCATTACCCCACCCACTGCCAATCCCCTTCCCCCAGCCAGCGGCCGACGGCCGGCGACCTCCACTCACTTCGACGCCGGCGACCCTACCCCCTCCCTTCGCCGGCCAGAACCTCAGCACCCCGGCGTTGGCGCTGGCGACCCTACCCCCTCCCTTCGCTGGCCTGAACATCAGCACCCCGACGTTGGCGCCGGCGACCCCACCCTCTCCCGTTCCCCCACCCTCGACCCCCACCCTAGCCCCTTTCCCCATTCTCGATTACGACAAACCTCAGGGGTACCTGAGGAAATTTCCCATGTATTTATGCAACGCAAATGTGCAACCAGTATTTGTGTTTGTGTCTCAACATTATATTATGGTATGTTAGTAAGTACTTTACACCTTTGCTTCAGGACTCTAAAACATCTCTTAATGCAATTTCGAGGAGATAACTGCCAACGATTAAATGTTTCTCGATCACCTCGTGGAGGTGTGTGTTGAAATTGCTCGCGATTGTACCTTAATTTGGGAGTATGGTACTAAATCACCCTTATGATCTGGATACCCTTTATCAGCCAAGTAGTACTAACCTAGTAACCTACATGAAAATTTGATAAAAACAAATAATTCATTTATTATCAAGTAACATATACTATATTCCCAAATTTATAAAATTATCTTAAAAACATAAAAATGCTTCGTAGATTGAAATACCTTCAGGTGGCTTAAGGATTTTACATTATGGAGTTTCAATCGCATGAAGAAAAACACGAATATCATGTGGTGAACCTTTCCAACCTATTGATACAAATGTAAAACACATATTAAAATCACAGGCAACCATTACATTAAATGTGGGAATTCCTTTCCTTCCTCTATAAGGCATTTGAAGAGCCTCGGGCATGCATACCAAACACATAATTAGTGCTTTTACTCAGTCAGAATACTAAAAGCTAGTCGAAAAGTTGTCTCTGAATAGGCGAACAGGCCATAAATCTCTACATTTTAAATCTTCGAACCAAGAAGAATATGAAATAAGTAACCCAAAAGACCGATACCCTCACTTTATTCCTTTAACTTAAAACCCATATCCCAATCAGCCGGTGATGAAGATGACATAGTAAATCTAATTAAGAAGCAAGACATGACTTAGTTTATAGTATAGACTAGCTATGATATTATCATTACTTACTGATGTGACATTTGGTTTTACAAAATATTGAAATTATTTGTTTCTAAATTTGTAAATTAAAGTTATTAATAATGACTAATATTTTCATAATACATATTAGTATCTTATTTGGCGTAATAAAAATACAAATAATCATTTTTGTATTATGTATCATTATATTTATGGTATAGCCGTCAAAATACCCGTTGATATGTTCTGAAATACACGAAAAGAGACACGTTTTCATTCAAAAGTAATGTCCCAAATAGAACTAAAACACAAAATAACCCGACCCAAACCCGAAAGCAGATAAACCTGAAAATGCCTTGAACTCGGAAGTGACCCGACCCAGAATTGACCCAATAACGTTGACCCGAAAAGTTGTCAAATTAGTTACTTTTTAAACAAATTTAAAGAAAAAATTGTCATGAAATATTATATATGATTTAGCCACTGCCCATTAATTATTTCACTTACTCTTATTAGTCTTATATGTGTTTTACTTATGTGCTAGATCAGAAAGTCGATCCAGTTTAACCCAATTCATATGACCCGTTTATCACCTCTAAATTTATTGTGCTCTTATATGCGTTATTTTTCCCATAGGCCTTCAAAATGTTAGAAATGGCATGATTGGCTTGTTACATGCAAATTAGATCCTACGCCCATGGGCCATGAGTATGATGTGCACTATTAGAGTGGGGGCACAGGTCAAGCCAAGAAAAAGTCGTGTCGAGCTCTTATCAAATTTCAATTTCAATTTCCACAAGAGGGGTCCATGCAAGTTGCAACACCAGACTCATGTTCCCCAATTGAACTTCTTTCCCTTTTCTCTCTCCTCCCTGCCTCCTCTGTCTCTCTGTCGTTGCTGATAAATTGGTTTGTGGAGTGAACTTCATCTTCTCCTTTTCTACCTTCACTCTTACAGGTTATTAGCTTTCTCTCTCCTCCCTTACCTTCATTATAAATCTTGAAACTTTAATTGTTTTTATCATGTCTGATTGAATATTATGACATTTGTTTTTACCCATTTTTTGAGTGATTAATAAGTCATAGTCTTCATCAATTTTTATCTCTTTTTTGCAGTTTGTGAAAGATTTTTTTTATGTAATTTTCAATAATGTTAGTAGTAAGTACCATCAAAGTATATGACGAACAACTCAAATTAATGGTAGACCAAGAGAAGAACAAGAACACAGAAATGAGCACTTGAATTGAAGGAGATAGAAGCTTTCTTCTTTATTTTAAAATTAACCTTCTTGAACTCAAAAAGAAATAGACATCATCAGTGTTACATATTTCAACAATTTTTCCTCCATTCTTGTTGATCTAAAATCAACTCAATGTGATTCTCGTAATATCTGAATGTGGAAGTATGTCTGGAGGTTTTTTTATAGCTTTTCAGGCACAAATCACTGAGAATTTTACCGATTAATAGAGAAGAAGGAGACATAAGATAGAAATTTTTTGATGAGGAAAATTAATAAATAGGACTAATAGTTTAGGATGATGACACTAATTTGATCGGATTCCCATTTTGCTGAATAACATAGAAATTGAGGATAGAGAGATGAAGATTGAAAATCAAGTAGATCCAAATCTTCCTCCAACTCAACCAAGCAAACAAAATTCTTCTCCATCAAGTAGCATGTGCATTGTAAATCGGTTCCAAAATTTGAGATGTTGTCGTGAACAATTGTAATTTTCTGTTATTGATGTAATTCGAGGTTGTATATGGATTTCGTAACATTGGATTTAATAGTTATGGATTTCTTTTTGGTATTTGATAGTATTGCAATATCACGCTACCCCTGAATTCCTGGATCCGCCACTGCCCACATTGATTGAACAAAATCAAGAAATATGAGTGAAATCAAATCTTCTGATTTCAAACATCGACCTCAACAACATATTGATGATGTTGATGATGATCAAAAGCAAAAATATGAAGCAGATGAAGATGTGCTCAAGTTCATGGATTCCCTGGACTCTTACCTTTTCTTACTCGATTCTCTGTCCTCCACACTTCGTCAGGTTCTACTTTGTTCCCCACCCCTTTTCTTCCTGATCCCTAATTTTTACTTACTTTGCTTTAACTCATTTACTGTGTTTAGAATTTGGATTGATTGTGAATTGGGATATACTACCTCTGTTCCATTTTACTTGCAATAACGGGGGAGGCACAAATAATTTAGGTCTGGAGAGAGAGAAAAAGCAAAAAAGGTGACCCACGTGATGAGGAGAGAGATAGAGAATAAGAATATCCCAAAAAGGTAGTGTTGCAAGTAATATGAAACAAAATAAATGGTAAGTGTTGCAACTTGCAAGTAAAATGGAATGGAGAAGTACTTCCTTCATTTATTAATACTCGCAATGTTGAAATCTGCACAAGGACCAAGGGAGGTAAGAGATTAAAAAAGAACCCCCGTGTACCAGGAGTCCAGGAGGAGAGGAGAAGAGAGAATATATTGACAAAAATAACGTTGCGAATAATAGAAAACTTCCTAAGATGGAAAATGTTGCAAGTATCAATAATGGATGTAGTATTACCCAGATTTTGATGACAAAAGGCTTACGAGATCTGATATCTTTTATGCTCCTTTGCTCGATTGTCAATATGTTCATTTTCTACTGTAATTTAAACTTCAAACTGTTATGTTTATCCCGAGAAGAAGAAAATTTCTTGCTTGTAATATTCTCTAGATAGTAATTTCGAGAACTATATGATTATTCTGGAAGCTTAGGAATTTAAAATCTGACCAACTTTTTTGTTGCACTCTAATATTACTAATTCGTTTGGTCTTTTAGCTACTGCAGCAATTGTATTATACATGCTTGTTTTCCTCTTGTTTCTTTTATTAGGGAAGCATTCTTTTTTTCATGTATAGTGCTATTGAAGTTTGATTGACTACTATGTACATTGGTTTGGTAAAGTTTTCGCCTTAACTACTGTGTCCGTTGGTTTGATGCTGTGCTATGGACTATGGTGGCGTGGCTAGCTTCTCGACGAGAGCATGGAAAGATGTGACAATTATATATCGAGTTTTTTTCAAAAATGGGTTCTTTAGAAAATGGGCATAGTAGGAGCAACTAACAGAGGAAGTGTTATCATATGCTTATGCTTTCTTAATCTAGTAGTGTCTTGAATTTTGTATCACGTCGTTACTGCTTTTAATGCTAGTGCTTTCTGGGACACATGTTTTTCAGGGTTGGTTCGATTTTTCTAGTGCTCGCTATTCTATGGGAGCTTCACGTGTCAATAGTGTGTTATTGGACCTAAAAGAGCACTCAGCTGCTACTCATCTTGAAGTAGCAAAAGGTGATGGTGAGTATTCAAATTCTTTTGCTTGCCAATTTTGTTGATACATTTATAAATTTCGAGTTCGTGGAGATGATATTGAAATTGTTTAGGAACAGGAACATGTTACAAAATAGGGGGGTTGGGATGCAATGCACATTCATTCTATTGTATCGGAAAAAGTAGACATGAGGCTTCCAGTGCCAAAAGAATTGCTAGTTACACTCAGTCAAAAGTTCAGTATTTCTCTTGGATACAAACTTGCTCAGCAGTTTCATTGAATATTATGTCAATTGGGGCTGAGCTCGCAACACCTTTTAGATAGGAGTGGATGGATGAGTTTGTGTCCTTTTTTCTCTTTCATTTCTTTCTTTCTCAGCAAGTGAGGGGGATGCGGCTTTTGAACATCAAGCTTGTTTGAACTTCTGATAATTTTTCTGAACAACAGTCTAGCTCATTATTTTGTAATTCTTAGCCTAAGAATGCATATTTCTCTTTCATATATAATGCTTATAGATCTCACATGCATGTCTTTGATGTTAGAAGTATGTACTTAGACTAATAAAGATATCTTTCTAGTATGTGACTATCGTTATACTTCAAATTATTGCAGAGCCACATTTCACTCTTTGTAAGTGGGTATCCGATGATGCTTTGCAGATTCAACGAGAAATGAAAGAGGGTAATAGTGGGCTACTTGCAGAAACTTAAACAAGATATACAACCGCAACACAAAGACGTATCTCAACAAACTGGTAACAAAAGTGGGTCTCTTTATATGAACTGTTGATGTTGCTTGAGCAATCTGTTGTGTTCAATCTGAATTTTATATTCTATAACCGATTAAATTAGTTGGATCTAGGATAAGCAATGCTCGCATAACGATTGGCTGGATTCTCATTTCTGAATTAGAAATTCAACTGCGTGCTATATTTTGTATCCTTAAGAGTATATGTCTTGTGTCCTTTTCTGACTCTCCTTTTTGTTTGTCCGAAAAAGCTGAGGAGGATAGCTCGCCAAGTAAATTCTCAATCAGTGATGATCAAGTAAGTGACAGAGACTGGAAATTGACACGAATACAAGTGCAAACACACACACACACACACACAAACATTATCTTTATCATATAGTAAATGAGGTGCATCCTTATTTTAACATTTTAGCAAGAAGTATCTTCAAGGAAAAGGTGTCCCGTGTTATAAATGACCAAAGATATGATTTCTTCAGAAGTACAATGAGGTATTGAGATTTTTTTGGTTCATGCAGGGATAATAATTAGTAAACTATCAAAATTAAATTGAGACCTTAAGGGGTTCTCCGGAAGGAGAATCAAGGTTCTTTTTTTTTTCACATACTCTCAACTTGCTAGCGCACATACATCTTCAACAATTCTGAATTTGGAGCTTTCTTTATTTTTGAAATTGAATATCCTTTTATGCCATTGGGGTGCATGAGCATATGCTAAATTTTCCCCTCGCAATTATTAAGCTTTTGTAGTTTGTGGACGCAAATTACAACGTAGCACATTTTCTTTTTCTTTTTCAACTTTTTTCTCTAGGGTTATATAGATGATAAGTATTTGGTGAACCAACTTATACTTTGGAATATTGTGGTTCATAAGATCTTTCTCCCAGGTAAAAAAGGAACGATCAAAATCACTTGCTGTTTTTGGCACGTTAGTGTCTCCCAAATTGCGAGATGCTCAGCTTTCATTTGAGACAGGTTTGAAAGTTCTGTTATCTTCTTTTTGCTTGTCATGTGCTCTCAGAACTTTTTGTATATATGAAGATAATTATTTTGCTTTCTCAATGAACAAATTGCCATCTTATTTTTTGACGTGCAGCCTTGGAAAAACTGGTAGAGATAGCAAATGTGCGGTCATCAATGCTATATGCATTTGAGCAAGTACGGAAACACATAGATGGCATTGGGAAGTAATGCAAGTCTCATAGTTTCGCCTTTGGTACTCATATGGTTGGTCCTTTTTAGTAGTCTTTTGCGTCCTTTTCCATATTATTCGATTTGACAAAGTTCCAGATACACATTGCTCATTTTTCTTTACGTTGTTTATGCTCCATCAATTCTTTGTTTCTTTTTGCAAAGTTGTATGAGCATGTTTCTTGATTCTGTCTCCCAGATAATTTTTTTTATTTCTTCTATTTTAGACTAGGCCATGGATTAAACTTTTAGTGTCATCTTAATTAGATCAGCTGAAGTGAAGCTGAAAATAATCTTGATGGAATTTTGTTCATTACCCCAATCATGATGAAGTAACTAATGTTTCAGTTTTTGGTGCCTAACTTCTTTTCGAACAATTCCCTGCCCCACAATTAATCATAGTAGCTTCAGTGGCAAGCTATAGTAGCTTGATGCCTCTGCCCCATGAATTCCTGTTGTTTATTTGGAGAAATTCAGCTTAGAAGATATAGCTCATTTTGCATTTGTGCAAATGTACTACTCATTCTGATACTCTCCAATTGCCTCTTGCCAAGTTGGGAGCCGTTAACTCAAGGGGAATTCTTCTGCCAAGTAACTTTCTTTAGCGTGTGTGCATCATAGACAGATTAGATACCCTTCTTCTATGCTGTAAGCTCTGGTTTACCAATGGAGAGCTGGAAACTGGAATGTTTTAACCCAAAGGTCCAATATGGTTAATTACTCGGTTACACCTAGCTTGAGGTTGGGAGCTCTACTGCATTAGCTCCCATCTCTGGCTCGTAATCACTCTTTTGTTAGTATTGTGGGTGACATACTAAGAAATAGGCATAAATAAAGTGTGCGGAGTGATTATGAACTTGTTAGACACCTTCATCATTTTCTAAGTTGTCAGAGTAACTGTAAATTCTAATCCTCCACTTCTGTTGGTCCTTTAGGGCTTGCATTAATTATGCTGCCTGAATGCTTTGGCTGGTAAGCTGCAAGTCTAGAAAAAAGTTTGACGGTCCATTTTAATATCTTAGAGGTATCCTCTTTAAAATCGTCTCGACTAAAAGTGTATTTTAGAAAAGGTGGTCTGAGTGTCTCGTAAGATACCAAATTGATTATATTTGCCTTTAGGAAATGGTGGTAAACTCTGGTAAAGGTAATGAATGTATATGTAATTTTGTAGTGAGTGACTATCAAATATCAATACACCAAGGACCCTTGGGTCCAATGGTATGGCTTCCTATCTCCCACATGGGAGACCAAGGTTCAAATCTTGGTGGAAGCAAAATTTCAATATTGTTTGGGGGAGGGGGGGTTTGGGGCTTGTTGGGCCTCTGGGTGAGTGGCCCTGTGCGGCTACAGCCCACGGAAATTCATCTTACCACGGGTTCCCGAGAAAGGGCCAAAAAAAAAAAAAAAATCAATACCTATACCAAGCTAATCTTCACCTAATAGTAAGGATTGTATCTTCCAACCTCAAGGAATCAAGGTGATCCCCCTACCTTAACCCCCCCCAAAATCTTGAAGTGTGTAGCCCGCTAACCCATGTCGGATTGACATGTGAGAGGTTCCAGCGTGGTAGGTAACTTCTACTTACCTACATTAAAAAAATAAAGAAAATATATCGATATCAATGGTAATGAAACTTTATCCTTAGACATGTGTGTTTGTCAAGCATCACCATGAATATTGACGTGAATCTTTTTTCATGGAATACCCCATGGATTAATTGTCATCACCACCATTTATCACTGCCAATCGAATGTGCCACAAATCTTTTATGATTTTTTGGGGCTTTGAGCATATTAATTTTTTTCCTTTTGCTAGGTTTGTTCACTGTCTCTGAAGAATTGTCACTCAGTCTCTGTCAGATAAATGCTGCTTTTGTTTTTTCTTTTCGAAAGCCCTAGCCTGGGAGGCGGGAGCGACAGATAAATGCTTCATGGACCATCAAAGTGACTTCTCTCTGGTCCAATACCGTTCGGAGCCTTGGGATGTTGAGATATAATTGCAGTTCCTGCATGAGATCATTTTGTACTCAGTTTTCTGCGCAACTTTATGCAACTTATTCTTTGACTAGTTTCTATGAAACTTTACTTAGCTGTCTCCAAGTAGATCAAAATTCTTGTTTCCATTGGAATCTGGTTGCTGTCAACCACAATAGCAATTGTTTGCAATTTTTTTGTGCCTGTTGGAACATAATATATTATTTGTCTTAAAAGAGTAAATGCTCAGGTCTGTCTCGAAATTGTAGGAACTCCCAAACTTCATTTCGTGTTTCCCTATCTATTTCTTGCATCTTTGCAGGAAAAAAACACACAATAAACCCCCCAAACTTCATTTCGTGTTTCCCCTAAAATACATATAATAAAAGTACTCCAATCTTTTTACGATATAAGAACTAAATCATCTAAAGCAAGAATTCAACAAATTCAGCTTTTTGAAGATGTAGTATCATGGACCAAATAAATCCAATGGTGTTTCTTCATCTACCTTACCTATGATCCTATACTCACTTCTTTACAGAGGGAGAGCACGCATAATTCGCAAATTCAAACATGCACAATGTTTTCCAGCTCATGTGGCAGGAGAAACAAAAATTGCTCAAGTCTACAACGCAATTACAGACAACACCATAAAAAAACTCTTTGCTATACAAGCACACGAAAAAATGACTATATATATATTATCACTTCACGCCGAGGAGAGATGATTGTAGTACAGGACCTGATGGAACTAGAATGAACTCCAATTATCAGAACTTTTTTTTGGGTGTTTCAGAGGAGACCTTACAGGGCCCAGAGGACCCAGAGGGATCTGCATCATCAAAAGAAGTAAATCCTCGATTATGGCCAGTAAACCCACTTCGGCTGCTACTTGTGGAGTCAAACCTCGTAAGGGTCTCGTGTGGTGGAGAAAATTTGTTGCTTTCATTCATGCTGAAAGAATCAAACCTCGAATAATTGTCAAAGAAGCCGTCCCCAGCCTCACTGTATCTTGGAGAGTTACCAGACTTGGAAAATGAAGGTGTATCTGTTCTAGGACTTAAACCGAAGCCACTGGATTCAAACACACAGTCACCATGCTGGTCCTGCAAGGAAGCAAATCCATGCATGAAGATAAAATCAGAAATACAATCTCTCTCGGTTCAGAATCAACTGTCACATGCTAATTAGATCTACTATTACAAGATGTCCAATTTAACAAAGAAAAAAGATCTTTTTCTATTATTCTAGGGGTTTATGATCAGATTTCCAGCACGTCATTATCAAATGAAGTGATAAGGGAGATAAAACTGACAACTATTATCAAAAGGTCTTCATTTATAATGTGGTGTTGGACAATGTGACAATTAATTCCACGAGTAGAATATTTAAATCCATAGTTCTCAAAGACGCAACTGGTCTACCTTAGAATTATATCCCTAAACTGAGTCCGCATCATCGGTACCATCAAAATTTCCCCAACCCTGGTCATCAAGGCTTCTGTGGAGGACAGAAGATTTTTTAGATTTATGACTTCAGAGAAACTGTGTCAAGGGAGAGAGCGAACAATAAGCATATCATAGCATCATACGATGGAAATCTGTATTCTGCCTCGCTCTTTGCAAAAATAGCTGAAAAATCCTGTGACAGGCTTTCCAGTGTGTCTCGGTGTGCTGGGCTTCCATGTGGGCTTCTTGCCGAATCATCTTCACTGTAGGTGTATCCAGATTCACTATCAAGTGCACATTCACCTTTACTAGTGGATTGCAATTCTGACTTGGCATCCACATTTGATGAGGAATCAGGACTGAGTACATCATCATGAGAGTATGTTCCATTCTCAAACAACAAAAGCTTGCCATTTTGCGCATTTGTACCAACTTCCTTATCAAATAGGAGTCCTGAAAGCATAATGAAAATGATAAGTTTCTACCTTTCTCTTGCCCAGAATGGAAGGAGGGTCAAGCTCTCGATTTTTGCAATACAAGGGGTCCCTTCAGCAAATGGTGACCATCAAAAATCCTGCAGCGCATACCTTCATCATCAAACTTGTCCCATTCTTCGTCCCAGACAGAAGCTACTTCCTGAATCCCAGGTTGCCAGCCTTAAGAATATCAAAACATCCAGGTCAATTAACAACTAGATTCAGCCAAATTGATAGTTCTTTTGTCATCTAATTAAAGACCACTAAGCATTCCATAATTTTAGGATATGATAAAGAAAAATACATTACGAAGGTTTCGTAAAGCAATATGAAAAGCATGAGGTTAACAGAGAAGAATGATCAAGAGACTATTAAAATACCTTTAGGAAGCTCCACGAATGCTGCTGACTTAATTTCTATTCCATGTTTCTTGCAGCGTTCAGACAAAGCCTTCAGGAGCTCCTCAAAATCTGACTGTATTCTATCAGCACGGAGTCACGGACCTGTAAAAACCACAACTCAAGGATACAAGTCAAAAATCATAGGCATGACCTATTAACTTAATCATTATAGAATCAATGTTGCAGTCTAACTGAAGAATACCGTCGACACTTCCACCTTGTTCCATGTTAAGAATTGCTTGCTGTAACTCTGTTTTTCGCTCCTGCACATTTGAACAGAATAAAGACAAGCATCCAGAAAGAATATGATTGAGCCTTGAAGACTCAGTGATTCTTTTGTGACTACACATCCTACCATACTCCTAATAGCGCTGCCAAAAGGCTCTAGACAACAATTTGACTCACAGAACAGTAGCAGTAAAATCATACTTCGTTTCTTTTTAGTTGACCCGTTTTGATTTTGTCACTATTCACGCATTGAATATCTTTTTTTATTTATACTCAAGAAAAATACAGTCATGTGGGATCTTGTTGGATTTGTTTCAATGTATATCTTCCATATATCAGTTTTTTATAGTTTTTGCTTTTTGATAATTACAGATATCAATTATATAAATTCTGCATTGGCAAACATGACTAAAGAAACAGGTTAACTAAAAAGAAACGGAACAAGCATTATGTTAAACAGGCAACTCATAGTTCAGAAGAAAGGAAGATTAAACATTCTGAAAGAAGAGTGATAGAGAAGGGAGGAAAAATCTCTGTAAAGCAGAGGTGAGGAAAAAAAAAAAAAAAAAGGAAGAAAGGAATAGCAGAACTTAAGGCATGATAGGGAAATTTAATCAATAAGAAGACGATCATCCAAAATTTTAACGAGTTGAGGACAAGAAAAACATTGCAAGCTGGCATCTCATTAAGTAGTTACAACCACGTGTCCACGCCATACGCTGTAGCCATCTCTTTCTCCTCCCAGCCAACAGCCAACAGCCAACAGCCAACAGCCAGAAGCAATCAACTGTACTGACTCACCATATATTTAGCCACGTTATTCAGAAGAATGATGTAATCACTAACAGAACACACTTATACCATACTGCTTCGGTTTGATTCAGCAATAGAACATGCTCATTTCCAAAATAATCGTCTACTTTCAAAAGTACCTGATCTCTAAGATGGAGAAATAAAATTCGAAAAACGATGGCAAAATGAAACAAGTGCATTATTACCATTTCAGGGTGGATGACAAATGACAATATGAAGATGGAGAACCAAGAGTGCCCATACTATAGACTTCATTGAAGAACCAAGGAGATTTATGCAAGAAATAGGCATTAGTGAAGTTAACCTACACAAATTCGAATGGAATGGGGAAAGCAAAGCACTTTCACAGAGGATGTTTGACCAACAAGTATATTTCAAGGATAACAGGTTGCATTGGTTTCCTTTCAAATGCCATGTGAGTGAACTTGGTGAAGTTAATGATCTACTCGGTTTCCTCTAAACTCCAAAGATAGTGAACGAATGCGCTGTTATGAGCTGATGAGTTTGACTTTTTTTAAAATGAGAATCCTTATACTATAAGCAATTTAATCCTTCAATAGATGCTTTGATTTTTCATATCTGGATTAGTTTTCCATCTAACCCTTAGATCCGAAATTAATTCTCATTTTATCAAGACTAAACTGGCTAGAACTTCATGGACAACAGTATACAAACACTAGGTTTGACATGGCGGTTCATATCCCAATGTGCAATCCATGATCGGATAACATTTATCCTTAAACCTTCTCCGAGCTAGGAGTAGAATTGGATCAAGGAGAGGACTTTTGTGTTTGTAGTTGTACAGTGCCATTGCTTTGATTTATTGTTTAAATATTGGGAATTTTAAACATTTACACATATGCTAAACTTTAGTACACCATATACAATGGAACAACTCGAACTGGAGATCTACTATACTAGGTACTTCATTCTTTACAATCAGGTTAAGATCTTATAATGTACGTAAGCTTTCTCGATCTTTTAATCCTTGTTTCCATTTATAATAGCTTACACAATTTTGATATTCAATTTACAAAGTAAATTCACTTTCAAAATTTTGATCTATTTTAACCTTGCCTATAGGCTATATTGAATTGAAGAACTTCAAAAAACTCAAAATACATTACATATTATAATACCCCCCACCCCCAACAGTGCACCAAGCTATTTCTTCTTCATGCTCATAAATACTGCACCTAAAAGAGTTAACTGTATTACACGAAAATTTGAAAGTTTCAACCCCTACGAGCATGCTAAACAAACTAATGAAAAAGGTATAACTGCATTGATTCAACTCCATGCATCTTACGGTTAAGGTTTACAGTTGCTACCCTAAACAAATCCAGAAATCAACTTTTAATAGACAATCCTGCGCCAATATCAAAAGGACTTCGGGTTACGCATCGGACAAGGATGTAGATCTAAATATCCAATCTGTTGCATGAAAAAAATCAACGTAGGACTTCGCTTAAAGACATGGCTTGGTCAAAAAATTCAAAAATTATCATGGGCTTCACAAAGAGATGATGCAGTAATACAACATATATTTAGCAATCTACAATAAGACACAATTTACCAACTTTGAGCTAGCTTTGTTTCATATAGTAAATTTCAAGGTTCAGGTAAGAGCATAATATGGAAAATAATATCTCAATCAGCTCTGAGAAAACAGACTATCTTACAAACAAAGAAAGACAACACCACCATCGTAACACGTCGGAACAGAGGATAAAATAAAAGAGATTATCCCCCCACCACCCGCCCACCCCCATTCCCAAGCATCTCCCTCCAGACACACCCATTCTCTCTCATCTCCACAAGATATTTCTTCACTGTCATCAACTTATTAATTCACAGCAGCACGAGTCCAAGTGTCAGTCCATCCCTTCCTTTCCCCCAATTGCAAGGTCATGTCCCATGTTGAATTAGTTCATTACAACCCCTTTCTATATTACTTCAGCTCTTCGTTTCGTCTTACGAAGATTGACTCCTTACTCAGCACATAAATTTCCACTCCCATTGAACCACAAATTCATATATAGAAAAAGAGTAAAATGAGAGGAAGAGGAAAGTAAAAAATATGTACATATGCATTTGAAATGTGAGCAGCACATCCAAGATGCCTTTTTATCAAGATTATGTTTCATGCCATGTCCCCGGCCAATGTCAAACTTTACACTATGTCCCCGTGGTACTACTGAGCCCTAAGTATCTACACTTGGATATGACCTTATACCAATACAGAGACATTCGTACCCCTGCCTAGAGTAACAGAGCCCCTAATAGTCAGAGTTCGAGCGTAGAGTTCTGCACCATACATCATATCAAAGGAGTACATCGACCTTCCACACTAAATGCCACAAGGGCGTACGCACCACCAGCACTGCCATGATATGTTCCCAAACATCAACCCCGTGAAAACATTAATATGACACTTTTAACACATTAAAACAAACTGAAGAAGGTAAAACTTTGCTATTCTGTAATGCCAACCCCAAAAAAAAAATTTACAATTAGGACAAAACACCCTCATTCCCAAAAGAGAATAATCCAACAGAAGAAGAGAAAGCGCATCAACTTGATAGATGGAGACAATAGACACGCATTATACCCTGACAACATTGAAAAACCAGAACCCAAATCTCGCAATCTCAGTGTTAAGTGTTCAGATATGAAGCGCGGATGGAATAAGTTAGTGGCACAGCGATTTCAAGGATATTGAAACCTATTACTCCACTAGGATATTCTACTCATAAGTATGATGACCATGCGCTGCAAATGACTTTTCACAATCTAAAAGCTCATCGTCTAGAAGACAAGGACCACAACATAGAGCAAAAAGAAAGACATTAAAATAACAGCTAATCACCTATATTTGGAAATCTCAATCACAAGAATAAGAGGAACAACATCCTACCTCTTGGTTATCTCCAGCTCAGGAATAGCTTGTGTGCCTGCTCACCCGTGATTTTTCCATCTCGATCAGTGTCCACCTCCATGAATACTTTCGTATATTTCTGTATACCAGTAGTAGTCATTTTTGGCCATGGTGGCTGGGATTGTTCTAATGTAGAATTACCAGGTCCAGGTGAAACACCAGAAGAAGAGACTTGAGGTACAGACTGAGAAAGATTTGAGAAACCATGTGGCTGCTGTGGCTGACCACCCAAAGGCACAAAGCAAAACAAAGGCCCACTAAATAACCATTGCATAAGTCAAGCTAGTTAATGTTATAGCTGCTGCTTTAGCTTCAAACATCACTAACGATGAAGAAAGTCATAAAAAGATTCTTTAAATGGCCTTGTGTTGCACACCTCCCTAATGATCGACCTAGCAAAAAGTCAAAAACTCTCTTGCTGCCTTCTCTTAAGACGCTAAACAAGTTTTATAGGTGTTAACTCATAATATAGTTCTTCTGCACAGTTGATCACTTGATTGGAGCATACACAGCGGAAGATTTATTTTCTTCTTATAGAAAAAAAAAATTCTATTTATTGAAACAATCTTAATAATAATCTTTGGCTGGTAAAAGTACGGTTGCGTACTTGTGGACCTTCCGAGGTCCTACCCCAGTGTGAATTACACTCCCCTCCTAGATGGTTGGAAAGAAAGCTCATGAAGTCTAGCACTCATAAAGTAGGGTCTTCCTCAGCTCGAATTAGAACATTAATCCTAACTATTCCTAAGAACATAATGCAATAACCCTAAAAGCAAAAACAAAGATAAAGAGAAATCATCTCATTGTATTAATCAAAAATAGACTTCAGCTATACCATTTCATGAAGAAAGAACAAACCTACTACACACTGACTTACAGCAATTCATAACAGCTACAAAAGCAAAAACAAGGCCAATGCCATGAAACTATAAATGTGAGCAGCAATTTGAGTAGGATTATACCTCTTTCACTATGCACACACTTATTTTTTAGGTGCAAATCATGCAATGAACTCTTCAAGCTATGTTCATCATCAGCTACACACACCCCATTCACATTTTGCCTTAATAGTTTCAACTTGGCATTACACATGAAATCCGTTCACAAACCCACCAATACTCTAGAACTAATATTAAAGGAAAATATGACACATGGGTCAAAATGGATTGAATTCGGAATATTCAAGCTCAATTCAGGTCCAGTTCGGTTTTATCTCAATAACTTCATGCACAAACCCAACAATCCATTAACTCGAATCAAGGTCCTTAGCATTCGGAGGATCATGCCGCAAGAACTCATCAACCGTAGACGGAATCTCGAGCTCTTCATCAGACGTTCCATCACCACTACCATTAAGGAAAGCAGCCTTTCCCAAAAGCAAATGAGCCAATCTAAAAGGCTCAATGTTCTCATTCCTAAAATAACTAATCCACCCATCTAACCTCTCCATTTCCTTCTTACATTTGGGTCCCTTCACCCCAGCAATTTTCCCAAAAAACCCACTACCACAATGACATGAAGAACAACTTTCCAAGTCTAAATTTGAGTTACCACCTTCAAAATCTGATAACCCTAGAAGTTCAATCAACAACCCGATTTCATCGACTTCGATTTCTTCCACAATTTCAGGTGGGTTTAAAAGGGTTTTTTCCGGCAATGATTTTTTTTCCAGGGTTGGTGAGAAATCCAAGGAATTTGAGAGGAATTCACGTGCGGTTTCACTATCCTCAGGATTTGAGCATTGATTAGTATTATTATGGTGATGAAATTGAGTAGAATTATAAAGGTATATTGGAGAAGAGAGAGATTCTGTTGGAGCAGAAGAGAGAGATTTCTGGGGAAGTGATGAACTGTCTTCAAGTTTCAATCTTTTCTCAACCTGGGTTTTTTTATGTATATAATGAAAGGATTATTAAGAGAAAATACTCATTAAGTGTTAAAAAGAATGAATGCAAAGACGAAAAAGAGAGAGAAGTTTACCTGTTTGAGAGAAGAAAAGAAGTTGGAATGCAGATTGAGTGGCCTGCTCATTGGGTTATTGTAATTTTTTCGCAAATCAAGTGCGGTTTTGCTGGATTTGGAGAATGAAATTTATGAAGACGAAGCCTCCAAAGTCCAAGGTAGGGGTGGGAATGAACCAAGCCTGCTCGCGAACTATTCGAGTTCGGCTCGGTCAAAGCTCGGTCAAAGCTCGGCTCGAGTGGGCTCGACTCGAGTTCGGGTTCGGCTCGATATATTAACGAGCCAAGCCCAAGCCATCTATGGCTCGGCTCGAAAGCTCGTGAGCAGGCTCGAAAACTTCTTACTTAGGTAATATTTATGCAAATTATTAAGTGTCCCACATCGATTCAAAGGCAGACAACACCCTTATTTTCCCTTACTTATTGTTTGCCATGTCTAACTTTTCTTGATGAAGGCTATTTATACTTTGACAACATTTGACAATTTATAGGTTGCACAAATCGTATAAGCTTCTAACAAATAACTCTTACCCAACTCAAGCTTAAACCGAAACCAAAGAAGAGTTTCTCTCTCACATAATTCTATTTTTTGCTATATCCCTCTCTCATTTAGTGATAAATATGTGGTAATGTAAACAACTTTATATTTTTTCATAACAGTACATCTTTAACTAGTGGACATCCTCAAAATTAATTTCCTCAATCATTCATATTTTTCTCATTCACAACAACGATACTAAGAGAAGCAATCATATTCTCCAAAACACATCAAAAGGCGCAACGAAAAGGAATACACGATTGCCATTCTAGCATCAAACTTCTAAGTGTAATTTTTACATTGAATATTCTTCCGAATAAAAAGAACTTGTAACAAAAAATAAAATGAAGAAAAACTTTACCCCCATTCTTTAACCCACATGCTGTTAAAATATGACTTAACTAATCATTGTAATATATTTCTCATTCAACTATTCTTCTTCTCCATTCTCCTTATAGGCCATTTATGAATTCAACGTGTACTCTAAGTCCAGAAAATATGGAAACACATTGCAGGGCATGATACATTTATTCTCAACCGACTTTGACACTTGATATCGTACCATTTCGTAATCCTTATCATTCGAAATCACAAGCTGTCCGAAATCATTGAGCCCAGAGGCATAAACACACCCAGATTCTTCATGATTTTGATATGTCCCACATCGAAGGAATAACAAGTGTATTGAGAATTCAACATTATAAATATGGGTGTATATGCAAATGTTTAGATAGTTTTAGATGTTGGGCCTAGCTTAGTTGTTGGGACTAACTCTTTAGCATCTAAATCTTTAATGAATAAAAGATTTGAGTTGACAAGATTAAGTTGGGCCGTAAAATTTTAAAGCCTGATTTTCTAAGTTCAACCAAGTCAGTTTCGAGCCGAGCCTCAAATGAGCTCGAGTCGAGCCTCAAACGAGCTCGAGCCGAGCCTCACATTCAAAGACACGAGCCCGAGCCGAGCTCCGTTTTTGAGGCTCGACGAGCCTCGAGCTCGAGCCGAGCCTCGTCTTCGAAACTCGAGCTCGAGCCGAGCTTAACACTATTCGGGCTCGGCTCGGCTCATTCCCACCCCTAGTCCAAGGTTTAGAACTATTGTAAGTAAGTTTAATTCATCACTGCGTACGCGATGATGGTATGTCACTGGCAGTTGTTAACTTGTCATAACAGTCATCTAACCCTTTTTTTCTTTTTTTTTTTAGATATTATCTCAGATAACCCTGACTTATAAGCCTTTTCCAATATAACCCGACTTTAGCAGCCCTGTCTCCGATAACCCTGAACTTGATTTTCGTCATTAAACCTGACGGAATTGTTAACGACGTTAACTATTTTCAAACAAAAACACTTATTGTATTTAAAAAAAAAGAAAAACAAACTCATCTTTTTCTCTCTCTTGTTCTTCATCTCTTCTCAAGCATTCATCAATGGTTACCATGAAAACTAAATTAGAGCAATGGACATAACTTCATTCTCTCTCTTGTTCTTCCTAATATGATTTGCAATCTGACCAAATGAACTTAAGAACCGATTTCCAGAAAATAAATATTTGAATTTATAACAAATTCATAAAGCTTCAACAATAAACTGAAACAAATTAAAGGTGATTCCAATAATCCAATCAATAAATCAATTTTTTAAAAAAAAAAGGAGGAGAGAGAAAATTTTAATCAAAATAGCAGCTAACAGCAATGGTGAGTATGAAGCTGAAATCCGACGGAGAACAGCAACGATTTCATTGACTAGAGAACAACAGCGATTTCGAAGACCAGCAAGCGCTTGGCGACTATAGAACACCAGGATTTTCCAATGACACCAGCAATTTCGAAGAACACCAGCAATTTGCGCGGTCAATTCATTCGATTTCCAAGAACAAATCTCGAAAAGTGATGGAGAAGTGGAAGAATTAACATTAGCCAAATGCGAAGAACATCCACTTCACGACCCATTAATTCACGAATCAACGTCGTATAATTTCGAAATCAATTTCAAAAACAAGGAAGATATCAATGGGGAGAGGAGGAGAGAGAAATTGAGAGAAATCAATTTCAGTAAATAAGAAGATGAATGAAGAGTTTGGAGGAACAAGAATGAATACTCCTATGCAAACTCGATTTGAGAAGTTCAATGAATTTAGGAGTTTGTGGTTGTGGTTGTTGGTGTTGCATGACAACATCTTTGCTACTAATCCTTCTCTCTTTCCTCTTCCCCATTGAAATTTACTTCTTAGTTATGGGACAAAAATTAATCTCCTCTACTAATAAAAATCAAAGGTGAAGTGAAGATTAACAATCAACTGTCTTTGCTTAAACTTAGTATGAAAGTCATGAAATATGGATTTGGAGAGAGAGAAAGGGGGGAGATGAAGACATAATAGGGGATGAAGAACAAAAGAGAGAGGATGAAAAACATAAATTGTTTTTTTTATATATAAAAAAATAGGTTTTTAATTATAGACGTCAAAATAGTTAACGCCGTTAACAATTCCGTCAAGTTTAATGACAAAAATCAAGTTTAGGGTTATCGGAGACAGGGCTGCCAAAGTCGGGGTTATATTGAAAAAAGGCCTATAAGTCAGGGTTATCTGAGATAATATCCTTTTTTTTTAAGGAAAATTTGTCTGAAACATTTATAAACACTTTTTGTCAGAAACAACCATTTAAATTTTTTTTTGTCAAAACAAACCTTAAACCAAATTTTTTTGTCACATTAAACCCGATGACGTCACATTACAAATTTCAGCATTGACCATAGGTTTCCGGCGTTGACTCAGTTAATGACAATAAAAAAAAAATTCACACTTTTTCCCCATTTCCGGACACCTAGCTATCCACCAGGCCATACCCCACGCCCCAACCCATCGCCGGCGTCAGCACGGCTCCTTCTTCTCCTCCCTTTCGGACTCTCCCTCCTTCCTTCCTCCATAAGCGTCATCCTCTTCTTTCTCTCTCCACCCAACCTCCTCCACCTTCAATTATCACCAATATTACCAAGCGCTTACAATTCACTGATTCTACCAATTACAACTTACATTGCTTAATCCATGCAATCAGCAAACATCACCCACGACAATTATATTTTACGCGATTATACGCCGTTTTTTCCCGGAACATATTTCAGGTGGAAATTGTAGTAACGACAGTAAATCCAATTAAAAATTGATCATCTCAATTATACCAATTAAAGCAATAAAAAATCAAAACCACGCAAAATCAATGAGATGAACAACCAAATCAAGCATCAAAACGAGAATTGAAAGCTCAAAAGAACTAACCTACTGGCGTCGGCAACGGGAGCAATGCCGGAAATAGCACGATTGAGGAGTACGGCGAGGAGAGAGAAACCGACGACATAAATCAGCAAACTTCGAGCAACATTGTCGTTGTTAGAGACCCAATCAACGACAAAATTTCGCGACGGTTTCGGTCCTTCGTATCCGTCCGGCTACATTGGAGTGAGATGAAACAGGTTGAACTCGAAAATTGTAGAGAAAAAGAGGAGAGAGAAAATAGATTGTAGCTGGAAAGAGTTTGAGATGAAGCGCGGGAACGAAGGTATTGATGAGGTCGTTTGGGGGTGCGCCAAGTAGAAATGGGGGAATGGTGGAGAATTCCCGCTTCCATGGTGGAGGATTGAGTGGCGGAGGAGAGAGAAACTAGGGGCAAAGAGAGAGAGAGTGAAGGGGAGGCAGAGTGAAAGAGAAGGAGAGAAAAAAGTCCGGTGAGTTTCAAAGTTTTTGGAAAAAGTGTGAAAATATTATTTTTTATTGTCATTAACTGAGTCAACGCCGGAATGTATAATGTAACGTCATCGGGTTTAATGTGACAAAAAAAAATGGTTTAAGGTTTGTTTTGACAAAAAAAATTTAAAAGGTAAAGTGTCTTATAAAAGGTTGTTTCTGACAAATTTTCCTTTTTTTTAAGATAAAGAAAAGAACATTAGGCTCCTCTCCTCGCGAGGGGCGTACCTAATGTGTCGGATATCAGAATGGAAGAAAATAAAGAGTTATTACAATGAGAAATATCAAAACTAGACATTACTAGGTGCCCTGCACTGGCTATACAATCAACAACGTGATTTGCTTCCCTAAACACATGTCTGACTTGGCAAGAGACAAATTGAGTGAGCATGAGCTTACAATCAGCAATAACATTAGCAATTTTCCAAGGAGTAGAGCAAGATTATTAATGGCATTGATGACCAAGAGGTTTTCCCTTCAATGATGATGTTGTGAATACCCGATTGCAGAGCTAGCTTTATACCTTGCTATAGTGCAATGGTTTCAGCAATGAGAACCAAAGTGTGACCAAGATTGAAAGTTTTAGCTTGAAGGACTTGGCCTTCATGATTACGAATGATGACACTAGCAACAACATCCGAATCACGAACAGTACCATCGATGTTTAACTCGAAGAATGAGTGAGGTGAAGGATCCCAGGCTACAAGAGTAGCCGAAGGAGGGGGGGTGAAGGGAAGGGGGTGGTGCTCCTCTAAGAGGGGAACCAATAGTCTGACAAGTATCCACTTGTAAGCGGCACTTCCATTCTTCATGAGCAAATTTAGCTCGGTGAATGATACGTTTGGGGAACCATTTCTCATTGTTGAAAATAATAGAATTTCTCTCTTTCCAAATACTCCAGAAAAGAAAGATGCACTTCGGCAAGGTGTGATTACCCTTGAAATCTTGTAAGAATTCTAAAGTAGATAGGAAGGAAATTGGCGAGGCGCACCAAGAAGCAACCTCCGCAAGTTACCAAATACTCCGGGAGTTTGGGCAATTAAAGAAATATGTGGTCAATAGTTTCAGGTTGCGAATTACAATGAGGACACAGATTCGTTGGTAAGATCTCCCTACTAAACATCATTGCTCAGACAGCTAGGCTATTGTGACAAATTTGCCAAACGAATAGTTGTAATTTGGGAGGAATATCTAACTTCCAAATCCACCAGCCTTATACTCCCACATAAACATCCTGATCCTGAAGCTGTTGTTCAAGTTGTTCACATCTTAAGAAAAAACTTTCTTTACACACTTCATTTCTCATGAATCTTAACAAAAATGTGGTGTACGTTAGTCAAAATGCCATGATTTTACTATCTGTTGAGGATAAGCTTTTCTTATGCATCAATTTTTTTGAAATACTACAACTTAATCAACCATCCTAAAAAACATAGTAAAAGTTTGAAACTTTATTAAAAATTTCTAAGTTTCATACCAAAAAAAAATTGAGTTCAATAAAAAGCAGAGTGTGGATAGTAATGCCGGCAATTGAAGGATTAAAAGATCAAGGATTGGCAAGATGAAGTTATGCAATAAAATCTCTTCAAAATCATGCCAAAATAATGTTTGATCTTATTCTTAAGTTTAAAATCTTTATGGATCAACTTACTTTGTTATCTTCATTGGGGTTTGTGCTAACTGAGTCGTTTACTAATTTTTGGATGTGTAAAAATATGGCAGAACAATTAAGTATATAATTGGAAATACCAATGTTGATTAACTGATAATTAATCAACATAATACAAGATTTCAAAGATATAAATCAACAAGACAACAAAGAAGCAAGAACTAGTATAATCGAGAAACCAATAATCATATACAAATAATAAAAATCTTAGTTTATAAAACCTCTGAAATTTTGGAAATTCAATTTCTCGATCTTGTTGATTACTTTTGATTTACCTTAAATCCTAATTTGTTTCTCAACCTTCTGAAGTGAATTTGTTCTTTAACTTGGTGGCCAGCTCTTTTTGGTGCCAATATTTCTCTCTTTTCCTTTCAGTCCTTTTTTTTTCTCTTTCTCTCTTGCTATTTGTTAATTTCTCTTTTTCCTCTCTTGTTCTTTTTGGAAGCAAAACCCAAGCACCAAATATATTGTATTTCTTCAGGTTTTTGGTGCCCACTTTCTTTCTTTTTTGGGTGTTGGAGTCTCTTTTGGACTCAAACGGTTGGTTGCCATGAGTTTCTGGTTTAACAAGCAACAAACCCAAAACAAAAGTACAAAACCCCACTAAAATAGACCCATACTCATTGACCTGACCCGAAATATCGGACACGAGACCCGTTTTTTCCACCTGAAATAGAATAGAAACCCGAAATAACCCGAATAAAGTAATTGAGCCCGGCCCGAAATTGCCCCGATATTGGTGACCCGAAAAGTCATCATATTAGTTACTTTTTGAACAAATTTAAGGATTGCCAAGGAATATTATATACTCCCTCCGTTTCTTTTTAATCTACACACTTTCCCTTTTGGTCTTTTTTTTTTAATCTACACACTGTTGCTTTTTCTATTTTTGGTAACATGTCCCATCTACTTTCTCCTTTTTTCCACCCATGTCATTTACTTTTTAATATTTTAACCCACTTTTTAGTTTCTCTCTCACACTTTTTAGTTTTTCTCTTATACTTTTGTACAATCTCCTTGGTTCTCCCCCAAAGTGAAGTGAGTAAATTAAAAAGAAACGGAGGGAGTATGAGTTAACCACTACCCATTAATTATTTCATTTACTCTTATTAGTCTTATACGCAAAGTTGTTAAAATCGAGATTATAGTTTGAATCAGAAACGACCTATAGAATCGAATAGTAAAATCGAATCGTAGAATCGTAATATTCTACAAACACGTATAATCAAGATATTGCACTCAATCATTATTGAATATGCTAAAATTATAAGTTAAAAGACCTAAAAATTAGAAAAAATAGTTGTTTACCCACTATATTAGCAATAACTAACAATATATATCTATTATTTGCTTTGTTAGCATGTTTTAAATTTGCGAGGTTTTCGCTAGTCAACAGAAATATATAGAATCGTCTAGAATTGTGAATCGAATCGTCTACCATATTTTGAATCGTAAAATCGTAAGATTTTAAGATTTGAATCGCGATTTTAATAACTTTGCTTATAAGTGTTTTATTTATTTGCAAGATTAGAAAACCAATTTAATTCGAGTAGATCTAAACCGACCCTATGTGACTTGAAAATTCATGGACCCGAGATAGACATGTGCCCGAGCGAAACACGAGCACAAAGGTGACCCGATGATGACCTGTCTGTACTGACTTGACCCGCATGACCCGTTTCTAATTAAAACCTACTGAAACGTCATCGTATAACTCTTCCCGCCCAGAAATCAGGCATCTTCAATTTTGAATCTCTCTCTCTCTCTTCTCTTTGCCCGTCTTATCTTCTGTCAGTCACTCTGCTTGAAACTCGAAAGAAAAATAGCAGTACAACTAATTAATTACTAACTTCTTTTTGATGGCTTCAAACCCTAGGAGAGAGAGAAAAAACCCAATTAACGATGATTTATGGAGAGAAATCATAGCAGAAGAACATTTTAATCACCAAAAACAACCTCAAATCGCCGTAACTTATCAACGTCGTAAAACCAATCATGCTGCTCCAATCAAACCCTCGCGAAAGTATGTTCATCTACTTTAAATTTCACATTATTGTCATGATTTTCATTTGATTTTAATTGCTTTTGTTTTTTTTTTTAGTGATTCGCGTTCAACAAACACTTTGGGTCGGGTGAGTTTCCTAGCTATTGATCATAACTCGCAGCGAGTCAGTTGGAATCGTTCTCTTTCTACCAGGTATGCCGTTTTACTCGTTGAAACGATTTCTTATGACGGTTCATGTTAGCCAACCCCAAATCATTTTGGACTTACGCTTTGTTGGTGGTGTTGTTGTAATGTGTCGTTATCCTAGTTGATAGAATATCATATGTAAGGTTTTCTAACCTTGTAGTATGAATATGTAATTGATTAATGAGAAAAGGCGGGACCAATATTGAAATTGGTATTGGTTGCCAGAGAGAAACTTAACCTACTCTTTTTTGCTAAATTGTTATGTACAAATGTTTTGAATGATGTTTTGTTATAGAGGGAGGACAAGTATTGCGATTTTAGCAGTAGCGGATAACAAGGAGCAGCAACAAAGGGGACCTAGGAGGAAACCTAGACCACCTATTCCTAAAGTACGGATCTTTTCTCCCCTTGTACTCCTACTATTACATGCTTTATGAGTTGATAGTCAATTGGACATTTGGACATATAGGCCTTATTTTTTTGGACTGAACTAAACTAAACTTAATTTAAGTGAACCTAATTTGTCTGAAATGAATTGAACGGACATTGTGAGAGGAAACTAGTTGAACTAAACTGAACTCAATTTCCATTAAATCACTTCAAAAGAGCATGGCCGAACTCATATCTGATACGAGTGGCAAAGTCCGAGTAGTATATATATATATATATATATATATATATATATATATATATATATATATATATATATATATATATTTCATTTTCATTTTTGGGGTACATGTTTGTTCATATTCTCCCACTCTGTCACACCCTCCTCATTCGTGCCAGATTCCAGATAGTAGATAGAATTAGCCTTTTGTGATGATGAGAATTTGATATTCTTCTTGATTTTAAGGGAAAAGTTACGCATCCCCCAAACTTTGAGAAAGAGCGAGCTTATTTTCAAGAAGTTGATGCTGATGAGTTGTTGGAAGAAAGTCCTTCCCCTAAAAAAGTTGCTTGGGTTATGGGGATGCAATGTGACAATGTAGGAGTGCCTCCACTTTGCACAAGGCTAGAGAAGTGGCTGCATGCTAAGAGGCAGCAACTAATTGCTTCCAGTACTCTATCGACGATATTAAGAACTCCGGAGGAGTCACTGCAGCCAGTTCCTTATAATAATGATGGCTATGATTCTTCTTGTTTGAGAAAGTCGGAAGAATTTTGTGTGCGCAATTTATCTGGTTCACTTTCAGTGCAAGACGTGCAAATGCAGTCAGAGAGGTCTCACATAGACCTTGAGCGTCTTGAAGACAAGGACTTTGATGATATAGAATCCGAAATCAAGAAACTCTCTTTAGCATCACGGCCTAGTTCGTTGGCTCATGATGCATTTTTTGCACTTTTAAATGAATGTGGACAGTCAGGCCCTTCAACACTGCTTGATGTATTCTCTAACCTCTGGTCAGTATTTTATTGATGTCAGTCACTTCTCTTATGTCATATAAGGTGCAAAATAACAGCTTGTTCATTCTCACATTATGCCTCATTAAGATAATTGTTGCAAGAATTTATCTGTTTGTACTTAAGTAACCTTCACAGGCTTCTAATTTATCTATAAGCTATAGATAATGCATAATTCTCAAGATATGTTTCTCTGCCTTAAGTTGATTAATTTAAAGTTAGACTAAAAATTCGGCAAGAATACATGGTTCCTTAAAATCTTCACACCATCAAAGTGTATTTGTCAAGTGACTTGCTTGGTGGAAGAGGTGGGGGGTGGGGAGGGTAAACTAAGTGAATCATTAAACCATAAGTTGACAATATAGTATAGTTAATAGTATGATGTCTTCATTGTTTTTCGTTCTTCTTCATGGCCTTGTTGTTAACATTTCATATATGAATCAATTGCTCCATATATCATTTTTTAGCCTGCTAATATAGAAATTGACCTCTACTGGGTGATCACTACCTTTAAAACAACTCTTTCTTTTGATCAATCTGTAAAGTAGTTGTTGGGCAAACATCTTCTGTGTATGCTGCTGATTTATGTTGCCAATCATCTACTTTTGCTTACGCCAATGCCATTTTGTAAAGTCTAAGACCTCTTCCACTTCGATTTTTGCATTTTTCTCGTGATTTCCCCTATAAATTTCAAAATTATAGTTTTTGACTTCCCTAATGAGAAATGAAAAATCTATTGGAACTCGGTGACACCTGGAAGCATTGTTAAGATAGGCGAAGGCACATTTGGAGAGGCTTTTATTGCCGGCAATTCTGTTTGCAAAATTGTTCCTATTGATGGAGAGCTGCGAGTCAACGGTGAAATACAAAAGGTACTTTTTGAAGCAATATCTCTTAATCTTTCTGTGCATTCCTTGCTCATTTCCCAACTATGCATTAGCATTAGGGAACTATAAGCAGTAATCCTAGGCTTGTGCTTCATAACACTCAGTATAATAGGATATTGAGACTGTTAGATGTTTAACATCCACCAAATATTTTAGTTAAAATAAAATAGGAAGCAATGCAATCCCTTGAAAAACTTAGAATGCCCAAAATATTCAAGGGATACATTGATTTGCTAAATTTAAGTAATCATTTTTAGAAAGTTAAAAACTATATATACGTAGTTTGAAATGAGTAATTATCATCACAAAAAACAACAGTGTGAAGGCTTAAAGAAAGAGAGAGAAAAGCTTTGAGAGAGTTTTAGAATATATAAATTCTCGGGAGTAATTGGGGTCTAAGGGTTGTGCGTTATTATAAGTGTTGTAGACGCTTATTTATTTATATTTTTCATTAAAGGTTTTACAAAGATATTTAGAGATATAAACACTTGCGGGATTATCAATTTTTCTTGTGTTATTTTTATTATAATATTTCTAGTCCTATTAATCTGATTCTAAAGGAAATTTGCACAATATTTCCTAACAACTGGTATCAGAGCCGAGTTGATATTATGTCAATATTCAGAGAGGAATAAATAGAAACGATCCAAAGAAGTCAATTTTGAGTGGGAGAAATGGCTGTAGATGAAGGAAAGATAAAAATCGAAAAATTCGATGGTGCAGATTTTGGATTTTGGAAGATGCAGATTGAAGATTATTTATACCAGAAAAAGCTTTATGAACCTCTCTCGGAAACAAAGCCAGAGGGCATGAAAGACGAAGATTGAAATCTTCTTGATAGACAAGCCCTCGGAGTTATTAGGTTAACGTTATCACGCAATGTTGCTTTTAATATAGCAAAAGAAAAGACCACGGCAGGTCTAATGAAAGCTCTCTCTAGTATGTATGAGAAGCCATCGGCTTCTAATAAAGTTTATTTAATGAGGCGACTATTCAATTTGCGGATGACGGAAGGAGGATCGGTAGCTCAACATCTTAACGAACTCAATTCTATCACAACCCAATTGAGTTCAGTTGAAATTGATTTTGATGATGAAGTTCGAGCATTGATACTTTTGTCTTCATTACCAGATAGCTGGAATGCTACAGTCACAACTGTGAGTAGCTCGTCAGGAAGTAATAAGTTGAAATTTGACGACGTTCGTGACCTGGTTCTCAGTGAAGAGATCCGACGAAGAGAGTCGGGTGAATCATCAACCTCTTCAGTTTTACATACAGAGTCAAGAGGAAGAAATACAACCAGAAGGAATGAACGTGGAAGATCAAGCTATCGAGGTAAATCCAGAGATAGGAGATCAAAATCAAGAAATCTCAATAATTCCCTGAACTCGAAGTCTATCGAGTGTTGGAATTGTGGGAAGACTGGGCATTATAAAAATCAATGCAGGAGTGCACCGAAAAACCAAGAAGCAAAGGCAGAAGCAAATGTTACTTCTACTGTAGAAGGAGATGATGCGTTGATATGCTCCTTAGAGAGCAAGGAAGAGTCTTAGGTGTTAGACTCTGGAGCATCATTCCACGCTACATCAAAGAAAGAATTCTTCGAGAGGTATGTCCTCGGAAACCTTGGAAAGGTATACCTTGGTGATGACCAACCTTGTAACATTGTTGGTAAAGGTGTAGTTAAGATTAAGTTAAATGGGTCAGCTTGGGAGCTGAAGGAAGTCAGGCATATTCCCGACCTAAGAAAGAACTTGATCTCAGTTGGGCAATTGGCTAGTGAAGGCTACACTACAAAATTCCAAGGTGATAATTGGAAGATTTGAAAGGGAGCCATGTCAGTTGTTCACGGTAAAAAGAGTGGTACTCTTTACATGACAACAGGGGCATGTTGTACGATTGCAGTTGCAGCAAGAAATGAAAATTCCAAATTGTGGCACCAAAGACTAGGCCACATGAGCGAGAAAGGAATGAAGCCTATGCATTCGAAGGGAAAAGTCTCCGGTTAAAAATCATTGAGATAGACATGTGTGAGGAATGCATACTTGGAAAGCAGAAAAGGGTAAGCTTTCAAACTAGTGGTAGAACCCCAAAGAAGGAAAAGTTGGAGCTTGTTCGCTCCGACGTTTGGGGACCAACAACTACTTCATCCATCGGTGGAAAACACTACTTTGTGACTTTCATCGATGATCACTCCCGGAAGGTATGGGTTTACTTTCTAAAACACGAAGTCTCGAAGTGTTTGAAGCTTTGCCGATGGAAAGCTATGGTGGAAAATGAGACAGTGTCGAAAATTAAGAAGTTAAGAACCAACAATGGTGGTGAATATGAAGACACCACATTCAAGAAGTTTTGCTATGAGCATGGAATCAAGATGGAGAGAACCATGCCGGGTACGCCTCAACACAATGGTGTAGCTGAGCGTATGAACCGAACATTGACAGAAAGAGCCAGAAGCATTCGTATACAGTCAGGTTTACCGAAGCAATTTTGGGCAGAAGCAGTCAACACAACAGCTTACTTGATCAATCGAGGACCATCGACTCCACTAGAATATAAAATACCAGAAGAGGTGTGGACTGGAAAAGAGATAAATTTGTCTTATTTAAAGGTCTTTGGTTGTGTAGCATATGTGCATATTAGTGATCAAGGCAGGAATAAGCTTGAACCTAAATCAAAGAAATGTACTTTCATGGGCTATGGCGGAGATGAGTTTGGATACCGCATCTGGGATGATGAAAATAAAAAGGTGATCCGTACTAGAGATGTGATCTTTAATGAAAGAGTCATGTATAAGGATAGACATAAAGTTGATGCCAGCGACTTAGATCAGAGTGGGCCAATATTTGTAGATCCAAATTCTATCCCAGATAGTCCTGTTATAGAAGAAATTGTAACAAGTCTTCAAGAAGAACATGGTGGACACAACAGTACGCAACAATCCGAAACAACACAACCTTCTATTCTAGCTCCTCCTATAATAAGAAGATCCTCTCGACCTCATGTGCCTAACAGAAAATATATGAATTATCTGTTATTAACTGATGAAGGGGAGCCTGAATGTTATAATGAAGCATGTCAGACCAGTGATTCTAGCAAGTGGGAGCTTGCAATGAAAGATGAAATGCAATCTTTGATATCAAACCAGACATGAGAACTAGCTGAGTTACCCATAAATAAGAAGGCCCTTCACAACAAATGGGTATATCGAGTGAAAAAGGAGCATGATGGTTCCAAGAGATACAAAGCTCAATTAGTAGTCAAAGGATTCCAACATAAAGAAGGGATTGACTACAATGAGATTTTTGCACCTGTTGTGAAACTCAATACCATCAGAACTGTATTGAGTATTGTTGCCATTGAAGATCTTCATCTTGAGCAATTAGATGTGAAAACTGCATTTCTTCATGGAGATCTGGATGAAGAAATATACATGCATCAACCAGAAGGTTTCTTAGAAAGTGGGAAAGAAAATATGGTGTGCAAACTTAAGAAAAGTTTGTATGGCCTAAAACAAGCCCCAAGACAGTGGTACAAAAAATTTGATAACTTTATGCATAGGGAAGATTTCCAGAAGTGTAACGGCGACCACTTGTTGCTACGTCAAGAGATATCAATCCAGTTACATCATCTTACTACTTTATGTCGATGATATGCTAGTAGCGAGTTCGAATATGGATGATATAAGAAGGTTGAAGCGACGAATTATCAAAGGAGTTTGACATGAAGGACTTAGGTCCAAAGAAAGAAGATTCTTGGAATGTAAATTACAAGAGATAAGCATAAAGGTACTCTGCGGTTATCTCAAGCGATTACACCAAACGTGTTTTTGCGAGATTTAATATGAGCGACGCTAAGCCGGTCAACACACCCTTAGCAAGTCGGTTTCGATTATCCAAGGATCAGTCTCCTCAGACGGAGGAAGATAAAGATTATATGGCTAAGGTTCCATATGCCTCAGCCATTGGAAGTTTGATGTACGCAATGGTTTGCACAAGACTAGATATTGGACATGCAAGTGGGAGTTGTTAGCGAGGTTTATGTCAAATCCAGGAAAAGTTCATTGGGAAGCAAAGTGAAGTGGATTTTGAGGTATCTACGAGGTACCACGAGAAAAGTGTTTGTATTTTGGTAAAGGCGAATTAAAAGTGCAAGGTTATGTCGATGCGGACTTTGGAGGTGAAGTCGACCATAGAAAAAGAACCACCGGCTATATATTAACAGTTGGAAATACAACAGTTAGTTGGATGTCGCAATTACAGAAGATAGTTGCTCTATCCACTACAGACTACAGAGGCTGAATATGTAGCGGTAACTGAAGCTAGTGAAGAAATGATATGGCTTCAAGGTTTGTTAACTGAGTTGGGATTCAAGCAAGAGAATAATGTACTGCACAGTGACAGTTAAAGTGCAATACACTTAGCAAAGAATTCAGCATTTCATTCCAGAACTAAGCATATCGGACTTCGATATCATTTCATAAGATCTATGTTAGAAGATGAAGTGTTAAAGCTGGAGAAAATTAAAGGAACTGAGAATCCGGCAGATATGTTAACAAAGACGGTGACTATTGACAAACTGAAGTTGTGTTCAACTTTAGTTGGCCTGCATGAATAACATAAAGAGAAAGCTCGATTGCATGGAGTAAGGTGTGAAGACGGATTAAAATCAGTCTTCAAGTGGGAGATTGTTAGATGTTTAACAGCCACCAAATATTTTAGTTAAAATAAAATAGGAAGCAATGCAATTCCTTGAAAAACTTAGAATGCCCAAAATATTCAAGGGATTCATTTATTTGCTAAATTTAAGTAATCAATTTTAGAAAGTTAAAAACTATATATACGTAGTTTGAAATGAGTAATTATCATCACAAAAAACAACAGTGAGAAGGCTCAAAGAAAGAGAGAGAGAAAAGCTTTGAGAGAGTTTTAGAATATATAAATTCTCGGGTGTAATTGGGGTCTAAGGGTTGTGCGTTATTATAAGTGTTGTAGACGCTTATTTATTTATATTTTTCATTAAAGGTTTTGCAGCATATTTAGAGATATAAACACTTGCGGGATTATCAATTTTTCTTGTGTTATTTTTATTATAATATTTCTAGTCCTACTAATCTGATTCTAAAGGAAATTTGCACAATATTTCCTAACAGAGACGAACTCAACTAAAATGCAAATCATGAAAATATGACAGCTGTTCGCATATCTTATTTCAGGAAATCTGTTTGGCTTGTCAGATTTTCTGCTTAATGCATCAAACAGTTTATATTGGTTATTCAATATCTCACAGTCCAAATAAGCTTTGATTTTGATTTTGATACTTCATACTGTAAAGAACTAAAGACGTGTATACCGGTTTTTGTGTGCACTGCAGAGATCTATGGAATTGCTGGAGGAAGTGATACTGTCACGAACACTTAATCGTTTAAGAGGCAGTGAGGTTCTTTTTGACAATGCTACCACAACATTCATAGAGACAAAGGAGTATGTTCAATTAAGTACTCACTTTTTCATGCTTGAGTATCAATCTAGGAATTTCTGTAGGCCCATTTTGTGGTGAAAAAAAATGTTCTTTGCTACTGCAATTGATGTTGGACTTTTCAGTTTGAGATGTGCCTCAAGACTTCTAGCTAGTCAAAGAGCCTCTCATTTCATCATGTGGCATGTTACTGAATAGCTTGGTTATTTCAATATAGTTGCTCACTCGCGCAACTTATGAACAAGCACTTATGTTTAAGGTTCTAATATGTTCAAAGACACTAGATTTCATGCTTTTAAGAATTGATTTTCTTTTGCCACAATCTTATCATAGGCACCTAACTCATTGATTTTGCAGTATAAAGGTTTGTCAAGGTCCTTATGATCCTATTCTGCTTGGAGCTTGGGATACTTGGAATACAGAGCATGGCTCAGAAAATGACGATCCTAAGCTATTTCCTGAGAACCAGGTTTGTATTCGCTTATAATGCTATGTGTAGTGGAATATTTGCCTGTATATGGCATTATGAGTGTTTGCTTGCAGCTTTGCTAGACTTTTAGCTGTCATGTTTCTATAAAGTGGTTTATTACTAGTGTTTTCTGGCATTTTTTAGGTAAATTTATATAATTACTTTATCATCAACTCTTTCTAGTGCTATGTCGTTTCAATCCTTGAGCATGGTGGTACTGATCTCGAAAGCTTTGTCCTCTCAGACTTCAATGAGGCTCAGAGTTTGTTAGTTCAGGTAATTCAAAAGAACATTGTAGGTTAAAGTTTCTTTTTCTTTGATTAGAAGATTAAAATACTCTGTACTTCGCATTGCAGGTAACAGCTGCCCTGGCTGTTGCTGAAGCTGCGTTTGAATTTGAACACCGTGATCTGCACTGGTAAGCTCTTAAGAACAAATTTGTATGTCAAAAACCTTCCAGTATACAGCTGTGATTAGTCACAAAATCTGTGTCTTTTCTCCTAGGGGAAACATTCTTTTGAGCAGAAAAGAGACTACTATGTTGCAGTTTACTCTTGAAGGAAGGACAACATGCATAAGAACACATGGAGTCTTGGTTTCCATCATAGATTTTACTCTTTCAAGGATCAATACAGGTATGTTTCTACGTACTCGCCATATTTTCTTTGTTTCTTTAGCATATTGATTCATTGTTGTCCTATACACAGGCAACACTATTCTCTATTTGAACTTATCCTTGGATCCTGAACTTTTCGAAGGCCCGAAAAGGGATAAGCAAGTAAGAAATATATGAAGGATCTCGTTCTACACCCCCACCCCCAAAATTATCTCATTATTAACTCTCAAATTTCTTGTACAGTCAGAAACATATCGGAAAATGAGAGAGGTCACAGATGACTGTTGGGACGGAAGGTATTTCTCGGTCTCACGAATTCATGATAGCATCCAGTGTCTTCTTGTTTCTATTTTATTTTTTATTTTTGAAGGAACATATCATCCAGTTTATTATGAGGGATAACTTCTACCTCAGATATCTTGTGGACTGTGTCATTACTTATCTGGACTCTGGCATATCTCAAACGCTTTGATGAAGACATAGCTGTATTTGGGTGTTTTGGTGCTGGTCTGCAAACCCTTGATATATATTTTGTAATGAAATGTTGTAATGCGTGTTGAGTTTTATACTTTTATCAATGATATTTTTCTATTTCTCCATTGTAAAAAGAATCAATATCAATTGCTGAATATGCTTCAACTCTCATGTTGGCAGTTTCCCGAGAACAAATGTCTTATGGTTGCAGTATTTGGTGGATGTACTCCTGGTGAAGAAATCGTTTGTAAGTGTTGATTCTACCTTCTCATACACTTTAGATTATTGGAAAACGGCAACCATTTTGCTTAATTAGGGTTGAAGGCGCATACATACTTTCTTGGTGCCAAAATGTTATTTTTTCACACTTTCTTACTATGGTTGTGCCAAGTTCAAATTTCTTTTTTTGGTTAAAAAACTCTTATTATCACCCAAAATGCTCTTGTGAGGCAAATTCTCAGTTGATGCATTTTTCTTTCTCACCATAAGAATGTAGTTAAGCACATGCCATACCATACCATGCCAAACCCTATTGCTAAAATCGAAGGGGCGAAGGGAGTATAACTGTTTAAGGCTTTAAGCGACCGGATTGCGAAGGTTGAGTTGACCTGTAATCCTCATATTCTTTGAACTACCCTCGTTTGGGAGCAACATATAAGTTGCGTCTTAGTTATGTTTAAATAGTCTGAAAAAATTAATTTGCATGGAGAAAGTAGTTAAGCAGTAGAGCTACTTTGAATGTAATGATGTGTATTGCTATTTGCTATTCACTTATTGCCAGAAACGTTGTGGAAAAGATGAAAGAGAGTTGCGGTTCTTGAATAAGCGATTACACAGTTGCAATTCTGCAAAAGAAGCACTCTCAGATCCTTTCTTCAGTGATCTGCTTGTTGATCATGCTGCTTGAGGGAAAAATAAAGCTTGAAGCAGAACTCTTGAGGAAAAAAGAGGGGTCATTGCTTAAGGCCTTTTTGCCACAAGTCATTACCACATATTTATGAAAGGATTTGATGGATGAGGGTATGACAGTTCTCACAACTCAGTGAGAACTTGTAAATATTGCACCTTCTGTAAAGTTTGTACATGCAAGTGTGTACTTAAATTTATGTAGCCACTCGTTAGAAGTATTAGATTTGATCATCAAAGTGAAACAACTGTGTTTCTAATAAACCTTATTTTATTTTGTGATTAAACGAAGCTTGTCGTTTTCTACATCGTCTCTCTTTAGAGTTTTTTCAAGAATAACGATGCATGCTCATCATTGGTGTTAATGTAGAGGGGTTCACTTATCAACATGGACCCGGCTCGAAAATGGGCCGTTTTGGGCATGATTGTTCGACCAATGGTTCGGATCCGGCCCAATTTAACCTAAATTTGGAAATTCAGGATAAATTTTGGCCTGGTCCGAAGGGCCTAAAAGCCCGCAAATTCCTACCCGAAATAACATGTTTTGGCACGGGAATTTTGGCAAGAGGTTGGCCCGACCGGAGGCTTTGGCCCGAAACGGTTCGCCAATGTCTAGCCCGACTCGCGATTACCTCTATGTTAATGATTATGTTGAATTTATTCACAGCATCATACCAAAAAGGAGTTTTGCAAATAATTAGGTGATTGCTTTTAGTAGTTGTCTTTGTTTTGTGAAGAAACATGCAAGTTTCTAAGCTGTGGAAGATAGTTTAAATTACCCTTGTTAGAACCTAGTCACTGTGAGAAGCAATCGTCCTTTCCCTTAGCCGGGTAGTGGAGGAATGTATATACAACCGCTGCTGCCACTATTGTGGATAATTTTATACTTTTTAGTATCTTGATTAACTTTTGTTCGATTTCCTATTGGGTACATTTGTTAAAGTAAGATTGTTATGTATTTAAGTGTATATGAAAACCTCTTAGTAGGATGTACTTCAAGAGTGGCGCATCCTTACCTCGTACATACATATGTGAATAGTGCACTTATCATTATACGTAATGGCCAATGGGCATGAGTTGTGACATGCAAGCACCAAAATATGCATGAATCATGATATGATATGTGAGCACTATGGTCCATGTGCTCGTGCCCCGTTTATGAATAACAGGTGAAGTGAGCACTCTGTTCCATGTGCCCGTGCATCGTTTATGAATAATACGTGTGGTTCTTTGGTCCATATGCCGGATCCCATGCTCCGTCGACTCGTGCATGATATAATTTGCAGTGTTGGATTTTACTGGAATTTTGGACTGCTTTTTAATCTTGTCCCTAGCTGATAAGAGTTTTTTTTTTTAGCTGATAAGAGTCTGTTCTTAGAGGGTAAGAATCAAAGAGGATAAAAAAGAAATAAAGTATTTTTTATAGCTACAAGTGATAAGAGTTGACCTTATACGATATGAACTCAAATTTATCTTGAAATAAGGAGGTTAAGGTCGGATTTTATTCTAAACTCATTTTCCAGTTTAATAAGATGGGTTAGATAAAGTAATACTTAAATGTTAAATGAGTTAAGTGAATGACATGTTTAATAAATAGGTCAGATTTGAGTTCTTCAACCTTTTATTAGATGATCTAAACTTGAGTTGGGATTCATTTAATATCAGCCTGAATATGGATGTGGAACTGTTAATCACCCCTAACGCATCCTTTATCATTCAAATTAGATTGCATGTCAAAGCAAGGATTTAGTCGAGGATAAGTTTTGAGGACTACTTTCCACTTTTCTCATGACGTTGAACTTGCATGGCAATGCCCAAAGTTTATCCTTTTCATTCCTTGCTGCTCCCACTCCTTTCCCCAACCCAAAAAGAAGCACGATTGCTACGTGCTAACTGTAGCCACCCTGGACGTCGATCAATAGCTCCTTTTTCTTAAGCATTTAGTAAAGAATTAGTTAATTTTTTCATAGCTAGAAGTGTTGCCGTTAGGTTCAGAGTCTGGTAGGTTAAAGGTTGAAGGTTCGATTCTCATCAGTTGGTTTTACGTATGTAGTTAATTATTTGGTTCAAGATGCTAATGCCAAAAAAGCTGAGCGCGTCCACCTCATGTATGATGCTAGTGATTTGTGGGATTACTTAGGAAGAAAGCAAGATATATAAGCAAATCCTTGGCCAGCTTGTGAGATAGAAAGATCAAATTGACAGGACTCATAAATAATCTACTGTAAAGTAGCACATGCATTAAGAAAACCTAGGTTCTTGGCTGGCAGATCAATTAGTGGGGTATTATCTGTTAATCACTTATTAATCTCTCACTTTTTTAATAAGAACTGACTAGGATGTAAAGACTACCCTTGTTTTGGGGTCTTAATAATATTATCTAAAATTACCCTAAATGTGAATGCTTGTTTTTAGCCATCTTTTATGCTTGTTTTTAGCCATCTTTTGGCCTTGCTTTCGTGCTTTGTAGAAGCCCTTTTTGACAAAAAAATAAAAGAGCAGTCTCAACAAATATCTTATCTTAAATGGGATTTGGCCCTATCGTTTTGATTTTGCACAAGAAAGGCTACAAAGGAAAATATGAAGAACACTTTCTGAAAATCTATTCATCTTAATTGCACTGATTGGTGCATGCATGTTGAAGCTATGATGTATAGCGCACACCACATGTGAGTGTCCCACATTGATTAAAGAAGAGAGATGGGTTCACTTTATAATGCAAAGGGGCTACTCCCCTTATTGCCATATGGTTTTAAGGTGGAACCTCCTTTGTCTTGTAAAGTGGACTCTCTCTCCTTGTGATGGGTGTGGCCCAGGCCCATATTTAACAATGCATGAAGCACTGCAACTTTGAGCACATAAAATGTAGTGTACGTTTTAATATAAGATTCATCCTACCTTAACCTTATCTTTGAATTTCTGACGTTGGTTTTGCACTAGGATTACACAGTGATGTGTTTTCAACAAATTAAAGTGTTTGAATTAGTGTGTTTTCTTTGATGCTAAATAACAGTTTCTTTAATAATAGAGTATAGAACTATTCATAGGGCTCCAACTAATCAATCGCGCGCTGGTTGAGTTGGTACTCTTACATTTATCTCTTTCGATTGTTGCTCCTTGCTTTCTTTCATTCTTTCTTTCTGGTTTGGAATTATGTCATTTTTTAAGTTTCAATGGTAATTATATACTTATGTGATTGTATTCAAAATATCATCAAGGTATAATTATTATTTTTTTGGTTGAGAGTTTCTTTCTCTTGTACATGGTTAAAAAAAATTCAGCCTCATCATTGGAGAAGTTCCGGTATTTTAATACTCAGGATTATGTTAATTAAGTTTTTTTTTTTGGCTGATTTATCTATGCTATAAAGGATGCAACTCATGCAAGAGATATAATACATTGTAATTATTAGGTAAGCTAACAATGTCTCAGGTACGTATGCATAAGGGGTGAAAAATAATTCTATTAGGTTTTGAATTTTTAGAGTTTGGAGTATGACATACAATGAATAAGATCGATTTACGCTATAAGAAGTTCAAGTGTATACTACTTTCTGAATTCATATACTTCCTCCGTTTCGTTTTAAATGCAACAAAGGAATATTTTATATCTCACAAAAAATACCCCTTTGTTGCATATAAAACGAAACGGAGGAAGTGTCAATTTACCTTGAAATAGGAATCCCAAATATTTCTAATCCCACAAGCTGATATATAGTGTTGGTTCACTACAATGCCAAATTCAATACATCCCAACAATTTTAAATAAATTACTAATATAAGCAATAATGTTTATGTCATTATAGGTGAAGGTTAACATCCGAACTTATGTAACTTATCAATGGTTCTTCCTCGATCCTCATGCTAGAGAACAAGATTAGAATGTGAAGTTTAAATATGAGAAAAGTCTGGTTCAGGGTTGTTATTAATGCTTTGTATTTCTAGCAACGACATTGTGATAAATAATGTCAAAAAACGTTGCATCAACATTTGATAAAAAAAGGCTTTTCAATGTAAAGTAGTATAATATGCAAAAATTATAGTTGTATATCTAAGGAAGAAAATAATATATATCAGTATAAAGACTAAAGTAGTATATATATAAATTAAAGTAGTATGCACAAGGACTAAGTAGTATAGGTAGATCCCGTGCTTAAAGGTCTTACTTCCTCCGTTTTTTTAGTTGCAACACTTTTTTTTTCACAAACTCCAATGCAAAATTTGGGTAGGAGAGAGGTAGAGAGGAAAAAAGGAGAGGGCCCCATGTGATTGGAGAGAGATAGAGAGAAAGGAAAAGAAAAAGTAGAAAGTGTTGCAACTAATTAGAAATTTCCCTTTTAGGAAAGTGTTACAACTAAAAAGAAACGGTTGAAGTATAATTTTTTTTTGAAAGTAAGATGAAGATTCCTTGTAAGTGAAGGGAGGGGGGGGATTTGGAAATTCTAATTTGTAAGGGGTAAACCTGGCAAAGAATCGAACTTGGGCTCTATCACAACTTCACAAGGAAGGAAGGAGGGTCTCCAACCAACAAAATCAACATTTATTAAAAGTCATGCATTGTTACCAAAATATGCAGGAGGCTGCCGTCAAAGGTCAAATTGGAAAGATTACATTCATTATCATAGCTTTATAATAATGCAGAAATGCTGATCCTATACATCTTTATTACTTAGGGCCTGTTCTTCCCAACTTATTTTCAGTTCAGTTCAGTTGCAATCAGTTCAGTTCCTAATTTATTTATCTGATAATAAAAAAAAAATTATTATTATTATTATAACAGTTACTATTATTGTATCATCATCATTATCATTATTATTATTATTATTATTATTATTATTATTATTATTATTATTATTATTATTATTACTAATATTGATATTATTACAATTACTATTATTATTATTATTATTATTATTATTATTATTATTATGACAAATACTATTATTATATTATAGTATATTAATATTGTTATTACTATTATTTATTAATTAATTTATATTTATTAATTACTGATAGCTAAATTATTATTATTTTTACTCCCTCCGTTTCATTTTAATTTACTCACTTCACTTTGGGGGAGAACCAAGGAGAAAGTGCAAAAGTATGAGAGATAAACTGAAAAATGGAGAGAGAAATTGAAAAGTGAGAGAGAGAAATTAAAAAGTGGGTTAAAATATTAAAAAGTGGATGACATGGGTTGAAAAAGAGGAGAAAGTAGATGTGACATGTTACCAAAAATAGAAAAAACAACAGTGTGTAGATTAAAAAGAAACGGACCAAAAAGGAAAGTGTGTAGATTAAAAAGAAACGGATGGAGTATTAGTTATAATTTAATTCAGTTGCAATCAGTTCAGTTCTGTTCAGTTGCATTCATTTCAGTTGTTTTATACCGAAGATAACATGCCCTTAGTGTTCTTATTTTAGGCTAAAAGGCATCTTTAAATTATTTTATTGTTGATATAAAGCATAAGATTTTAGATATCTCTACAAATTATAGCGTATCATTTGCAACCAAAACATAAGGAAAACTTATGTATACATAACGTAATATGTGAGGAAAGGAAAAGATACAAAGTACTATCATTATAGTTGCAAAACGTTTTGGGTGGATTGGGTTCACAATAATTTATTGTACACCCCAAAAAAAATCAACTATATCATACGAAAACTGATAATGTCATACAAAAACTGATTATATATAATGTGATTATATCATACAAAAACTGACTATATCAAACGCAAACTGACTATATCATATGGTTTTCGGTGCACAATAAGTTATTGTAAACTCGGTCCATTCAACTTTTTTTTGGTTATAATTGAGCTTGTAGAAGATTTTATATATAAAAAAAGATATATCACTTATCTGCTATAGATTGGAGTCTGCACTGTAGAGCCTTCAGATATCGATGCTTTTATAGAAACTTGGTTTTATAATACTCGTATCTTGATGTTAAGCTGTATATCGTCCTGAATAGAGAGGTTTTTTTTTGGCTATACTCTTTGTTTTTCAAACACGAAAAATTGCCGCAGTACACTTTATAAATAATCATCATATATGGTGTTAAAGATCGATGTTGAAACGAGCCAAAGTTGAGTATTGGCGACAAGGCTGCAACAAGGAACAAGGAGCCCGCAGGCATGAGGTTGCGCCCGCATGGAATGGCGAGCAAGCCTGCAGCCTCGAGCTTGCACCCGCGGCGTGTGATGGACACAAAATTGCATACTTGCTGCCAGCCCGCGTAAGCGGGTTTTGCCGCCTAGGGTGTTTTTTCTTCTTTTGCTCGGTTTTCCTAGGTTTTCTAGGATTATGCTTGTTTCCCTAGTATCTTTTTGCAAGTGTACTTCTAGTTGGCTATAAATATAAGCCATGGGATGGGAATAATAGGTGCGGATAAGAGAGAAAAAGCCAAGATGTGAGGTGTTTGGGTAAACACGGGCACAGGGCTCGGATCTCGGGAATATGAGTTCTAGGGTGATTAGGTTAGATTGGAGAGATCTTGGAAGCCTTGTAATTCACCATATCATACACATCATTGAAAGTCTTAGTGCATTGATTTGTGGTTTTTCTCCCGGTTCTTGGGTTTCCACGTTAAATCCTCTTGTGTTAATTTCTGCATTATTATTACTTGTGAATACATAATTGAGTATGCCACTGATCTTAACATCTACAAGACTACAATTGTTATATGAGTAAGAGTAACCATCAACCCTTCCCTCAATAAGAAAGTAACCATCAACCCAAAGATTATATAATACATATTCATATAAAGAGTATGAAGTACATATGATGACACAATGGACCCACTTTAGTATATATAAATAACATCACTCGTCTGATGATAATTAAACTCTTAGTCCTGTATTCTCTTGGAAAACTTTTAACAGTATCAAAAAATACAACAAGAGATTATGTAGTGTTCAGCTTCTCCCAGCATTTGTTGCTGGCTTATCTTATTTGTGGATGCAAAAGATAGACCACTTGAGTTAAAATATTCCCAACAGTCGCATTTAAATAGACAACTTGACTTTCTTTAATGGTATTAAAAAGGTTTTGGCTCTGTTGTTTGTCTGCCTTGGCAGGCTTTTTAAAAGGATATGAAATTCCTAAAAATATAATCTCTATTTTTGAAATTGTGACGTCATATCTCCTATTCCTTAATCCTTGCTATTCACTATTCTTTTTTTTTAAAAAAAGTAAGAAAAATCCTCTCGATGTCCTCGTATAGGATCTCACCCACATGCCCATTACAAGTCAGACGCTCCCCTAACTTCTACTATTCCTTTTAAATAAACTATAAAGTATTTCGACAATATTCAAATACGTATTGGTTATAGCCAACTATTATTATTACTTTATTATTGTTTTACATATTACTATTATTATTTTAGGCTAATTATAGTGTACTTACTTATTGATATTGATTTTGTTAGGACTCTATTTAGGTTGTGTATGAGGATTAGGTTTGTTAGTCCTAATTTAAGTAGGACTTTAGGGTGTATAAATATGCGATTGATGAATGAGAAAGATAACAAAAATTGACCTTAATTTATCACGGTATCAAGAGCCAGCTAATAAATTTTCTCTCCATCCTTTGACCGACCGGACCTAGCCTCGGCCACCACCACCGAAGCTTCCCTAAACACTCGAACACCACCAGTTTTTTCCCTCACCATTGATACTCCACTACGGATGTATTCTCGTGGCCATCGTCGTGTCATTATGACGGAAAACAACGACGCTAGTCCCTCGAAACCTGACCCAGTATATTTTCTGGGTTCTAATGATAATCCCGGGAATATTATTACTCCTATTCAACTTAAAGATGATAACTTTGACGAATGGACTCGTGCAATTCGAATGTCTCTTAACGCCAAGCGTAAATTTGGTTTTATCGATGGCTGACAGGCTAAAGTCGTATCACCTAATCGAAAGTAATCCTAAAGTCCTCTAACAAATAGTAGTCAGGGAAGTAGGGTCGAATCCACAGGGAAACGATGTTCTTTTCCTAATTGTTGATCAAATCTAGATTATAGGGAACAAGTGTTTGGTTGTAATTATACTAAACTAGACAATAACTATATCAAGAATATCAATAATAAAGAGTCTAGGGCGGAGGTTCACCAATGAACAATATTCCAGGATGAAGCACAATAATCAATAATGAATAATGCAATCAAACAGGTTGATTTCCTCTCTCGAGTCGAAATTAACCATAGAATGATATTAACAGACTCTCACAATTTATTAATACCAACTCTACCTATTGAAACTAGCCTTAATATCAAGTTTATACCTCTCGGTGCACACTAGTACAAAGTTGGTCTAAGGTAACACGTGTAGGGTAACACTTTTCAAAAATCAATTTTCTCAAATATATATGTAACACTTTGGTAGCACTTTATTAATATGTAACACTTAATGTAACACTTTTTTTATAAATAACACTTTGATGTAACACTTTGTCAATTGAGTAACATTTTAATGTAACACTTTAAGATAGGTAACACTTTTAAGTAACACTTTGATATTTGTAACACATTTTAAAGTAACACTTTATAATATGTAATTTTTTTAGAGTATAAGTAATTTTTTTTTTGAAAATGAATAAAAATTTTAATATAACATTATGATTTTATTTTTAATTAATATCTTTTAGAAGTAGTTTACTTAACACAACTCATATTAAATTACTTGAGTGATCTCAATCCATCAAAAGAAATTGCCTCAATCCCAAATTTTATTGGTGCTTTATCAGCCCCAAGCAAAATAAGTCCAAAAACACAATAATTTTCAATTCTCACTAGTCTTCTAGGTTTACGTTCTTGAATTCGTTCACCACCTAGAAGTGGCCGACCCAGCTAGGTATATGGGGTACAACTATATCCCCAAATTCGAAAAAAAAAACAGCTTAAAAGAAAAAGAAAAAGGCACGCTGGAATTGCGACAAGATCCAAGGCACGTGATTTCATTCAATCTCTCACGCTCCTCTCAATCTCTCTCCTCTCTCTCAATTCTCAAGCAAACGAAACAAAACGTGACACTCAATTCTTGCCGACAACCGACGTCCGACCGACGGGAAGATCAAAGCGGCAGTTCGGCAGAACCCAGAGGTCACAGCGTCACGCGGGTGAGGAATTCGCCGTCTTCGAATTTCGAAGTTCGACTCACAGACCTGAGACCACATTAAGTTGTGTTAGGGTTTTTATTTTTGTGTTTCAAATTTTTTTTTTTGGGCTTAATTTTGAGTTTTTTGTCAAAATTTGTTGATGAAATCTCCTTTATGCATGTAAAATTGTAAATGCTCTGCAACTCTCTCACATTTGTCTTGGTATTTTACTTAGTTCATGTTGACTTGTTTCTAGGGTAAATATATTGATTAATTGGGTTTGTGACTTTCTGTGTATTTTCCCTTCTTTTCATTCTTGCCATGATTTTCCCCCCAATTTCTGGGTTTTTCTTCAAGTTGAATTTGAGTGTGATTTTGGTTAGTTATAGTAATTAATTTGGGTATATAATGAAATTTCTGTTTTTTTTTTACTGATTTGTTTGTCACAATTATTGTAATCAATTTTCTTCTATCTCTTAGTTATGGCAGCAAACTTGAGTTATTAGCTGGGTAGTTGGTCATTGGATCGATCCTTGGTGTGCTCATGACAATTTTTATTTGAAATATATCAAAACTTTGGAATTTGTAATGATTTGAGAGGATGATGTGCACCTTTAATTCATTTACCACAGCTCCAAAATCCAACGGCTGCAATTGGCGTTCACTCTTCATCATTCTTCCAGGCGGTTAGTTTTGATTCGAATTTTATTAGGCCTTTAAATATTACTGTTCGAATCTTTTTTTGTTTTATTTGACAAATGATGTTCAGTGTATAATTTCGGTAATGGGGTTGCTCAATTTGTTTGTGATTGATAAGTTTATTTGCTATTGTATTGGGTTGTTCTTATTTGTAATAGAATTGAAGATTTTAATGTTGCTGTTGTATTGGGGTTTTTTGCTGGTTAATTGAATGGGTGGAGGCGTTTCAGAAGGAAGGAGGGTTGAAGGTTGCTGCTGTGGTTCAAAAGCTTGATAGAGTGGGTGCTCAAGTTGTTAGCGGTGTTCCCAGATAAAAAGAAGATTAGGGGTATGTTTTTTTCGTAATGCTTTGTGTATTTTTGGATTAGTGATGATTAGTCAGTTTTTTTATGAGGTGGGGAAGGGAAATAATATATACTTGCTGTAGAAGATTACTTTTTGTAGAATCTGATAAGCATTGAGCTCTCACACATAACATTATAGCTGAATTGAGATTTTCCCTCCTGTATGTTGAAGATGTTTTATTGATGCGAAATTCTGATGAGACACTGTTGAATTTCTTTATTTCAGATGATTTCAAATTTTATTGGAGTTTTGATGTTTTTTATTTTTTTTTGGGGGGCGTTGGGAGTATATAAGCGACATACATCAATATGCTGCTGCAGGGGCTGGGAGTATATTAGCGACATTGGGGCTAATATACTGGTTGACTTGATTGCTCTTGTGCTGGCAAATCTATTATTACTTCTAATATCATATAGCTGAATTTAATTATTTATCCTCTATGTTGCAATTTCTCTTGCATTGTCATTTGAATTATCTCAATTCATTGTAAGTCATACTTTCACAACATTCAATTCTTTAGAAGGTGTTGTCATGAAGCTCAAATGGTATTTGCTATGTCACTTGGACTCGTCAATTTTTGTCAAACACGAATTTACTTCTAAGTGTCAATCTCATTGATTATATGAAATTTTCGGTTTGAATTGAAGAGTTTATCTATATTCCATACCCATGTTGAAGTGGCAATGATTTGACTTTATACATGCAGTAATACTTAGTCTAATATGCTGCTGCTAACTGCATTTGAATCTGGTGGTCATGTAATTCGTTTCGTCTATAGGTATATTTGTTGAACTTAGTTTTAGTTGTAAGATAGTGATACGTGTAAGCACAACGCAGAACTCGAATATATGGAGTACATTTTTCTATATTACGTGCAAGACAGTGATTACATGCAAGGGGTTACTGTGGTTGGGGGGGGTGTGCGGGGGGCCGGGCCGGCGGCTTATGCGAGGTTATGGTAGGGGGTTGATGTGCGGGGGGCCCGGGAGGGCGGGCGGGCTAACAAGCTGATAAGGGTTCGTCTTTTCCAATATCCCCTTCAGTTCAGCTTGGATTTGGTCTTTAATTACCATATGTTTCTCATTTTCTTCCTGTTGCTTTATTACTATGATTTTGGGATCAGGCTTAGTGATCTCAACTATACATATATACCTTAGGAATTAGTCTAATCTTACAGTAGCAACATGCATCACCTGTGTTGTTTCAAGCTTTTTACTCAAATTAGAGCATTCTTGACCCTGAGCTGCATATCTACGACCTTGCAATTCTTGACATGTTTTGCCTCTAGGAGTCTTATTTTTGTGTTATATACATATATCTTTGTTCATATAAGTATTTGAATTAAGACTTGGTCCTTTGATGAAAGACAAAAAAACAACTAAAAACTTAAAATCTATTCAATGTTATAATTTCAGGCCTACTGATATGATGGCCAAAGCCACATAAAAATGTTATTTTAAGGACACTATCTGATAAATAGAAGTATACCTTTTCTCCTGGTTCTATATCCTTTGATTGGCAACTTAACTAGCTCAAATATTGCATGGACACAACATAGCTGATTGAGAATCAGACTGTGGATCTCTAACTTGGAAACTAATCTAGCTTTTTCTTATTTCTTGTAGGAAGTAAGATCAATATGACCGGTTATGAATAGCACAAAGCAAAATCAAAATGAAGGAAATGGGAGTTACTACAATGGCTAATGAATTATTTCATTCAAGAAAAAGAAAAAAGCAATCTAAGAAGGTGGTTGAAGGTACTATTGAGTACACTCTTGGTTGAAGGAATTTTTTTATTATCATAGTCCATGTTTTCATAATCAAAGTGAACAGAAGCATCAATCTTTGTGCTGTCAGACTTGCATACAGATAATACACAGAATATGACATCAGTAAAGTGCATACATACTATATGAAGAATTTGTAAGAATTATACTCTTGTTTACTTGCTTGGTACTATTAATTTTTCCATTCCTTTCCCTCCATATGTATTGTTGGAGTCTTGGATATAGACTCTTGAGTCTTGAATGCTAAGTGTTCTCTTGCTCACTTCAGTAATTTGGTGCTCTTGATTATTGATTTTTTTTTTCAAACCAAAAAAACCTATCTTTTACCATATTACCAAGTATATCACTAGTTCTATTATTATATAAGACTTTAAAGATTCTATTTTTTTGTTCTTACTGCAGGATGATGAAGATAATGGATTAGAGTAGCAAGTAGGCATAATGCTTCGGGAAATATGCATGCATGGATAGGCGATAGAATTGAAGACGAAAGAAAGAAATGACCTTAAGACAAACTTAGGTTTATTTTAGGAGAATTATATATATTATGATTGGATTTTCATATTAACTATTTATATTTTGAACGCAGTAGTATGTTTTCAATTAATGAAATACTACTCTTTGGCTCATTTTTGACAATGATCATTGAGTATTTATACACATTTATATTTCTAATATCATTCTATTTCTCTTCGTTTATTACGTTTATAAGTTTTATTATTGTTATCATTGTATATTTGTCGACAAATTAATAATGTTACTATAAGACATGTGAAATAGAATTGTTATTATAAAGCTAGCTAATAAGAAGTGTTACCTAGTGTCTAACAAAGTGTTACATATGCCGACTTAAAATGATACATAATATCTAATAAAGTGTTACTATAATTCAAGAGATGACATAGAAAATGCTACTATAGATGAAAAAGTGTTACATATAAAATTATGAGTAACACTATAAAAATGTTACATTAGTGTAAAAAAGTGTTACGTTAGAGAATTTTGAGTAACACTTGAGAAAGTGAAACATTAGCATTGGAAAGTGTTACCTTAGAGAATAGGTAGCACGGGCAGATGTTTCACTTACAAAAGTGTTACCTATTGCCTAAAGCAACACATTTAGGCCTTTAAGTAACACTTTTGGGGTGATACTTTAGGTCAATTATGCACTAGTGGCATAACCTAATATTGCAATACTATAACAATCAAATCTGGCCAATTCGGATTGAATAGAGATAATACATTCAATAGGAATCAACATACATCGTCAAAAATCAATACTTTATAAACATCCCTTCATAAATATTCATGGATCCCCTTAACCCTAGAAATAAACTACTCAATCATAACTAAAGAAAACATATTCATGATGAAACAAGTAAACATGGTGAATCAATAATCAAAGATTGAATAAGAATAACAAGAGAAGAGAAGAAATACCAATGTAGGACAATCTTGCAAAAATCCAAACTTCTATTGAAAATCCAATGTAAAAATGGTAAAGAGTAATACTATCGTTCTTGAGTAATCTATCATGTAAAAACGGTCCTCCTTCAACCCTAAAAGGATAAGTATTTATAAGAAAATAAGAGTCAGCGCAACACGCGCTTAAAACTCCTTAAAAATCGCCCCGCCCGGGCTGCTGGATCCCGCCCGGTCGGGCGGTTGACAGGTCAAAACCCGTAGAAAAAGTAAAACAGCGATCCGCCCGGCCATGCAAGATCCCGCCTGGCCGGGCCCGCACGAAATACCAAAACTGCTCATTTTCAAAACGTCATAATTTTCTCGTCTCTCGTCGAAATTCAGCATGTGACCAGTCGTTGGAAAGCTCTTCAAGTCTACTTTCCAACCCAATTGAAACCAATCCATTATTATTTGTGTATCAAAAGTTATGAGTAAAAGAGTATACAAGAGTCAGTTTTGGCACTTCTTTCAGCAATGCTTTGCTTCATTCTATCCCAAATTCATCCTAGAGAGATGCTTTATGATCCTCATGCAATCTACCTTCTTTATTCATGTTTTCTTAACTCAAGATTAGCCAACCATAGTCTATTTGCATTAATATCACCTGAAATTCATCAAAACAAGCACACGGAGAGCAGTATAGCCAAACTTGAGTAAATCATGCAAATATGCACCTAAATGCTCTCATTTGAACTTGAAATGCAACCTAAATGAACCTAAAATCTATGTATAAATGTGACTCATCAAACTCCCCCAAGCTAAACCATTGCTTGTCCTCAAGCAATAAGATATAGACATTGGAGAAGAAAAACACCTATAATATGAGACTACAATAGAGCCAAACACTCAACTGAAACCACGAGAGATATAGCCACTACACAAAACAAGCATCGAAACAATATCGAACAAAGCCGCATAGCATATTATGTATCGCAATCAACTCTCCAAACATACCACAAACCATCTCCCCCAAGCTATATTTAACTAAACCTGACAGACCTCACTATGGTCATGTGCACTCAAATCTCTCATGTGTTTAAGGGATAATAAATAACACTCAACCTAAATCAAGTCGACTCAGATGAAGCATATACTCTTAAACTTTGACCCTTTGACTCACTTTCTATGAAATAATATAACACATAAAGATCAAGAGGACTTTAAAGGGTAGTAACAAGGCTGCAGTTAAAGGTATGGAAAATAATATAGAAATTGTGGTGGAAAAACCAAGAAAGGGGAGCATCATGTAACTGAAAACATGACAAAAAAAAAGGTCATAACAACTCCAAGCAACAACCAACAATCTCCAAATATAACCAATACTTTGTTCATTCAAGAAATTCAAAAATAACCCTTTTTCTTTCACTTTATTCATAACTTTTTTTTCACTTTTGTTTTCATTTTTCACAAACTTTCTTTTGATTTCTTTTTGTTTATTTTTTTTTTCAAACTTTTAATTTAATTTCCAAGCTCCCTAAACATACTTTCCATCCAACTACACCACAAATCGAGCTTTATCATTCAATACAACCAAACCAAAACTAATACTCGCTCCCCTCAAGAAAGGCTTGGGACAAGAATCAAATGAGGTCAAAGGTTTATAATGTAGATATCAATTTAACAATGTCAGAAAGGCTTAATAGGGATAGAGAAAGGATAATATGAAAACAATAATAACTTTGTAGCTAAGATCACGAAAAAAAATGCCTCAATCATATCAAAATGTCTACACTATCACACATCAAAGAGTACCAAGTCAAAATCAAGATAAATCTGACAACTGAGGAACTATTCACACATGAAAGAACAGAACTGACACGGATACGTCAGTTCATAGGCACAAAAGCTCACTTGGGTTAAGGTGTCTGCATAGTAAAGTTAAATCGAGCCAGAGAGAGATCAAACAATCTTACCACAAACAATCAATTGCAAAACAATCGTGCTATGAAGAATCATGAACAAGATGAATGACGCTTAGGAGGTGTAGAAATATCAACAAGGTTCTCAAAAAGTGCTAGCAATAGTCTCATAGATGCAAACTAACATGATATGAAATCTAAAAGGAAAAAAAAAATTCTAATGCAACTAAGAAAACAATACATTTTTTTTCGTTACATGTAAACTCCCGCCCCTAATGAGCGGTACAAACCATGTAACAATCCTACTAAAGCAATAACTCTAAACTAGTATGCAACTAACATGCACGAAGTGACATCCTTCCCCAAGCCGAACTTCACATTGTCCTCAATGTGAACACTAAGAAGAACAACGAAGAAAAAGAAAAGGGAAGGATACAACTCACATAAAAGGCGGATAATGAACATAGAGTGTGCCAAACAGTATTGACACTTCCACCACAACCAAAAGCACTTCACTTCAACCTCAATCAGAAGAATCCAATGCCTTGAGTAACTTATCAAATGCTCCTGCAAACATGTCACTAAAAATAAGATATGGCTTGATTGCAAGCACATCTATCTTCACAAACATAATGTTAGTAGGAACAAAATAAAAGTGAAGACAAGAAGAGTCAAAAGAAAATGGAGAAAAGGAAGACAAAGTATAACTTTCCTGTATCTGTTGTGTAGACACCAGAGATCTCAAGGAAAGAATATCAACAATGTCAACTTGGCCAAATGTATCTTTTAATGGTGGCCCTTTTAGAAAATATGAGGGAAATAAAATAGGATGGGAAGAAACAAGATCAAGCCTTCTTGAAAATGGAATATGGGGACAAGAAATTATAGGTTCAACCTCTATAATTTCACTTACAATGTCACCACCCTCTAAAATAGGCTCAAAGTGGTTTGTAACTAAGAGTTTCTCCTCCACCAAAGCATTCATCCTATCCATATTTTTCTCATTCTCATCATTCCTTTCGATATCGGGAGTCATATAATCACCATTCTCCACTAATATGGCATTCTCAACACGATCATCATCATCATAGGAAAACATATTTTGGTCTCTTATTCGTTGAATGCCTGGTAATTGATTAACCATCAACTTCTGTTGGTCACACAATTGCTTAAGGCTAGCACTGAATTCTTTGTCGGACTGTGATACACTGTGATGATTGTTGTTGAGGATAGTCATGCAAGTCCAATTGGGGAGGGGAGTTCCAAGTCTGCACATAAGACTCATAGGGAGCATATGGTAATCCATTATAATCTAAGTTAGGATTGGAAGAATATTGATTATCATAAGATGCACAAAAATTAGAATTTGGATAATCAAAAGATGCATCATAATCAGGCACTTGACCATCCCAACAATTATAACCATATTGTCCCTGACAATCAGTAAAATTTGCTCCATAATGGTGATTCCACTCCATTATAACACATTCAGAGGAGATTTAATCCAAAAAAAAAGAAAAGAAAAAATATATACAATTCTAAGGAACACATGTTCCTTCGAATGGGGGTTAGTATAGACAAGGAATAATCTAGACTCTAAGACAATTAAAAATTAAACAAAACCATTTCCCCGACAACGGCTCCAAATTTTGACAGGCTAAAGTTGTATCACCTAATCAAAAGTAATCCTAAAGTCCTCTAACAAATAGTAGTCAGGGAAGTAGGGTCTAATCCACAGGGAAATGGTGTTCTTTTCCTAATTGTTGATCAAATCTAGATTATAGGGAACGAGTGTTTGGTTGTAATTATACTAAACTAGACAATAACTATATCAAGAATATCAATAATAAAGAGTCTAGGACGTAGGTTCACCAATGAACAATATTCCAGGATGAAGCACAATAATCAATAATGAATAATGCAATCAAACAGGTTGATTTCCTCTCTCGAGTCGAAATTAACCATAGAATGATATTAACAGGCTCTCGCAATTTATTAATACCAACTCTACCTATTGAAACTAGCCTTAATATCAAGTTTATACCTCTCGGCGCATAACCTAATATTTCAATACTATAACAATCAAATCTGGCCAAATCGGATTGAATAGAGATAATACATTCAATAGGAATCAACATACATCGTCAAAAATCAATACTTTATAAACATCCCTTCATAAGTATTCGTGGATCCCCTTAACCCTAGAAATTAACTACTCAATCATAATTAAAGAAAACATATTCATGATGAAACAAGTAAACATGGTGAATCAATAATCAAAGATTGAATAAGAATAACAAGAGAAGAGAAGAAATACCAATGTAGGACAATCTTGCAAAAATCCAAACTTCTAATGAAAATCCAATGTAAAGATGGTAAAGAGTAATACTATCGTTCTTGAGTAATTAAAGTGTCCTTAGAAAACTAAAACTGAAGCTATCATGTAAAAACCGTCCTCCACCAACCCTAAAAGGATAAGTATTTATAAGAAAATGAGAGTAGCGCAACACACGCTTAAAACTCCTTAAAAATCGCCCCGCCCGGGCTGCTGGGGCGGATCCCGCCCGGTCGGGTGGTTGACAGGTCAAAACCCGTAGAAAAAGTAAAACAACTCATTTTCAAACCTTCATAATTTTCTCGTCTCTCGTCAAAATTCAGCGTGTGACCAGTCATTGGAAAGCTATTCAAGTCTACTTTCCAACCCTATTGAAATCACTCCATTATCATTTATATATCAAAAGTTATGAGTAAAAGAGTATACAAGAGTCAGTTTTGGCACTTCTTTCAGCAATGCTTTGCTTCATTCTATCCCAAATTCATCCCAGAGAGATGCTTTGTGATCCTCATGCAATCTACCTTCTTTATTCATGTTTCCTTAACTCAAGATTAGCCAACCATAGTCTATTATAGCCAAACTTGAGTAAATCATGCAAATATGCACCTAAATGCTCTCATTTGAACATGAAATGCAACCTAAATGAACCTAAAATCTATGTATAAATATGACTCATCAATGGCACCATCCCCAAGCCGACCTCCGTAGACAAGCTCGCTGACTGGAGCACCGTCCATTCGATGCTCTCGTCGTGGCTGCTGAACACGCTATCTCCTCACCTCCGTTCGTCAATCTCCTGCATTGAGGATGCGCATGAACTGTGGAACCACTTGAAGGAAAGGTTCTGTGTCTCTAATGGCACTAGGATTTGTCACCTCAAATCCCATATTAGCGATTGCAAGCAAAAATCCGGCTAGTCCACGGCCAATTACTATGGCCGCCTCCAACGTTTGTGGGACGAACTCGCATCACAAGAAGTAGTGTCGACCTGTGCGACTGGTGGTTCGAACTGCCAGGTAATCAAATTCTTTGAAAACTCTCGCGCACAAGATCGACTCCATAGATTCCTGATTGGCTTAGATGACATGTATGCCACGTTACGTTCGACGATTCTCGCGCACGACCCATTCCCTACGGTCACTCGCGCATATCAATATGTCGCCCAGGAGGAGCGACTGAGAGGGACGAGTGCTTCGTCGCCGCCCTCGCCAGGCGACGCCCTCGCATTCAAGGTTGACTCCCGACCAATAGATCGGTCCTTTGGGGATTCCCCCCCTCTGTACTCACTGCCACAGGGAGGGCCACAACGCCTCGACCCGTTTTCAAGTGATCGGATACCCCGATTGGTGGGGTGATAGGCCCCGTAGCCCGCGTGGAGGGGCTGCTGCTCGTGGAGGCAGAACTGGCCGAGGCCGTGGGGTCGTGGTGCAGGCCCTGCGCGTGCCAACAAGACTATGGCAGGTGGCGCGACGGACAAATACGGCGGTGGGGTGGAGCTTCGACCTCTCAACCGCGCGACCCAGTGAGCGCTGGGCTTGCTGGCAATCTGGCATCACTACTGAACAATGGCAAAACTTGTTGGACATGCTGAACTTGCCGAAATCAAAAGATCATTTGAACGGTGAGTCTTTGTGGATTATTGATATGGGTGCTACACATCACGTGACAGGAACGTTTTCGTTGTTACGTGCTGCACGGAAAATATCAGGATGTCCGATGGGGTTGCCGGATGGTAGTTCTTCAGAAGCTACTCATGAGGGAGATGTCATTCTTCCTGGAAATCTCAAACTTCATATTGTTTTATTTGTGCCTTATCTTGATTGTAACCTGATTTCTATTCCACAGTTATTAGATTCTGCAAATTGTATAGTTCAGTTCACTAAAACATTATGTGTATTACAGGACCGCAGGACGAGGACGCTGATTGGAGCGGGTGAACGGGAAGATGGATTTTTTTTCCCGAGGCGTTCCTAAGGTGCAGATCAATGTGGTGGAAAGCATGGCATCTATTGATATTTGGCATAAACGATTAGGTCACCCTTCGGAGAAAGTTTTACGACATTTACCCTGTGTGAGTCCTAGGGGTGTTCATGGGTGGTTAACCGTCCCGAAATAAAATTTCGGGACGGTAACCGGAAATATCGGTTCGCCATATTTGCGAACCGTAACCGTAACCGTTCAAACCGGTTACCGCATAACCGGTTAACCGGTTTTTCGGTACGGTTTTCCGGTTAACCGTTAACCGTTACTCAAATTATTTTACTACTTTTATATATTAGATTTCAAATTTTTCTCAACATAAATAATATACCATTATTACCAAGATTCTCTATAAAAGACAATCATCTCTAAAAAAATATTCCACACCATACAATATTACAATACAACGAAATGACGAATACATATTTCAAAGTTCTAAGAAAAACAAGCACAAAAATATAAAGTATTACAAGTTGGTAGTTCACAACTTCACATTGAGACAGGTTTCACGGTGAGTAGCAAGCGCACATAAAAAACGAGTAGCAAATGCACATAAAAAACAGCAGCAAGTTCACATAAAAAACAGCGAAGACAATGAGCAGCTTCTTCACAAGTGAGGCATTTCTTAGTGTGCTTCTTTGTTGTATTAATTCAGTCCCAGGCGTCCAAGGTAATAGGCTAATAGCAAGTATCACTCCAACAAACACTCAAACGTTTTCTACTTTTCTCACACAAAAATCATTAATTAATTAATATAATTATTATAAAAAAATAAATAATAATAATAATAATAAAGTATCCGGTTTTTCGGTTAACCGTTTTATAAAAAATCATAACCGTAACCGTACCGTTTAACCGTGAATTTTACCGGTTCGGTAACCGTACCGTTTAATCCCAAATTTTCCGGTTCGGTAACCGCCCATTTTGACCGGTTTTCCGGTATTTCGGTACGGTATTTCGGTTTCGGTTTTTTGTGAACACCTCTAGTGAGTCCTTCTAGCGTCAGTAGTTGCAATAATGATGGTTGCGATGTCTGTTTTCGTGCTCATCAACCTCGAACTAGTTTTCCTAAGAGTCATAGTCGAGCTAGTAGGATTTTTGAATTAATTCATTGTGATTTATGGGGGCCATATCGAACTAAGTCTAGTTGTGGTGCTTCATATTTTTTAACAATAGTGGATGATTTTTCTCGTACAGTTTGGACATATTTATTATATAATAAGTTGGAAGTTCAGTTTATGTTTCTGCATTTTGTGGCTTTGATTGACTGCCAATTTGACCAGAAAATCAAACGTGTGCGCAGTGATAATGAAACTGGATTTAATTGCCTGAAACCATACTTTATGCAACAGGGAATTATTTTTGAAACTTCTTGTGTTAAAAACAAAATGGTCGTGTAGAGCGAAAACATGGACATATTTTAAATGTTGCACGTGCCTTGAGGTTCCAGGCTAATTTACCTTTAATATTTTGGGGGGATTGTGTGCAGGCAGCTTGCCATTTGATAAATAGGACTCCCTATGTTGTTCTTGATTATAAGACCCCATATGAGTGTTTGTTTGGTAAACCACCTACGATGACAGATTTCAGGATCTTTGACTGTCTATGTTATGCATATAATATTTCTCATGGGGGTGATAAATTTGCAAGTCGGAGTCGTAGGTGTGTTTTTGTTGGATATTCGTATATTCAGAACTATATGACTTAGACACCCACAAATATTTTGTTTCACGAGATGTGAAGTTTCTTGAGACCCAATTTCCATTTAGTGTGTCTGCCCCATTGCCTGATCAGACTCATGCTCATAATATGGTGGATTTGGTGGATTGTGCGGAGGATATCCCCACGTCCCTTGTTGATGTTCCCGTGATGGCTGAAGGGGGACTCGATGCAACAAGGGGAGGGGCGCTAGATGTGGCCGACGCCACGCGTCTTGCTGCTGATCCGCAACGTGCAGACACTGGGGAGGCCGAGCCTCGAGCTCTGGAACCTGGGGCGCCGAGTGGTGAGGCGTCTCCGGGAGCTCAGCTGCTGGGAGGAAGTCGAGAGGAGCAAGCTGAGGAGTTGGGAAGGGGTAAAAGAACCAAAATCCCAAATCAAAAGCTGCAAGATTATGTGACTCATACTGTAGTGAAAAAAAAAGTTCATCAACTCAGGCACCTGTTTCAGCATCGTCCTCAGGTACTCCCTATTCTATTACACATTATGTTAGTTGTGAAAAGTTTTCTGATAAACATGGCAGATTTCTAGCAGCTATAACTGCAGGGCACCCTCCAAAGTCATTTCAAGAGGCTATGAAGCATGAAAGGTGGCGTGAAGCCATGGGAGCTGAGATAAAACCTTTGGAGGATCAAGGCACATGGGAATTGCAACCTCTTCCTCCAGGCAAGAAGGCCTTGGGGAGCAAGTTGGTGTATACAGAAAAATATGATGAGAAAGGAAACCTGCAGCGGTTGAAGGCCAGATTGGTTATATTTGGTCATCATCAAGTGGAAGGCATTGATTATAATTAAACGTTTGCCCCTGTAGCGAAAATGACAACAGTACGTACTTTCCTGGCAATTGCAGCAGTGAAGAAATGGGATATTCATCAGATGGATGTCCACAATGCATTTTTACATGGTGATTTGGAGGAAGAAGTGTATATGAAAATTCCTCCTGGTTTTCATGGAGGAAATACTAATCTAGTCAGCAAGATGAAAAAATCATTGTATGGTTTGAAGCAGGCACCTAGGTGTTGGTTTGCCAAATTGGCCACTACCTTGAAAGCATATGGGTTTAAGCAGTCTTATTCTGACTATTCCTTGTTTACTTTGACCAGGAAAGATATTCAGTTGAAAGTTCTAATCTATGTGGATGATATGATCATTGCAGGGACTGATCAGGAAGCTTTACTGAACTTCAAAGCTTACCTTGGCAAATGTTTCAAAGTGAAGGATTTAGGTGCTCTGAAATATTTCCTAGGCCTAGAGATTGCCAGGGGACCGCAGGGCATTTTTATGAGTCAATGGAAGTATGCCTTGGATATTATTTCTGAGGCCGGGTTGCTAGGTGCCAAACCGGATGAGTTTCCTATGGAGCAGCATCATCAGCTCTCTTTGGCAGACGGTCCTTTGTTTGATGATCTAGAGAAGTATCGCAGATTGATGGGCAGGTTGATTTACCTTGCTGTTACTCGGCCTGATTTGGCATATTCTGTTCACATTTTGTCACAGTTTATGCAGGCTCCAAAGATGGTTCATTGGGAGGCCGCTTAGATACTTGAAGAAGAATCCAGGACAGGGAATATTATTTCGTTCTGATAGTGATCTCCGCCTGGAGGGGTGGTGTGATTCTGATTGGGCTAGTTGTCCTATTACCAAGAGATCCCTGAGTGGGTGGCTTGTATTGTTGGGCTATTCTCCTGTTTCCTGGAAGACTAAGAAGCAACCTACAGTGTCACGGTCCTCTACAGAGGCAGAATATCGTTCTATGGCTGCTACAGTTTGTGAATTAAAGTGGTTAAAGCAGCTACTAGGTTATCTTGGAGTTCAGCATCCTGCAGGGATGAGATTATATTGTGATAGTCAATCTGCGTTATATATTGCCAAGAATCCGGTGTTTCATGAACGTACTAAACATATAGAGGCTGATTGTCATTTTGTTTGTGATGCCGTGACTGAAAGTCTTGTGAGTCCATCATATGTTCCTACTAAGTTTCAATTGGCAGGTATATTTACTAAGGCACTTGGTAGGACTCAATTTGAATTTTTGTTGTCCAAGTTGGGCGTTCGTGATTTGCACGCTCCAACTTGAGGAAGGGTGTTAGGACTCTATTTAGGTTGTGTATGAGGATTAGGTTTGTTAGTCCTAATTTAAGTAGGACTTTAGGGTGTATAAATATGCGATTGATGAATGATAAAGATAATAGAAATTGACCTTAATTTATCAGATTTAGATTAAAATTATTATGTATTCAATTAGAGTGGTGGCCAAAATACTTCCTAAAGAGACTTATTCTAGGAAAATCCGACAGTTATTTGGGCTTTTTTGGTTTTGATGTTTTTAAACATGGGTTTCCTTTGGTAAAAAATGGTGGTAATGGTAATATAATTTAGTATAAATTTGTGAAGAAATTATAATATCAATACCCATGGGCCATGGTAATAAAATTTCATCACAAAACATGATTTTTCCTTTATACTAGATTTCTATTACCACTTAATACCACCCTTCCAAGTGGTAATGCATGGTATTGAGATTTTAGGAAGAGAATAGATATTTGCGGATGAGATAGCATTACCATGGGTAATGACTAATGACATGGGATTTTCTTTACAAATTTATATTACAATACATTACCATTACCACCATTTATGACTAAACTAAATGTGTTGTTAGGGCGGTTACTCGGTTAGGGGCTTAGGGCCTAGAAAATTGTATATGATTATTGTAAAAGAAAGATTAGATACAATTTATCAACCTATTGCAGGAAAAACCTGCCTCCCTTAAGTTGTTCTTACCCAAAAAAAAAAATACAGAAAACATCTCCCATGCCTTCCACTCCATAAAAATTATCGCTGTGTGAAGTTCCCATCACTGGCACGTGAATTCACCCTTTGCCCCATTTTGTACATGCATATCATATCAGCATATGTGATATTTCAGATTTCCTTTTCTTCATATTCTCATATTCTTTTTGAAAACATCAACAAAATTACATAATGCTCTGTATTTGATTCTCTATACTTTGTTCCTTTTTTTCTCAAAAAAACAATGCTGATTGCTGAGCAATAGAACATGCAGCCTCACTCATCTTTCATGACAAAGCAAATGTCTTTTCTCTTTTAAATTGCACCAAATTGCACCAATTTTTGCCTTTTTTTTATGGGGTCCCTTTCACTTTATATTACTTTCTCTTCTTCCACCTCCTCTATTCTTTATCACCAAACATCTCATCTCATCTCATCTCATCTCATGTTTTCACCTGTCATTTTCAAATTTTTGTACTTCCAATGGTCTTAACCCATCAACATTATTATATAGCATATTGTAAAATTCCATTTGGGTATCTTCCCAAAAACCCACCAAAACCTCCCTTACTTCCTTCCCAATGACTACATTAAATTCCCTATACATCATCATCTTGCTTCTCTCTTCTCTATGCATCTCCATATATGGTAAGTACTACTACTAGTATTATTAGTAGCGTAATTTATTATTCTTTGTTACGATATATATTTTCTATGATCATCCGTAAGAATGAGTTAGACTAGTCTACTTCCACGGACTAGCCTAGTTTTATTCCATATCGAAAACTAAACCGTAAATGGATTAATTACTTGCAGGAGAAGTGGAACCAAAAAGGGTAAAAACACAATCATTTCACTCTTCATCAAATGGTAAAAGAAAACTACAAAATCTTATGAGAAAATTAGGTGAAGAAACAATAAACCAACCTTCCACAACTTTGCCTACAACAAACCCAGCAAATTTCCCACCATATACTCCTACACCCACAATTGTAACAATACCAGCTTCAAATCCCACAACCCCAGTAGACCCTTTTCCCTCCACACCACCAACAACTACAGTCCCAGCTTCAACCACCCCAACACCCATCTTTAACCCGGCAAACCCCGGCAATGTCCCGGTGACGAATCAACCGACAACTACGCCTACAACAGCAGGACAAACATGGTGTGTAGCCAACACTGGTGCCTCAGAAACTTCACTCCAAGATGCATTAGATTATGCTTGTGGAATCGGAGGCGCCGATTGTTCAACAATACAAGATGGGGGCAGTTGTTATAACCCTAATAGTCTTCAGAACCATGCTTCTTATGCATTTAACAGTTATTTTCAGAAGAATCCTCAGCCTACTAGTTGTGATTTTGGGGGCAGTGCAGTGCTGGTTAACACTAATCCTAGTAAGTTTTTAGCTAATGGGTTCTTTTTCTTCTCTTTTTTAAGAGATTAATCATGATTTTTGCATCATTTGTGACATTTTTTTGTTTTCATATGCAGGTAGTGGTTCTTGTATTTACCCATCATCAGGATCAGGAACAGGAACAGGAACAGGAACAGGAACAGGAACAGGAACAGGTACAGCTATGCCTTTATCAACAAGTCCTCCAGTAACAAACACACCTTCAATAATCCCACCACCAACAACAACATCCTCATCTGGGACAACTGGATCACCATATGGGGGTCCAGCAACTACTGGGTATGTTATGAAGTATTATTAACTACTGTAGTATGTTGAAGAATTATTTGCTATAAAACAGAAAAGTTGATGATTTGTTTAATTTTGATTGGGAAGAAAAGTAATTAAAGGATTCTTAGGCGTGTTGGTTGTTGGCTCACTAAAGTAACAGTTTTGAATATTAGTTACTAATTGAAAAAAATCATTTGGTTGGTTAGCTATTTGTGAAGAAATGAAAAGAAATTCATCTGGTTAGAGTAAGTTAAAAGGACTCAATATGCAATGTGAAATAGGATGTAAATTATGATCATTGTGCTTTATATAACAGTAACAGCTGGGGTTTTGGAAATTGAAATGCTTACCAAGTTATTGCTGGAATTCGTTAGTATGAAAGCGTTTTGGAAATTATGAAACCTCATGTACCTGTTGTTTCCATGCTTCATAGTCTTCATGTTTCATTCAAAAGTTTTAAGGGTAATAACTTATATTTTAGAGTATGGGGTATAAAGTGGGTGGGGATGATGGTGAGGAAGGTCCATGGTTTCATGATATCGATGTAGTATGACAAGTGTGCGGCTTGATACTGTCACCGTAAGTGATCTTCCATACTGTTTAACAATTAATCGGGACCTTTCTTAACATGAAGTGGTTGATCACAATTGACAACTTTTACTTCGGGTTGTTTGTCAATTCAAATCCTAATCACTAATCACTAGATTACTTTTAGCAACATACTGATATTAGAACTAATTCTCTTGTTTGATTCCTGCAGCATATATGGTACGCCACCATCATTGTCAAATCCAAGCAACCCGAATTCGCTTTTTCCTGCGAGTTACGGGCCTGATAGCCCTCCACTGGGCAACACTGTTCCTGCAGGTTCAGCTGTTCTGCAACCCCACATCAGTCTCATAATTCTAGTAGCTTCCTTCACTGGAAAACTAATTCTGGGTACATATTTTTGATTTCAAGTCAGAAGTTTAACGAGAATCCTAGCTAAATGGCAAAGAAAGATATGCTCTTGTACAGATCTTTTAGAGCTATATGGGAATCAGACAAAATATATGATACTAGGTTTTTAAAGTTCTACAGTAGCTTTGTTAGAAGTACCTTAAAAGTTTGCACAAAAATCCAAGCCATAGCGTATCTAGCATCATTACCTTGGTTAATGGGTGCAATATGTAGGGAAGAGAACTACTAATTATGAGATGTTCTAGATTAGCAATAGCTAGATTCACCGCGGCCGATTAGAGATGTATAAAGGAAATCCCAAAATTTGTAGTAGATTTCACTTATGAGACTGTACTGGTAGTTTAAAGAGTTTTCTTGTGCTGCTGTTATTATCTAGATGACATAATTACATCAAAATTCTTTTGAAGCAGATGATGCTTCAATTTCAGGCTTTCAGCATCGCATTTGTCCTAGATAAATCTAATGTTTCTAATTAAGTCGGCGTCATTTAATATCATTGGCAATATAATCAGAATAGTGATTGCTAATCAAGTCATTAACTATAGCAAACAAGTCATTCTGATTACCCATAAACGATAGCAAACAAGTCTGATCAGTTCCATTTTATGTCGTTTTTGAGTAACGAGTCATTCGGTTCTGTTCACACCTATTCATACTTTAAAGTTTCGGGCCGAATCAACTTCAGTTCAGCTTTGAGTTGCGTAATTCAGATTTGCTGATCGATTACAGGTTAGTTTTCAAGGGTCTACAGATCATATCCCTTGTATTTTGAGCCAGAAAAATAGTGTTTGTTCAAATTAGTTATAAGAAATGACAGAAACCGGAGTTAACACTAACACATTAAAACTGCCGATTTATGGGGTGATTAGACTAACGAAAATGACCCCATCTCAATAATCAAGAAAGCTTTTCAGAAACTTCTGGTTACCATTTTGCCACCTGCTAGTTAGGTAGAAAACAGGTTATTTTCTTCTACCAACCTTTGTTGACCTTTTATCAAGTTTGTTATTCTCTCCATGCATATCAGCAAAACTCCAACAGAAAATGATTCTGAAATAATAGAAGAATATTTAAGGCAATGATAGAAGAGAAATTCATAATATTGATTTTCCTTCTAATATATATAACCCTAAAATTGTACATACATGTGATATGTAATATTCTACTTGAAGAGGCATCAAAAAAGCAGTTTTCTGCAGATGCACTAACTGAGAAATAGGGCCAAAAGAGGCTCTTTTCTTTTTCAAAGACAATGTGCTTCTGTCGATCTTCCTAATATCCTAAAGATGGAATCTTAAGATAAGATTCCCTTACATTTTACAAACTACACTTATTAACAACAATAATTTACCGCCTAGAGAAGACTACCAAGGCCAACATGGACATAGAAACCAGGATCTTAAAATTTGAGCTTTCCCAGAAGTTCTGCTTCTCGTCACTCTTCGCCGCAACCTGTTGCCTCGTAGCTAATTGATCTCTCAATTCTTTTATAGCCTTGTCCCTTCGCTCCCCCATCTGCCATTAGAATAAGCAGGTAAGATAAAGCACATATATACAAGAAACAATGATAAAAACAGGCAACAAAGACAGATATAAAGTATATAAGCATCACTCTAGCAGAGAAATTGGTGAAATAATAACAGAATAATCAAGGCAATAATAGAGAAGACATCCATAGTCTAATACTGTGTACTAAGGACTAAATTATCACAAGACGTGAATGTTTCTGCATTTCATGCACCCGTAAAAGAGGATCGATATCAACATATCAAATTCAGCATGAACTTGGAATAGGTCAGGAGAGAATCATCATCTCCAACCGCAAATAAGAGACCTAACACCGAAAAGATGATTACATTACAGGTATCAAATATATGAGGTGTAAAGAAGCACTTCAAGCAGTTGGTTGCAGATGTTCACAAGGAATGCATATTCAAATGAACAGAAAATCCAAATCCGTTGCAAGAGAAGGAAATTATATATGAATTACCCGCTGCAGCTTTCTTGTCTGAGAACGAGCTTCCTGGAGACAGAATTCCAATTTCAGAACTCGCTTCTTCAACTCCTGATCAGCCTTCCGATGCTTCTCCAACTATTTAGGAAAAAAAGCTTAGTACAAATCAGAACTAGAAAAAATATGTTTAGTTAAGGGAAGTCGCAACAGCAAGTAACGGTCATCTACCTGTGTTTCCAATTCCTTGATCTTTATCTTATAATGGGTAGACAGAATCCTGATCTCATCTCTCAGTTTGGCAATTTCTTCATCCTTTGCAGACAGTAGCCTGTTCATGTTATCAAAGTTCTTTGGGGAGATCTCGTCTAAAATTTTCCGAAGTTCACAATCCTTGTTCATACCAGCTTTTGCCACAGCTTCCATGATGTCATGCTCAACTCTCAGGACTTCATCTTTCAGTTGCATTTGGGAATTCTCCCTCGCTTGAAGATCCTTCTGCAGTTTATCTAATTGCTCTGCCAACCTCTTGACACGATCTTCGTGTTCCATTATTGAATTATTCTTTTCATCGAGGTCCTTCAGCAAAGTGAAACACTGCAGTTGGGCTGATTGAGCTGAGGCAGCACTTGCATCTGCTGTAGCTCGAGTAACCGTGAGCTGAATTCTAAGATCATCCAGGTCGTGGAGGTACTGTTTTGTATAAAGATATGCAAAGATGCAGTTAGCATAGGAGTAATAAACAGAAAGCAAGTTCCAAGAGAAACTATTTTGCATAAAGATAAACAGTTACTATTATCACTACTAATATTTTTTGCACGCAATGCGTGTGCGAACATCGCGGTGATATTGTACATGTTTCTTTTGTTTTTAAAAATCAGGAAGTTACTTTCACTAAAAAAAATTGTCGTAATTTTTTTAGGGGAAAAATCTGGCAGTTACATTATAAAAAAAGTTATATGACTTTTTTGCCCTCATTAGACATTAGTTATCTTGGAAGAATAAAAACATAAAGGGTATCTTAGGGAACTCAGGTGGACACCAAAGTCCTCAAGAGTTCCCATATATAATAGAGATAAGGATAAGCAGTTAGCATAAAATATAATTAAGGGTGACAAGCGCACTAAATACGCATAAGAACAATATAAAGATAAGTAGATAACTAGATAGAAAGTGCAAGATGCCAACATTAGCCATAACCAATAATGCTGAGACCCGTTCATATTCTCAATTTCAATGGAAGCTCTGTTGTCCTCCATTTTTCTTCATAATAAATGTCATCTTTATCTTCCTCTATGGTGCTGTCAGGGACTAATTTGTAGGCTGGTTCCTTTTCCCCGACTTCTTCAGATTCCTTTCTTAATTTTGTTATCTAATTTCTAAGAGGGCAGGTGCAATTTCAATACTATCATTGCTAAAACAGGGTTAGCCAGTAACAAGCTATAAATTCAAGCAATAAATTATCACCTTTGGTCCTGCAATTTGACATGCGTGACCAAAGCACTCTTAACTTCAACATAAATTTTCTGAAAGTGAAAATAAATTATTTGCTTTTCAGCAGTTGGGAAATACTCCTATCCTCAGCCTTTCAAAAATGTAACGATTGATCCTAAAACCTCTCTTCTAATCAACATAGTCACAAACATGTCCACCCCACTCGATTGAACTTCTGGTCAAACCTCTCCTCACCATATAGCACCTACAAGAGTATCTAGCAAGCAAAAAATTTAAGCAACAAACAACACAGGCCAGTCGACCACACATGTGTATGTATATCTAGTCAAGGCAGAACCAGAGATGTACTTAGTCTTACCCATAGGGAGTCAGTAGTCACAACTAAGACTTGATAAACGGTACTTTATTTGGAACCACTTCTTCTAGATGACATGTGAAATATCAAATATAATCCACAAAAACAATGCAACATGCCTCCCTTAACCCTCTACATCCCCAAAAGTTAGCAATATTTGAGTTGATGGCACAATATCTGATAAACCTCGTCATCTAAATCCAGAGATATACTCCCTCTAATCTATTTAAATTTGATCTTAAAGCACTTGGTAGGAGCAAAGTTCTTAAACCTCACCATGAGATTTATCTCAAAGCCCTTGGAATCTCATTCTTAACCTGAGGTAGGGTTTAGTAAATTAGACTGCATTCCAAGAAAGAGTGCATGAACTCCTAATTAATTATGTGCAGCTCATTTGAATACACAAGTAAAGTCTCAAACTTAAACATAGCCATTTCTATAACTCAACTAAGAGCATGAAACTGTTTGAAAATGGACCACCTTCTAGACAAAAAGTAATAATGATAAATACATGCACATGTCCTTGATGCAACTGTAGTTTAGTAATATCACATGGAGTCAAGGACACACATGTTTTTAGTTTCTACATGAAATGTTCAAAGAAAATCGAAAGACACCGATTTCAATCGAGCTTGGACCTTAATCTTTACTCAGTAGCTTAAACAAAAACAGCTCAATACATATGTCTTCCATCCAAAGTTTAGAATCTTCCTTAATAAGAAACATAAATCATACATAGGACATTCAATTCAATCGTATATATATGAGGTTCTCAACATCTCTCTTAAATTTACTACATTACCTTATCGGTTACAGTGATACAATACACCATCATCGTTATTACCTATTTTCATCGACTATTCTTCCTTCTGGATCGCCACGATTTATTTGTTTTTGCCCAATGTTGCCAGCAGCATTTTTTATTTCTTTTCATAAATATTAGAAGAGAACGAGACATTGCTTCACACAATGAAATTAGTAATTTTGTTGTCCTATGTGGAAGTCAACAACTCATGCATCGCATACTTAAGTCAACAACTTATGCTTTTACTAACATAAGTAAAGGGGACCCAAAATTAAGGAGACCACTTCCTCCAATCACTAGACTCGTTCCATGCTCCCATACCATAAAAACTAAAAATAATTGTAAAGAATTTCATAGACATAAAGAAACAGAAAAACCTTAGTTTTAAGAAAGGGAAAAAAAGAGAGAAAGACAAAATATTCTACATAGCTCCAAGAAAAATACAAATCAAAGGCGCAATTTAAGTGCTGGTAACATTTTCAATACGCACTTCAAGAGTAGAGACATACACCTTGAATCAATCAAACCACAACTAAAGTGAGACAATAATATAATATGAAGTGATAACTACTTGGCAATTAGCTTTTTACAGCTTCCACTATGAAACATATAAGAAAAGCCAAAAGATGACCTGAAAAGATGAGGTAATGATATGTGCAAGTTCAACAAACTATATACGGACCAAAACAACCACACAATAACTTATTAAAATCCCAGTCAACACATATCTTGTACTACTCAACCTAAAATTGTCCCAGAATCAACATAAAGCATAGAACTTTGTAATTATTCTTGAGACCCAGAACACATGAATCAAAAATAGGTAAACAAAAACTTAATTAAAACGCAGAATCAGAAGAATAAGTTTATGATGATGAGTGGGACCTTTTCAGCATTAGAAGCTGATGCTTGTAATTGCTTATTTCTCTCCTCCAAGCTTTTATGTAATCTATATACTTCCTCCTCCATTCCCTTTGCCTTTGCCTCTGCTTCCTATAAATTTAAATCAAAAAAAAAAAAAAATCAAACTTTTTTGTTCACAATTAAAAATCATATCAACCCAAAAGGACACACAAAGCAAAAGTATCTCAAATGAAACAAAAAACAAAAAGAGATCAAATGATTTCAATTTAAAGTAAAATTACTACAACAACAACAACAACAACAAGGCCTAGTCCCAGAATGATTTCGGGTCGGCTAACATGAATCGTCATATAAATCGTTTCAACGACAGATAAAACTCAAAAATAAGAGACAGAGATCCAAATCACATGCCTGTCTTGTTAGGGTTTCTTTAGCATAAGATTGTTCTTTCACAGCAAGACGAGTTCGAACTTCCTTCAACTCAGCAGCCAATGACACCACGTTTCTCTTAAAGTTTTGCTTTTTCTCACTCAAATCCCTCAACAAAGGATCATGTTCCCTAGAATATGAAGATGATGAAGAAGATGAAGATGTGGGTCTCTCTGAACTCGACTCCATTAATCTAATTTCTCTTCTTTTCTTTCTTTTTATCCCCTTAATTATTTGAAAAAACAACCAAAAAAACCCAACTCAATCATTCAAAAGCTATAAATCATCATTTCAAGAAATGTGGGCCAATAATTTATGAGTAAAAAAAATGGGTTGAGATTGTGATGCAGTAGGAGGAGTAGTAGTAAGGAAATGAAGAGTCGACAAATTAAATAATTTTATATTTTATTTTTTAAGAGTGAGAATTAATTAATTTCAAAGGATGCATGTGAATTTGATTGCGGTAGTTGCTCTCAGCATTTAATTTTATTATTCAATATTCAAAGAACCTGCAAGAGTAAAGAAAGAACATCATTAATTAATTCATTAATCAGATAATATCAACAAAAACAAATCAACATAGCTTAATTAACAAATCTTTAAACTATAGAAGGTAGATTAACTAGTTAATGCATTTTTTAATACAAAAAAAAATATGAATCTAGTTTTTTTTTTTTTTTGAGTAAAAGTGTCAAACTCACTTCCAATTTTATCAAGTGTGACCAACAAACAAAAATCCACACTTTTTTTTTTGAAGGAAAAAAATCCACACTTTTTAAAAATATATAAAAGTTGTCATTTTCTGGAGAAGATAAAAACGCCGAAAAAATGGCTTTGACTATGAAGATGTCGTATGAACAAAGATAGGAGAAAATCAACATGCAAGAATTAAATTTTTTTTTTTTTTAAATAGCGAGAAAAGCTTATTTAATTGAGAGATAACTTACCGAGAGAAAAGCTTATTTAATTGAGAGATAACTTACCGAGAGAAAAGCTCAGATGAAGCTAGTTTTCTGGACTGATGAAATTAGGTGAAATTCATCATTTCCGAAAAGAAAAAAAAAATCAGATTTTAGTGAAATTAGGGTTTGAAGTTGAATAAACCTGGAAAAATGAAGGTGTTATTCAACGTTTATGTCTGGAAGTTTCGAGATTTAATGGAAACGAAAAGTTGCAGAAAAATGCCATGGTTTAAACACGAGAAAGAGGAGAGAGAAAATGAGAGTAATGTGACTATGTGAGAAAAGGGGGGAAGTTTGATTTTGAGAGGTGAGGTTCGGGAGGATTTCCGGACCTTAGGTTGGGGGTATCTCTCAGATTCTCTTCTAGTGTAGAGATTGTACCAATATCATATTTCCTCTGTTTTTTTAGTTGCATCATTGTGTTTTTCACGTTTGTCGAAATGCTTCTTTGAACGTTTATATTTCTTATTGCATAAAATTAAAAATTATAAAAATATTGATATTTGTAATCCTTGCATCAGGACGAATCTAACAAAACATCACTTGACTATGTTTTTTCTTACATCATATTGCAAGATAGCTTAATAAAGTTGGTTAATGAATAGTGTCAAAAATGATACGGTGCAATTAAGAAAACAATATTTCCACTAACTTTTTATTGTTCAGACTCACACAAGATTTACTCCAATTTTGTAGTTTATCCCTTATACTCATGAAAAATAAAAAGTTCAATACCATTAGTAGTGACATGGCACAATTTAATTAGATAAGAAAAGTATTTGTTAACGCTAAGTGGTACTCCCTCTGTATTTTTTTATCTTTCCTACTTTGACTTTACACGTTTGCCAATGCACTTATTCTACCTTAAATATCTTTCATTACATATTAGTAAAAATTATAATAATTGAATATTAATAAACTACTCATTTAGACGAATCAAACAAGACCCCATATGACTATATTTTTTCTTATATATTGAGAAAAATTTAAAAGATTCTCTCTAGTTGTGAATAGTGTCAAGATTCTAAGTGAGAAAGATAAAAAAATACAGAGGGAGTAGTATATAACCCATGTAAAGCATATCGTCTTGATTTTCAACACTCTTCTCAAAACTCAAGTAAAGTGTTGGGCATATTATTACGTAAAATTCTCAAAATCTAAACAAAGTCTATGACTAAGGTCCCGTTCTTTCAGACCGAATTGGACTGAATCGAACTGAACTGAACGGAACTGAACTGAAAATGAGTTCAAAAGAACAAGGCCTAAAGACTCTCAATAATCATACATTTAGGTTTGGAGGATAAGACAAAATCCGAACCTGAAGATGGTGGAATTCAAATTATTTTATGATATTTTTTATTTTGTTTTTGAGAATGATAACGCGGCAAAATTCCAAAATTAGGGTAATCAAAGTGGCCAAGTGTGTAACACATTAGTTGGATTGGATGTTTTGTGTTTTTTTTATCTTCTCTCTCCTCCACGCGGCTGTAGTGAATGTTTCGTGGGACCCACAAAGTGGTGATGTGGAAAGGCCATTAATTTTGCACCATTTGGTTAAGGAATTGTGACTTGTGTAATTGTGTTTATATAGAAAGTGGGTACTGGCCACTGGGTAGGGTTTACTCGTTACAACTTTTATTTGATTACGTATGCTTTGCTGGTATTAGTTGTCTTATCTTGGTAATGGACTCGTGTTATAGACATCATATACCCAAACTTGATTTAGACTTATCTCGAAATTTTTTTTCGCACCAAAATTATGATAATTGATAAGGTAGAAGATCTTCTCACCTGAAGTAATTAAGGAACTATATCTGATAATGTTGTATTTTCATAATTGCATATCAAGCTAAGCATGGCCTAGTGGTAAGGAAATAACCTTCCAACATGGAGGTTCGATCCCCACTAGAGGCATTTTGGGAGAAGGTTTCCCCTTACCATTCCCCCACTCTCAAAGTATCTGCTCGCAAACTCAGACCGGGTTAACCTGCGAGAGGTTCAGTCTTGCAAGGCCCTTCATCTTACCATGGGGTCTTCAATGGGGTCCAAAAAATATATTTCATAATTGCATATTTTGTAACTAATTTGTCAATTGTCGTATACTCTTTTTGTATTTTATTTCTTTCTGCTTTAATTGTACACGTTTGTCAATTCATTTCTTTAGCATTAAATATATTTCATTATATATTAGTAAAAAATTATAACGATAGAATATTATACTAATTGAGACGAATCAAACAAGACCTCGCATGAGTACATTTTTTCTTATATAATGAGAAGAATTTTAGAAGATTGTCTCTAATTTGTGAATGTTGTCAAGATTCTAAGTAGGAAGAAAACAAAAAAATACAGAACAAAATGCATGATGCGATTTTCAAAATGTGGAGTATCTCGTGCATTTCTTGAAAATTCATGGACACCTAATAAAAATGCCCAAAACAAAGACTAACATGCTCTTAGCAAATTTTGGGAGAAAAAAAAAGAGAGGTGAATTTGCGAAAACTATGAGGTAATCCCTCTCCAAGTTATGTGTATAAAAATAAGTAAAAAGACTAAATAACCACCCTTACTTTATAAACATAATTAAGTTATTGGTTATCGACGTTTATGTCTTTTTATACTCCCTCCGTATCTTATTGATGTCCCTACTTGGAATCTTGGCACTATTTAGAATTATATATAATCTTCTTAATTTTTACCAATATATATGTAAAAAAAAAGTATAGTCATGTGGGGTCTTATTTGATTCGTCTCAATGAGTACATTAATAATATCAAATTTTAATGACTTTCACTAATAAGTACTCCCTCCGTTTTTCAAAGTTCTACTCGGATACTATGGATATAAACTTTAAGGCAAACTAGAGAAAGAATGTAAAAAGTAGATCTACTTGGTTTATTAACTTTTTTTTAATGAGGAGAGAGAGTGTGAGTTTATTATATTTTAAGGGAGATAGAGAGCATGAAAGAGATAGAATGTGAGTCAAGGATTATTAAATTATTGTGACATAGTGAGTAGAACTTTAAGAAGCTGATGAAAAAAGAAAGTGAGTAGAACTTTAAAAAAGGAGGAAATAATTACATACGTATGCTCTCATTTAATTGCAACAATTTGAGTTTCATTCTTACTAATGCATAATTTACACTATTGCTATCTTTAGTTATGTTTTGGTAAAAATTATAAAATTAGATACATTGAGACGAATCTAATAAGATCTCACACGACTATATTTTTTTCATAGATATGAAGCTATATGAGTTATTGTAAATAGTGTCAAAACTGGAATTGTTGCAATTAAATAAGAGTGGATGAAGTATATTAATTTGTCAAAGATGTGCATTGACAATTGTGTAAGTAAAATTAGGAACATCAAGAGTAAACAAAGAAAGTACTTTGTTATAAGTAGTTTTTTTAAATGGATAATTTGTAACATAATAATTATAACGTTTTTGTTAGGGGAATAGATGAACTATTTTATAATGATATTGAATTTGTAACTTTTTCTGAGATTTTGCTTCTTTCCCTAGATAAAAATATTCGGAGCATTGTCCACAAATTAAACTTGTGCCGGCCATTGCATTCTGCCATGGTCCATGCTTGCAGGCTATGTGGCCATTACATATTTACATAAATATGACTGTCAGTTGTCACCATCTATCTGAACGTTGTAAGTGTATGAATGTAATTTACTCCATTCACGCCATGCACGAGGGTGGGTAATCTAATTAACTGCCCCCGGCCAGACCCTAGTCCCACCATTTTTTCACTTTTCTAAAGTTTTTTGGAAGATAGTACTCCACTCTGTAAATTTTTTTATCAAGAACTAGATATGAATTTGATTATATCATTATATGAATGGTCAATCTGACCCCAATTTCTATTTGTATGGGTAGGTAACTAGCTATATAGTATATACTTCCTTTGTTTCTTTTTAATCTACATACCTTCTTTTTTGATCTGTTTCTTTTTAATCTACACATTGTTGCTTTTTCTATTTTAGGTAATATATCACATCTACTTTCTCCTCTTTTTTCCACCTATGTCATCCACTTTTTAATATTTTAACCCACTTTTTACTTTCTTTCTCTCACTTTTCAGTTTCTCTCTCCATCTTTTCAGTTTATCTCTCATACTTTTGTACTTATTCTTTAGTTCTCCCCCAAAGTGAGTGAGTAAATTAAAATGAAATGGATGGAGTACTTCATAATATGATCACGAAGAATGTAGTGGGGCAAAATGAATTTAGGTTTGAAAATTTTGTTTTAAATTATCTTTATAAAGACATGTTTTTTTTAAAAACTACCTTATAAAAAAATATTATAAGAAACTATATTTTAAAGCAAATGTAACAGCCGGTAAATAATGAGGACTTAACCTGTGATTAAATAACCTAAGTCATGAATTAAGATGTGATCGTACGTGGTTAGTACGTATGATAGTTGTGTGTGAAAATGAAATATGCATGATTTGTGCTTACGTGTAATTGTTGCATGAAAAAAAAGGGAAGAAGTTAAATGAGAATGAAAATAATATCCTTTGCAGATAATAAGTAACCAAATGGTTTATATTATGTGAGTACCTGGATTGAATATTGCTATTTAAGGATTGTAATTATGCGAGTTTGGGAATTGTTGTAAGATAGGAAATTAAGAATCGACGATTAAGCAAATTAATGGGTACGCTTAATAGAATGAACTTTGGAGTTTCTTTTGATAAAGGGGGCTTAGGTAAATCAAGGAGATCTATGTTAAGGGTGTTTGGAGTAGAATAACCACCTTTGTAGGGCCTTAGCCACTAACATATGGTATATTACTAAATTAGGAGTCATGTTAAGACAAAAAGAAGAGCTGAAAATTTCTGGAATACACTAAGTGGAAGGAAGACCTCCTTAATGCTCCTAATTTGGTCGACCAAGGTTGTAGGAATGCACCCATACCTTCCTCATATATACCTTCCCATCCTACATAATTTTCATCACCAAAATCAGACAAAATCACTCTGCCCAAAACTCTCCTTCCCTTCCTTCTTCTACTCGCCAGTTCTGGCGGTACTGCCAGGACTCACCTCAGCTTGTTTTTTCCGAGTTTTTGCTTCTTAATCTCTGCATGCAAAGCCTAATTCTCATTCACTACATATAGGAGCATATTGGGCAGCAAAGAAATCGCAGTTTCAAGGCCAAGAAGTTCAAGAATTAGAGCCATCTTCTTCAACTAAGAAAACAGTAAGTATGTTGTATATTTTGGGTCAATTGAGGTACTTCCTTTGGGAATTTTCTTATGATTTTTCTTATGGATGTAAATATGTGTTTAAGGATTCCAAAGAAGTCAGAACCTCATCCTAAGGAGAAGGAGAAGTCGAATTGCACTAATTGCAAACTAAGGTATGCAGATTCAATCCCCTTTGGAGAACAAGTGTTGTGTGAATTATTAGAAGTATCTTTGAGAACAAATTTAAGGATGAAATTTCTGGTTTGGATGACTATTAGCTACTGTATATTGATGTTAATTAGATATAAACCTTTGCATGTTGAAAAGCAAGTGAATTTAGGTTCCTTTCTTACACTAGAAATAGGTTAAGTGTGTGTGGATTCGGTTTTTCGTAAAGATTTGTGTTTACTTGTACTTTGGATGGTGTTGGTGTGATTGGGCAGTAGGTTGGATGATGATTAAGATGTTGCATGCATGTATGTTAATGATTAGGAAAAGCTCTTGTGTTAGTGGTGGAATTCTTACACTCAAGAAGGTGTTAAAAACCCCTTTTACTCTGTGATTTCAATAAGAAATGCTCTTTGAATTTTAGGAAGGATGTTTTTAAATTCTTGCAATGAAATCTTGATAATAAAGTACTGTATTTCAATAGTGTGTATTGATAAAAAGTTATTACCTCACTCCTTATTACACTAGATGCGGGAAAACCACTTAAAAACGCGTTTTAAGGATGAATTACGCTCGGTTTCCTAGAATGTTTTCAAGGGGAGAATTTCTTGCAATAATTTGAGATTTACAGTAGGTTGGAGATGAACTTACTCGCATTATTCAAAGTTCATTTCAAGATAAAATTTTGTTCAAAAGAAATCTTCCTTTACAAAGTCCGAAACCTCCTTTTTACACACGTAAATCCAAATTTCACTCTAATTGTTTGAGTTGCATTGTTGGTGGGATTTCCTAAGTTTATTTTGCATCTCAAAATCACGTAGCTATTGTCCTAGGTCCACCAATCCATCCTTACCAAATTTTTTGGAAAGGTGTTACAACTTAATATTGAAAGTGGTACATTTTACGAACCGTTTTAGTAAATTGTGTTTGTTCTTAGTGAATTTGAATCTGTTTTGCGTAGCGAAGAGGAGTATGTGTAATATGTGTGAGGACATGTCCTATAAAAGCTTGCAAGCGAGTAAATAGTAGGAGCCTAAGCTCCGAATTGTGTGGAGGCCTGCACCTTGGTGCACCTCAATGTGTGATCTCTTATTCCTGCGCACTAATGTAATTAGTTAAACTTGTGTTCGTATTTAAAATGTTTGCAAATGAACATGTTGAACACTTGACATTTGTAATCTTGTGTCAGAGGCACTTTGCCAAAATAATGAATTGCATAAGAAATGTTGGAGTGTGACCACTCCTTATTTTCAGCCACCATAATCAGTTTTGGATTGATTTGCGTACCAGCATAAGCTGATTTTGTTATGTGAACCTGTCCTGGTGGGGGCAGACTCTTGTGCCGGAATTAGCAAGCTAAGGTAGGCAGCTGGGAAGCTCTAGGGAAATGTTATGTCAGCAATCATAGCGAACCAGAGCTTGAACATGATCATCTTTTGAAACTTAACATTTCTTTTGTGAAGAATGCTTGAATGTACATTGTGACATTACTATGGGCCTGTAATAACTAAACTATATTTTGTATGATGTATGTTTTCCTAACTCCGCTCGTAGAGTCAACTCAGCCATATTAATGGGATTGACTTTAGCAGATGACAGCCTCCGTACCATTTTACTATGATTTGCTTCCGCTAACGCAATTAAGTATAACTTTAATTAATTTGAGGAAGGTTAAGACGGTGGGATGTTACATGTGGTATCTGAGCCAAGGTTTTTAGTTTTTTTTTTTAAAAATAATAATAATGACGGTTTAATTACTTATCACCATATAGGTAGTTCAGATGTTTGTTTTAAATGTGGGTGTTTCTAAAAAGTGCTTTGATCGATCATGTTCAATGAAGCTAGGAAATGCTATGATTGTGAAGAATAGTATGCCTAATAAAGGCAAAGTAAATGCGTACTACAAGTTTTGTGTGTGTTATTTGAATATGTGTATTATGGATGTGTGTAATAGATGTCTTCCAGTGGTAGCGGTAGCGGTAGTGGGTCAAGAATCATTCGAAGGGGCAGTGTATACTGGGCAGTCAGTCGTGATGGTACCGGTAGATACCAAACAGAACTGGATATGGACTTAAATGAAGGAGAAGATCCTCGGTTTACAAGAGCAAAACTAAATGAAATACAAAGTTATAATCAGTTGTACGGGGTCGGGGATCACAATCCCTACACCCGCCCAGCTATTCAAGCATACACTATTATCAAAACTTTACCGCGGTTCGAGCCATGGGTGACTTTCCGCTTTACTTACTTGAAATAGCTAGTTTTGCACTTGGCAGCATCATCCTTGCAGGATGACGATACTACCATGGAGACAATTGACAAGAATCTGATAAGATGGGAAGGAACACCGAATGAAGTGTTAAATGAGATGGAGCGGGCTAGGCAGGCAGCGTGTACGCAAAACATGGGACGGGCAGCTGATTATTGGAGGGACATGTTTAACCGGATAGCTTTGCATGAGTAAAATAGGACAAGAGCGGGAAGAAGGTCTATTCCTACCCCTCCTAACTCTGCTGCTAGCATGGCACCACCTCGACCACAGAGGTCGGGAGACTCCGCTACCAGCATGGCTCCTCCCCGGTCGCGCGGTTCTAGGGATCAAGCGGAGATTCGGTAGTGCCCGGGGTTGTATTTTAGGGAAGTAATTCCCGAGCTAGTGACCCAGACTACGTTCCAGGAACCCCTTCGACCAGTAGTGATGACAGTGGGTATGCGTATGATCCCTACAACATTCTCTAGGTTAAGGAAGTATAGCAGAGTTGACGGAACAGGTGGTAGTTGGTTCACTTATTGCTTCCATGTTTAAGGAAAATGTTATGTTTAGTTGATTGGCCTTGGGCCATAGAATTAATGTACTTCTGTAATTTAAATTAAGGGTTGCAAGTGTACACTGTAGCCAGGAACTATGTTATGTTACGAATATGTGCAAATATGTGTTAAGTGGGGAATCGTATTTTCTTTGGGAATATGTGTTTAGTTGTGAACGATATATATATAGTTATTTGGAAATTATTGGAACTACTAAAAATATACAAAATATTATCTTATAGGTTATGGTAACCATCGAAGTGAATAACGAGATCCGGCAAAATGTGGAAGCTTCTGAACAAGCGGGGCAGCCGGATAATTCACGAGATGAGCAGATGCGCCAGTTACCCGATTACTAGCAATTCTGGAAAAGCAAGAACAAAACAAGGATAATGAGGAGGGAAAATTTTATAAGAAACTCGCGGCTCATAAGCCACGAGGATACGATGGTGAAGCAGACCCAGTGAAGTTCGAGGACTGGGTAGCCTACATGGAAAAGTTACTAGAAGTAGTTAGTTGTCCCGAGAATCTGAAAGTAAAATTGGCATCTTTCTACTTGGAGGGACCCGCTGACATGTGGTGGGTACGATAAAGAAAACCTCTACTCAGGCTATTTCCACTTGGGAAATGTTCGTAGATAAGCTGAGAAATAAGTTTTTCCCTCCAGCCCTGAGGAGGAAGAAAGAGAATGAGTTCCTATTCTTGAGGCAAGGACAAATGTCGGTAGTGGAGTACACTGCCAAATTCGTAGAACTCTCGAGATTTGCTACCGATTTCACCAGTAATGAGAGGGTGAAGTCTATGCGATTCTTTGAAGGGTTAAACCTGAAGTATCAGAAGAAAATTGGGGTTTACAGTAGTTTTGAGGACTTGTATGACCGAGCTTTGAAGCATGAACGCATTGAGCAGAAAGATAAGTTCGAAAAGGAAGAGGAGGGGAAATGAAAAGTTTAAAGAAGGAGGTAATAAGAAATTCAAGTCAGATACAGCTGGGACGTCTATGGCATTAGTCCCTGCAAAGGCTGGAGAAGGAAGGAAAAAGGAATGGAAGTGTCGCCGCTGCGGAAAGGAACATTATGGGAAAAATTGCGAAGGCCAGAACATTTGCTTTAAATGTATGAAGATAGGGCATAGGATCAAGGAATGTCCCATTTTGAACCAATCCGGGAATGCTCGTGGTAATCAAGGGCCTAGAGAAGTATTAATTCTCAAAGCAGCAGGTGAGTCAAGCTCGGGCCGCAACGCCAAGGGAGGATCGAAGGCACCCGGCAGGGCATTTGCCTTAAAATCTGGACCATTTGAGGAGCCGGAGATTATGGAGCAAAGAGGTAATGTGATTACTGGGACTTTCGATGTGTGTGATTTACCCGCTTTTGTATTACTTGATTCTGGGGCATCCCACTCTTTTGTTTCAAATATGTTTGCATCCCGCATAGAGCATAAACCCAAAGTAACTTTATGTAGTTTAAATGTGACTCTGCCTGATAAAGCCACTTTCCGATGTAAATATATGTTGAAAGAATGTGACATTAAAATTGCGGAGGTGGATTTGAAGGCAGATTTGATAATGTTTGACCTGGGTGTGTATGATGTCATTTTGGGTATGGATTGGCTGTGTAAAAACTGAGCTATAATAGAGTGTTATGCACGAGTGGTGAAACTTCGGCTGGAAGGAACCATTACCCATCAGGGTAGAGACGGAGGAAGTAAATGGAAGGTCATATTTGTCAAGTAACGGAATTAAGTGAGGTTGAGTCGAAATTGAGAAATATACCAGTAATTCGGGAATTTCCTGATGTGTTTCCGGAGGACTTACCGGGTTTGCCTCCCCAAAGAATAGTGGATTTCATATAGATCTGATTCCGGGTGCTACCCCGATCTCGAGAGCTCCGTATAGGATGGCACCAGCTGAAATGGTGGAGTTGAAAAAGCAACTAGAGGAGTTATTGCAGAAAGGATACATTAGACCCAGCGTGTCTCCTTGGGGAGCACCGGTATTATTTGTCAAGAAAAAGGATGGTTCTATGAGGTTATGTATAGATTATCGAGAAATTAATAAAATCACGGTACGGAATAGGTACCCTTTGCCAAGGATAGATGATTTATTTGATCAGCTGAAGGGTGCGGGGGTATTCTCAAAGATTGATTTGAGATCAGGATATCACCAGATGCGGATTGTGGAGGAAGATATTACGAAAACGGCTTTCCGCACTCGATATGGGCATTATGAGTTTTTGGTCATGCCGTTCGGGTTGACTAATGCGCCTGCGACTTTCATGGATTTGATGCAACGTTATTTTAAGCCGTTCTTGGATCAATTCGTGATTATCTTTATAGATGATATCTTGATATATTCAAAGAATCGTGAGGAGCATGAAGGCCATCTAAGAACAGTGTTCGCGACACTCCGGAGGGAGAAATTGTATGCCAAACTTAGTAAATGTGATTTTTGGTTGGAAGAGGTAAAATTTTAGGTCATGTGGTGTCAAAAGAGGGTGTTTCAGTGGATCCGGACAAGATAAAAGCAGTAGAAGAGTGGCCAGCACCGAAGAATGTGTCGGAGGTTAGAAGTTTCCTGGGCTTAGCCTGTTATTATCGACGGTTCGTGAAGAATTTCTCCAGAATAGCATTACCCATCACCAATTTAATCAGGAAAAGCACCCGATTCCAATGGAATGAAAAATGTGAAGCCGCCTTCCAAGAATTAAAGCGGAGATTAACTAGTGCTCCTATTTTGACCCTTCCTTTAGGCACTGATGGGTTCGAAATCTATAGTGATGCCTCTTAGGAGGGTCTGGGATGTGTATTGATGCAGCACGGGAAGGTGATCGCTTATGCATCTCGACAGTTGCGTCCGCATGAGAAAAACTATCCAGTGCATGATCTGGAGTTAGCTGCAGTTGTCTTTGCTCTGAAACTGTGGCGACATTACTTGTATGAGGTTTCTTGTAAAGTGTTCACAGATCACAAAAGTTTGAAATATATTTTCACTCAAAAAGATATGAGCATGAGACAACGAAGGTGGTTAGAACTGCTCAAGGACTACGACATCGACATTCAGTATCATCCCGGAAAAGCAAATAAAGTGGCAGATGCACTCAGTAGAAGGCCAAAGGAGTGAATTAAGCCACCTATCAGTAATACTAGACGAATTGGGCAAAGAGATAGAGCTATTTGAGCTCGTTTTAATCCGTCCTGGGGAAGTTGGGGAAACAGTCAATGCTTTAACTGTTCAGCCTGATTTATACACGGAAATTCGAGAAAAGCAAGGTCAGGATGGATTCCTGCAGGGTATCAAAGAAAAGATGGAAAATGGTGAAGCTCAGGATTTCACCGAACATGAGGATGGAAGTATTAGAATCAAAGGGCGGTGGTGTGTTCCTGAGGACTAGGACTTGAGACAGAAGATTTTGAAGGAAGCTCATAGTATCCCGTATTCAGTGCACCCTGGTAAGGACAAAATGTTTCGAGACCTTAAGAAATACTTCTGGTGGAGAGGTCTCAAGGGTGATGTAGCCAGATATGTGGCAAAATGTTTAACATGTCAGAAAGTGAAGTTCGATCGTCAGAAGACACCAGGGTTACTGCAGCCATTACCTGTTCCGGAATGGAAATGGGATTCTGTCTCTATGGATTTCGTGTCGGGTCTACCAATGTCTAGGAAAGGAAATGACTTGACTCGATTTGGGTGATAGTGAATCGTCTCACCAAAACAGCGCGATTCCTTGCAATGAAAGGGACCTGGAATCAGACGCAGATGACTGACGCCTATATCCGAAATGTCGTTCGGCTGCATGGGGTGCCGGTAACCATCATCTCCGATAGGGACCCTCGATTCCTGGCACACTTTTGGGAAAAACTTCAGGAAGCTTTTGGAACAACATTAAAGTTTAGCACTGCGTACCACCCTGCCACTGATGGTCAAACCGAGCGCACAATTCAAGTGTTGGAAGATATGCTACGGGCTTGCGCTTTGGAGTTTCAAGGATCTTGGGAGGATCATTTAGCCTTGATAGAATTCTCCTACAATAACAGTCATCAAGCCACGATTGGGATGGCTCCATATGAGGCCTTATACAGACGGAAATGTCGGACACCAATTTGTTGGGAGGATTTGAGGAATGAGATACCAGTAGGGCCAGAGTTGGTTCAAGAAACCATGGATCAGGTCCGAATAATTCTGGAGAAAATGAAAATCGCCCAGGATCGTCAAAAGAAATATGCAGACACGCGGAGGAGGAAACTGGAATTTGCAGTAGGTGATAAAGATTTTCTTAAAGTTTCACCTACTGAGGGCGTAAAAAGATTCGGTATCCGAGGCAAGCTTAGTCCGAAGTTCATCGAACCATATGAGATTCTAAAAAGAGTCGGTGAGGTAGCTTATGAAATTGCGTTACCGACAGAACTGTCCCGCATTCACAACGTTTTCCATGTATCACAACTTCGGAAATATTTGCATGACCCCTCTCATGTGTTATCTTATGAACCTTTGCAACTCGACGAGACCCTCAGTTATGAGGAAAGACCGATTCGGATATTGGACTTAACATGTGATTAAATAACCTAAGTCATGAATTAAGATGTGATCGTACGTGGTTAATACGTATGATAGTTGTGTGTGAAAATGAAATGTGCATGATTTGTGCTTACGTGTAATTGTTGCATAAAAAAAAGGGAAGAAGTTAAATGAGAATGAAAATAATATCCTCTACAGATAATAAGTAACCAAATGGTTTATATTATGTGAGTACTAGGATTGAATATTAAGTACTATTTAAGGATTGTAATTGTGCGAGTTTGGGAATTGTTGTAAGATAGGAAATTAAGAATCGACTATTAAGCACATTAATGGGTACGCTTAATAGAATGAACTTTGGAGTTTCTTTTAATAAAGGGGGCTTAGGTAAATCAAGGAGATCTATGTTAAGGGTGTTTGGAGTAGAATAACCACCTTTGTGGGGACTTAGACCACTAACATATGGTATATTACTAAATTAGGAGTCATGTTAAGACAGAAAGAAGAGCTGAAAATTTCTGGAATACACTAAGTGGAAGGAAGACCTCCTTAGTGCTCCTAATTTGGTCGACCAAGGTTGTAGGAATGCACCCATACCTTCCTCATATATAGCTTCCCATCCTACATAATTTTCATCACCAAAATCAGACAAAATCACTCTGCCCAAAACTCTCCTTCCCTTCCTTCTTCTACTCGCCAGTTCTGGCGGTACTGCCAGGACTCACCTCAGCTTGTTTTTTCCGAGTTTTTGCTTCTTAATCTCTGCATGCAAAGCCTAATTCTCATTCACTACATATAGCAGCATATTGGGCAGCAAAGAAATCGCAGTTTCAAGGCCAAGAAGTTCAAGAATTAGAGCCATCTTCTTCAACTAAGAAAACAGTAAGTATGTTGTATATTTTGGGTCAATTGAGGTACTTCCTTTGGGTATTTTCATTATGATTTTTCTTATGGATGTAAATATGTGTTTAAGGATTCCAAAGAAGTCAGAACCTCATCCTAAGGAGAAGGAGAAGTCGAATTGCACTAATTGCAAACTAAGGTATGCAAATTCAATCCCCTTTGGAGAACAAGTGTTGTGTGAATTATTAGAAGTGTAACACTCCGACAATTCTCTCTTTTCTAAAATACCTTTTTACAATAAAACATAGAGAATTATCAAAGTATTATCGCCCGTGTGAAAACGTATCGGCTTATTCAGAATTTTGCAGCGGAAAACAATAATAATAAACTTTATAATTAAACTTAGTCAACAATAAAGTCAACTCCAAAACCAACCAACAAAACCAAAGTCAACCTTTAAACTAAATTAAACCAACTATGAAAAGTAAACTCAAAAGTAATGTAAATAGACTACACAAGCTCTAAAATCCCGATCCCCAATGATGCATCATCTTCGAACCTGTTAGATGGACTATGCACTATTGATCCCTAGAGACTGCTCACCAAAATGGGTCATCACAGGATCAATAAGGCAAAGCCATGATCAACATACACAACAAAAGCATGTAATCAGCAAAGCTGAGTACTACATATTAAACAAGTAAACAATCCTAACATGATACTAATAAATAATAAGCAGGGATAAATAATAATATAACAATATAACATTCTGCATATATAACTTCTATTGAACTAAACTTTAATCATCTTTTTATCACTTTAATGGAATAGTTATTGGATCGAGTTGTCTAAATAAAAACCAGCCTTCACCTAGGAAGACGAAATATGGGCGCGACTCCGTATTCCATAATGACCTGCGATATCGAGGAACCTTTGAATAAAAAAAAGGAACGGTGATCAATCCAATTCCCAGAAAAAGCCATGGCACGCTCACCATGTACCCCAACTCCTGATTGTCCAACTTCAGACGTGCACCAGTCTAAAGTTTATTACTATCCAAGTTACACTTTACGTGATTTACAATTTATTACTTATTATGATACACAAGTAATACAGAACTATCAATTCAAACATTCACAACTGAACTTCTTTCTATCTTAGGATTTAATAAGCGATTACACAACTTACAATCCAAGAGTACTTATTTTTATTTCAATCTTTCTTATTTGTTGAACCTAGCCAACAACCAATCTTACCTTTCAAAGGCATAACTTATCAACTTACCAAAGAAGGCCCACAGTCCTCATAAAGTAGTGAAATACAAAAAGGGAACAATGATCAAACATGATCCAATACTAATAAATATATTAATTCCCCCATGTGAATTAATAAATTAAAGTTCCCAACCAAGATGCTTGCATCAATATTCCATACAAACATGATATAAATCTCATAATATAATATCATAATCAACATGTTTACACCACGGCATAAAACATGCAAAATCCAACATAATAAATATCATAAATGAACTCAAAATAGTTCCTATACATGATATTACATAATTCTCCTTCCTAAAATCATGATACTATCTCAATCAACGCATAGGTATGTACGTACCTTGTGTAGACAAACTAGAATGCCACTTTAACCAACTTAAAAGTCGCCTAGGGAGAATTCTCCGCCTAAAATAACCAATATAAATTTATAATCAATACTCAAATAATTTCCAGCAACTTTAAAATACTTTAAACCTCCCTTAAAATTATTTAAAAATTGTTTCCATCATTAAAACTTCAAATACCAATACTTCCTAGCATAGTACTAATATACTAGTCATTAAAATCCATAAAACTCCATTAATAACAACCTTTCTAAAATTCCAGCAACTTATAAATTATTAAAACTTCCTTTAAACATACTTAAACATGCTTAAATTCATAATTTAAATCAATTTCATAGTTTATAACATGCTACTATGATTTTCCAATCTCTTAAACCCTAAAAATCCATACATTTGATAATTAAAACTCAATCTAAATATAATAATCAAATCTGAAATTTTATTCTTTCAATACATAATTTATATAATCATAGATTCACCATTAAAACAGTAAATTAAAGCTTCTAATCATAACTAGTACTAAAACAAAACATAAAAACATAATCTTTAATCAAAACATGAGGAGGAAGAAAAGAACAAACCAAAACAAGAAGAAAAAGAAGGAAAAAGGACGCTGGCAGATGACGTGGTAGCAGCGGCAGCCGGCTTCACGGTGGTCGGCGGTGGTTCGAAGTGAAGGAGGAAGGTTTCTTGTTGAAGAAGAAATTGTTTCTTGGAAGAGAAGAAAGAAAACCGAGAGGAAGAACGTAATAGGGGTGCCGGTTTTGAGGAGTGAGGAGAGAGAAAATAATGTGTGGGTAAAATATTTGGGTACAAGGTATTTATATAGGTGTTTCCCTTTTGGGCTTAGGAAAAGGCAATTGGGCTTCAAATAGAGTTTGATGATGAATAGGAATAGTGATTGAACTCCTAACATCACTAGGATTAGTATTTTGGGTTCCTCGATCCCATTTAAACTCTTTTTCAAATCTAAATAGGTATTTCAAACATTTCAAGTACTTTCAAAGCAAGACTTTAATAAATATAAAACTTGAATAAATTATTTAAACACTTCCTTTGACTTTCAAATAGTCAACCTTTGAAATATGAAATCATTAAAATGCTAATATATATTAAAATATAAATAACTATATATTAAAATATAAATAACTATATATTAAAATATAAATAACTATATATTAAAATATATTTATAAAATTCATAAAAATACGGGGGATTACAAGAAGTATCTTTGAGAACAAATTTAAGGATGATTATTTTGGTTTGGATGACTATTAGCTACTTTATATTGATGTTAATTAGATATAAACCTTTGCATGTTGAAAAGCAAGTGAATTTGGGTTCCTTTCTTACACTAGAAATAGGTAAAGTGTGTGTGGATTCGGTTTTTCGTAAAGATTTGTGTTTACTTGTACTTTGGATGGTGTTCGTGTGATTGGGCAGTAGGTTAGATGATGATTAAGATATTGCATGCATGTATGTTAATGATTAGGAAAATCTCTTGTGTTAGTGGTGGAATTCTTACACTAAAGAAGGTGTTAAAAACCCCTTTTACTCTGCGATTTCAATAAGAAATGCTCTTTGAATTTTAGGAAGGATGTTTTGAAATTCTTGCAATGAAATCTTGATAATAAAGTACTGTATTTCAATAGTGTATATTGTTAAAAAGTTGTTACCTCACTCCTTATTACACTAGATGCGGGAAAACCCCACTTAAAAACGCGTTTATAGGACGAATTACGCTCGGTTTCCAAGAATATTTTCAAGGGGGGAATTTCTTGCAATAATTTGAGATTTACAGTAGGTTGGAGATGAACTTACTCACATTATTCAAAGTTCATTTCAAGATAAAATTTGGTTCAAAAGAAATCTTCCTTTACAAAGTCCGAACCTCCTTTTTACACACGTAAATCCAAATTTCACTCTATTTGTTTGAGTTGCATTGGTGGTGGGATTTTTTAAGTTTATTTTGCATCTCAAAATCATGTAGCTACTGTCCTAGGTCCACCAATCCATCCTTACCAATTTTTTTGGAAAGGTGTTACAACTTAATATTGAAAGCGGAACATTTAAAAACCGTTTTAGTAAATTGTGTTTGTTCTTAGTGAATTTGAATCCGTTTTGCGTAGCGAAGAGGAGTATGTGTAATATGTGTGAGGACATGTCCTATAAAAGCTTGCAAGCGAGTAAATAGTAGGAGCCTAAGCTCCGAATTGTGTGGAGGTCTGCACCTTGGTGCACCTCAATGTGTGATCTCTTCTTCCTGCGCACTAATGTAATCCGTTAAACTTGTGTTCGTATTTAAAATGTTTGCAAATGAACATGTTGAACACTTGACATTTGTAATCTTGTGTCAGAGGCACTTTGCCAAGATAATGAATTGCATAAGAAATGTTGGAGTGTGACCACTCCTTATTTTCAGCCACCATAATTAGTTTTGGATTGATTTGCGTACCAGCATAAGCTGATTTTGTTATGTGAACCTGTCCTGGTGGGAGCAGACTCTTGTGCAGGAATTAGCAAGCTAAGGTAGGCAACTGGGAAGCTCTAGGGAAATGTTATGTCAGCAATCATAGCGAACCAGAGCTTGAACATGATCATCTTTTGAAACTTAACATTTCTTTTGTGAAGAATGCTTGAATGTACACTGTGATATTACTACGGGCCTGTAATAACTAAATTATATTTTGTATGATGTATGTTTTCCTAACTCCGCTCGTAGAGTCAACTCAGCCATATTAATGGGATTGACTCTAGCAGGTGACAGCCTCCGTACCATTTTACTATGATTTAATTTGCTTCCGCTAACGCTATTAAGTATAACTTTAATTAATTTAAGGAAGGTTAAGACGGTGGGCTGTTACCGCAAAAATGTTAAAAGAAGTTACATTAGACTATATTTTTCCTGTTGACCACCTTTTTTGGAGTTGAGCTTTTTTTTTTGTATTTTTCCCTTCCTTTTCTATTCAGTTTCACCCAAAATTTCGTTCTCCTTTGAGAAAATAGTAGTATTAAATTGAGGTTACTTGGGTTTACTCTTAAAGCCACCTCCTTCGCTCCTGTATCTCCTCTTCCTCCTAAAAAACCTTAATATTTTTCTTCTAGATCGGAGAGTCTATCATCCTTTCGATGGTCGTAATCCCCCATTTCTTATTTTTTCTTCTAGTTTTCTTGTTTTGTTATTAAAAATCCCTCATTCTCTCTCTTCTTGAGAATTTTCTACCAAATCTTGGGTTCTTTCTCTCATTCTATGGAGTTTGATTTATTTTTCTTTCCACGTGTAAGTTTAAAAAATGATATAAAAATCGTACTCATTGGTTGAAGTTCAAGACTATTAATATAAAGGTAATGGAAACTCATATGCGATCAACATGGTTAGATCAAGAACGTTATTTTCCAAACTATGTTAGAATGATAGACCTCCCCATCAATAGCTGCTTGATTATTCAGCAAATACAAAGGGGTTTGTGCAATATTACTTGGTCTGGTTCATTGTAATTTCTTCGAAGACGAATTTGATTTGATCTTGTTTTTCATTAATACTTATTGTTAATGTAGATACCGTTTGACCTTCAATTAATTAAATTTCTCTTTAAAAAAAATAATTACTTGGCAATTTTCGGTGAAAACGAAGGGAAGATAATTACAAAAAAAATAGGTAAACGACCAAAATCCAACCAAAAACTGGTTTTTTTACAACTTTTTGCTTTAAAATTAAAGATGGTTCCTTGCAACATTTGCTTTATAAGGTACTAAATTGCAAAAACATGTTATAATAAGGTATTTTCTATCAAATTTTTCTGTAGGTTTTAAAGTGTCGTGGATCTAAATTCATGGTAACAGTAAAAATTAATATACCTACCCGTTCCTATACTTCCTCGATCTTTTTTAATTCTACCATTTGATATTTGTACGTCTGTTAATGCACAACTTTAAACAATTGGAGTACGTTATTATAGTTAGGTATAAGTAAAAAATATAAAAAAGGATAATTTGAAATTATATTACGAGACGAATCGAATAAAATCTCACATTACTATATTTTTCCTTATATATAAATAATACAAGATGGTCAAAGTAGAATTTGTGGACTGTAACAAAAGTCAAAATAGTAGAATTAAAAAAACTAAGGATTATATATATATATATATATATATATATGTGAGTTCATGTGAGAATGCATACTTACATGAGAAATGAGAATGGATTTTACACGCTATAACTCTAATGAACAAGTGATGTAACTCTAATGAAAAAGTGATGTAACTCCAAAAAAAAGAATATTAGAAAAAAAAAATTCAAATAAATTTTTTTTTTTTGGGCTCAAAATATTTTCGGAGGTATAACTCTAACGAACAAGTGTTGTAACTCTAATTCATTCGTGTGGTTGAGATTCATTCTCATTTCTCATGTGATCTTGCCCCTATATATATATATATATATATATATATATATATATATATATATATATATATATATATATATATATATATGACTATTTATTGTAAAGTCACTTAAATAGGATGATACTTCGACGATTTTTAGTTGGTCTCATAGATATATGACCATGAAAGAATAGTACTTTAGATTATATGATTCTAGGCCCATGTTCTTAAATTTAAATTCATTACAGTCTACTAGATTTCTTTTGGTCATATTTATTATGATGACTACCACATAATTTTTGATGCATGATATTCCTATTAGCCAAGAAAGGAGTTTATGTTTTAGACTTTGAAGATTAACAAGGATAGTAGTGTTCATATTTTTTTTTTCGGTAAGTATAAATTCTTTAGGCTGCACTTGCATAAGACCCCCACTCAAGCAGGGCCGTTTTTTAGATTATTGTGGCCCCGTTCTTATAACAAAATGAGGCCCCTATTGTAAGTATAAGCACAACCTTCAAAAAACAAAATTTATTATTGAAAGTCTCCAATACTTTGGTAGAAACTACTACATTGATCATCATAATCAAACCTTCTGGCCACATATTAGACACAAATTAATGCATACTTGATCATAGTGGAGGAAAGTTTTTTTAATAAGTTTCAGTGGGGAAAAGAATTTCCAGATAAAAGTAATGCAAAATAATCCTTCGTACTCTTAAACAAGTCAGTAGGAAGGTGTATACAAATTAGTGTGTTCTTGCAGAAACACACAACCCAATAAACTTAGCAGTAAAATATTTTTCAGTTGCTCAATGCCTTCAAAGTTTAAACCAACTTAACCTTCTTAACAATCCACACACAATGTCATCAATCATCTTCTACAACCATCAATAAAAAGTAAAAAAACAAGAAAGTAAAAAATAATTCGAGATTTTTCTTTCCCATGAGAAACAGAAAAAAAAATTGGGGAAGGATGATGAAGAAAGGGTGAATTTTGATTGTGTTTTATAGTTGGGGAAAATTTTAGCCTTTTGACACATACACAATGGAGATTTAGTTGAGGAAAAAAATTGAATTAATTGTTGAACTAAAATCAATTTAAAGATTTTGAAGGACTTTGTCTTTGCCATAATCAGCTTCACGAATTAAGAGAGATATCAATGGAAACTTGAAGGATTTGAAGCATGATTTGGGGATGGAATTGAAGCGTGATTTGGGGTATATTTTAAGAAAGGATACCAGTAAATAAAGGAGATAGAAGGGAGAGTTTATTGTTTGACAAAATATTAGATTTTTTTTTCCAGTTGGGCTTAGCCTTAAATTTGGGCCCCTTAAAAAATGTGGCCCTGTGCTGGAGGTCTTTTTGCACATGCCAAAATCCGGCCATGCACTCAAGGGCCCATTATAAGCTATACACCCCCAAACCCTCTCCCCCCTTCAATCACAAGCAAATATTTGAAGGTAGGAATTAAACCCTACACTTTATTAGGAAAGATGGGAAAATTAACTACTTAAACCAACTCCAATTCCTGAATTATGGTGTTCATATGGTGTGGTTAAATATATGAAAATTTTATTAGAAATTATTTCCTTGAGTTGTTTTTTTTTTTTTTTTACAGGTATTTAGCTGAGTTCTTGAATAAAGAAAGTCAAACATTCTCATTAAAAGTATCAATTATTTACACCGAATTATCACTTCTGGAAATTAATTTTCCCCATATTGTAGGAAGTTTACAACTTCACAACCTCTTCACTTCTTTTTCTTTTATGTCGACCAAAAATCACCCAATATCTGGACTCGAGCTATGCCCCCCGAATCCAATATTTCATTGTGGGGCAAGAGGTCTAGCAACCTGGTCTATTCATACCTTGATCTTGTTTTCCCTCGACGGCCATTACGTTGATTGAAAAGATGGATGATTATTTGAGCTATTTTCTTCTTTCATCCATGTTTTGGCTTATGATGGTGGAAATTTACAATTCTTGTCTCCCTTTTCCTAATAGCTGTCAAAATCTTGAGTTGCTCATCACATTCACACTTGAAGATCTTTTAAAATATTTGTTGTTTTTACCTCCTTCATTTGCTTTTTTTTTTTTTCACAAATTATTAACACATTTGTGATTATTAGTATTACTAACTAATTGATTATGCATCAATAAAAAAAGTATTTAATTTGAGAGTTCGAATATACAGATAAAATGATAAACGACATCCCACATACATAGGCTTTTCCTTATATATCGATGACAATTTAGGTTGTGTTTTTTGCACTTTATGAAAAAAAATCAGATCTAATTAATGCATATAAGTTCAGGGGACAAAAATTGAAAGAGCATGCCATTAATGATCAAACTTTTGACTCTATGATCAATAATTCAATACATTCTACTTACTAGGAGTAGTGGGAATAGTTGTAAAATTCAACTATGGGAATACATCAATAAGCAAACACAATACTTTTTTTAGAGTAAATTCAATTTTGGGGATCTTTATCAATCACAACAACTAATGAATCAAAATGATAGTAGGTAGTCGGTGCCAATGATTTGGTTGTTCAGTTATATGTTTAATTCACCTTATTTTTATATGATCTTATTGGTTATTTCATTTTGGAGAAAAAAATTCAAGTCAGATTAGAATAATAAGTTGATAGATTTGTATTAGATCAAAGTTATAAATAAGTTTATATCGTACCAAGTCTACAAAAATTTAAGTTTGGATTTGACTGGAGAATATAAGATCAAATAAGATCATATAACTTAGGGTATGTTATATTAAACTGAATTTAACTTGTCCGAACTTATGCTAATGCTTTATATTGTTCAAATTATTTTTGACTGGTTTTAGAAAATTAGTTTCAATAAGTTAATATAAACTTGGCTAAATTCAAATGTATTCCAATAAGCGGTAGTAAATCCGTATTCTAATAAGTTCCAATAGGTTCTAATGTATTCTTATAAGTTTCAATACCTTCCAATAAAGTATATTTAACCTAAAAAGGAATGGTGCAAAAAGGAAAGGGAGGGGGTCCGAGAAACACTCGGTATCCATCGGTGAGATACCAAGTTGGTATCTTGCACAATTGGTGCCAATCCCTCTTTTAATTAGTATAAAAAGTTTTTTTAAATCAATTGATAACAAAATCTCTTCCAAACATATTTTAGTATTACTTATGTTTTTTTTCATTCACAATTTGACTCTCACAATTGTCAATTTTTTTTACCATTAATATATCTAATTATGAAAAATTTAAAATTATACAATATTGATAGCTTGTAAACATGTGTTAAGATGAATATAACAAGATGACTACGTCTTTCCTTGTATACAAGTTACAAACGAGAAAATTTGGTTTTAACTACCTTTATTATATTGCATTTTTTAAACAACTATTTTTCTTAGTCTTTTTCTAATTTAACTACCTTTCTTGTCCGAAATTATTGGTTTTGCTGCCTTTAAACAGATTCTGTCTATTTTTCATTAAGTGGATCCCACCTTCATTCCCCCTCCCCCCAACTTTCTCACATTTCTCTTTGTTTTGCATATTACCCCTATCATCCAACTTTAAACACAATTTGTCAATCTTTCTTCAAATCAATATTCAAAAATATGAATTAGGGGTTTAGGATTATTGTCCATTGAAATCTCAATAAAGTTTGCCAATTTCAACAACTTAAAGTTATATTTAAGTTTCAATTTTAAAAACTAGTGTTCTTAAGAAATTGGGGTTTTTATAAAAATGAGAGTGTTTCAATATCAGTGCTTCCAATACGAATTGAAGTTATATACTACATTGAACAAAACCCTAATTTCATATGAACCCTAATTCACAAAATTAAAACAACAATCTTACTCTAGCCACTTGGTTGAAATTGGATGATTAGTTACCCCTATAGTGAAACGAGAATGCCCAACGAACTCCTAATTTAGTTATTTGAAGATTATATGAAGAGATTTTGAAAACATTTAAGGGACATCATGCTTAAAGAAGGAAGAAAAGGTTATAAGTTATAAGTAGAACTATTGAATAAAATTTCAAAGGAAATGGGAAAATGTCATAAGTGGTCCCCATATACCAAATTGGTCGACGAATTGAATTTCGCTTAAGTGTAGCAAATCCAATAGTGGAGGAACTTGAAAGGTAGTTAAATTAGAGAAAAAATGAAAGAGATAGTTATTTTAAGAAGGAGATATAAAAAAGGTAGTGAGGCCCAGAAAATCTTTTGAAAGATGATCATAGAGAAATACTTGAATAATGGTAAAGTATTAACTGCTTAAATTAAAAAGAAATAAATGGAGTATTATTTTATACTCTCTCTGGTTTATATTAGTTTACACACTTTTCTTTTTGGCTGTCCTTATTTTTTTTAGGGGATGGCTGTCCTTATTAGTTTAACCACTTTTTTTGTCTTGTTTTTAAAAGGTTCCCACAAATTGTTTATTACTCCCTCTGTTTTTTTAATTGCTACATGGTTTGGACACATTTTTCAAGATGTTTCTAAACACTTAATATCTCTTATTCCCTTTGAGTAAAAATTATAAAAATTTGATATTATAAATCTACACATTGAGACGAATCTAACAAGACCACACATAACTGTATATTTACTTATAAAAGAATCACAATAATCAGTCAAAATTTGTAGTTTGATTTCCGAAAAATGGAAATGTAGCAATTTAAAAAAACGGAGCAAGTATTATCCTTACCTTCTTACTCTACTTTTCTTTGGCCCACACCATTAACTTTAATATAATACTTCCTCCGTAAAAAATAGATGATGCACTTTGACTTTCACGCTTGTCGATGCAGTACTTTGACCATAATGACTTCAATTGTATATTAATAAAAAATTATAAGAAGTTAATATTATAAAGTATACATTGAGACGAATCCAACAATATATCATATAGTAACGGTTGATTTTATCTAAAAACTAAAAAAATGTATGGTCAAATGTAGTAAGTGAATAGTGCAATTTTCAAAGTGTAACATCTATTTTGCTACGGAGAAAGTATGTCAATATATCAATACTTTATCTATTCTTCTATGAACCACACATCTATTTCTCTTAAAACTCTGGGTAACCTAATAAAAACCAGAGGGAGTGGTTTTTAACGATACCAATCGAAACAATATTTGGTACCAACTACCAACCTATCCGACAAATAGATACCAATAACAAAACCGGGTGGAACCGGGTTATTTCCTGATTGCAAAGTGTAAAACCCTGCGACAACTTTCCGAACTTCTCCTAAACCATACTTCCACTTCCAACTTGCAACTTCCAAGTTTGTTTACAGTTGCCGTGGGTAGCAAAGCAGAATCGTGAGTTCGTGACTATGCTTTCTGGGCTTCAAAATTCCAGTTCTGCTTCAATTTCCTTCAAAATTTTCAAGTATGCATCACTTCTATTGCTGTTCAGGTTAGCTTTCTACCTCCATAGTTCTCACATACTCCTCTCTCTGCACGCACACACACTCTAAAGAGTAAAGACCCAATAAAAAAGTTCATGAACACCACTATGGCACTATGCAATGGTATTGATTCCCAATGATTACAAAGCTCACATCTTTGATGAATTTTAATAAAATTTCAAGATGGGTATTTTCAGTTAAGTCTCTTTCTTCAGGTTCTAGTGTAATTCATGTTGGAACATTTTCACAATCCCACCAAAATTTGATAAATAGAAGTGAAATTGACCCTAAGATACAGTATTTGAAGAATGGGTTGTGCCCAGATAAGTTGATCGAGGTTTTCGATAATACCCATGATTTGAATTCGGCTCTAAAGGTATTTAAATGGGCTTCTCTTCAAAAACAGTTTAGGCATACTGCTTGTACCTATTCTAGGATTATACTGAAGTTAGGTTTTACTGGAAATGTGGATGATATGGAGGGATTTTGTAGGGAGATGGTTAAAGATAGGTGCGAAGGCGGCGAAGATGCTCTTAATGGTTTGGTGGATGTGTTTGTTGGTGATGGTAGGTTAGATGAAGCTATTAAGGTGATTTTGGTTATGAATTCTAGTGGGTATAAGCCTTCTATAGGTAAATGGAATAATGTCTTAGGTGCTCTCGTGGAGGGGAAGAGAGAATTTCGTGATGTGCTATTGATTTATAAGGAGATGGTGAAATCGGGAACTCTTCCTAGTGTCGATACTTTAAATTATCTAATAAAAGCGTTATTTGATGCGAACATGGTTGATAATGCCTTAGAACAATTCAGAAGGATGAAGAAGAAAGCATGTGTTCCTAATTGTAGGACCTTTGAGATTGTCATACATGGCCTCGTGGTCGCAAATCTATGGAATGAAGCGTTTGGCGTAATGAATGAGATGTTTGAAAAGGGGGTAAATCTTGATATGAGATTTTATGAAAATGTCATACCGCTATTGTGTAAAGAGAATAAGCAAGGAGAAGCCATGAGGTTGTTCAATATGATGAGAGCTTCAGATTTTAAGCCTGATTTTTGCATATACTCATCTCTGATCAAATGTTTGTGCTTAAATCATTGCCTAAACGAAGCAACAGAGCTTTTCCATGAGATGAGAAATGCCGATTTCAGTCCTTCAGTAGACGTGTTTGTGGACATTTTGACTGCTTGCTGTAAACTCGGGAACCTAGATGAGGCGAGAAATCTGTTAGATGACTGCCATGTTGTCGACCCTTCTCCTTACAATGTGCTACTTCAAGGTTACTGTGATGGTCAATGCTTTGTAGCTGCAAAAGATTTACTTCATAGAATGCTAGACATGGGTGTTGCAGACCATCTATCCTGGAATACCCTCATATTAGGGCTTTGTAATGAAAAGTATGTTAAGCAAGCTTATGAAATTCTTGGAAAAATGATCACTTCATTTTATATGCCTGACTCTGCTACTTACTCCGCCTTTGTCATTGGCAAGTGTAAGTTGAGCAAGCACAAGGATGCTCTGGAGCTTTTTCGACAAGTCAGTGAGGAAGATTGGGTTTTGGATCCTAATTCGTATGAGGAGCTATTTAGAGGACTTTGCAATATAGAAATGTTTGAAGAGGCCTCTGAAGTGTTTATGTTCATGTCGTCAAAAAGTTGCTCCCTTCATTCTTCTTCTTTCAGCTGCTTGATCAAAGGTTATTCTGCAACTGGAAGAGTGGATGAAGCAATCAAGCTATTAAAGCTGGGACATTATTCCAAGAACCCTGTAAATACAATGATCTATTCAGCTATAATGCATGGTTTGTTAAAATTCAGCAGGTCATATGAAGGTCTAGCTTTCCTCTCGCAAATTCTGAGACGTGGTCTGGTTCTTGATGTAGAAGCATATTGCATCCTCATCCAGTGCATGGTTGCTGTACGTGAAACAAATCATTGTGTCTTGTTTCTCAATGAGATGGTTTGTAAAAGTTTACTCCCTGACACTGAAACACTTGCTAGCCTTTTGTCATATTTAGCCAACCACTCTCAGTTACATGTAATATGGATGGCAATAAACAAGCTTTGTAAGGAAAGTGAGATTGTTGATGCGAAAATTTACAACATGCTGATTAATGGTCTTTGTAAAGAGGGATATAAGACTGAGGCATGTCAGTTGCTTGATTTGATGTTGGAGAAAGGCTGGGTTCCAGATGCTGGTACCCATGGGTGGCTGATTGGATCTGTTTCTAGACAAGAAGCAGATATTCAAATATTGGAGCCTGAAAATTCTTTCATGCAAGATGAAGTAAGTAGCATATTGTCTGAAGGATTAGGGGAAGCGTAAACAACATAATGCTCCATATAGCTGCACGTTGACTTGTGTCAACAATGCTGGTCAGGGATGATTTTGCTTTCTATATTATCGTGTTGAGTACTGCTTCTCTATTTTTCGACCGAATTTTTGGTTGATGCTGAGGTGAATAGGCTAATGGTTAAATAATCTCCTTCCCCACCCCCACATGGATGTGTTCTGTCTCTGTTTTTAAGCTAATAAAGTTGTTTTTTTTTTTCTTATAGTGATAGGTTGACCCAAGAAAGTCGCACAGTTGTTGAGGCACTTGAATTTAACACAGTACTTGGTCTGCAATGTTTGAACAGGTGAACATAACCACCTTCCCTGTGGTATGTCATCGCCATATGGTCTTATATTGTTATGTCGAGTCCACTATGGTAAAGCAACCTCTGAACTCTCTGTAATTTGTACCTTGTAAGGTCAACCTGCAACAGTGATATGCTAGTTAGAACAGTTAAGACTTAGTAATGAGGTTGAGGCTTTCTTTTTAAGTTTTGAAACCATGGTTATATACCGTATGATAACATCAGCATACACTGAATACATAATTAGATTCGGAAGTTACAAGTCTTACATTTGATTGGTCATGGTATTCTTCTAAAGGTGTTGAAAGTGGTTGGAGTTTCCTATGTGGAAGCAATTCTGTTACTGTACAAGCTTTAGAAACTTTATCATGCAGCTTAAACATTCTCATACTTACATATTAGTTCCTTTTTTGAGTGTTTGTTTGTTGGGGGGGGTGGGGTTGTGAGGGATGTTACATGGTATCACCCAGCGTGACCCTGATTTACAGTACAAGAATGGGTGTGAGAGCACAATTCACATTAAATTAGCCAGAAAGTATATCACTTGCATGTACCAATTCACCCTTCTGGATTGCAGGGTGTTTAGCAAATTAGGTAACATGGTTATCACCATACCAATATTGCATGGGGGACTAAAAGAATTTTCTTATTGTTTTCAAGTCAAACATTGGGTTCTAGAAGGAAGCAGAAATGAAGAATCTAAACTCATTTCTGGTTGTTGAACAAACTACATGTTGCATATCATAATTATACTGACTAGAGCTAGTTATGATTCGGTTTTGATTTGAGAAATTTTGGTTCAAGTACTATTGTTCAACTCTTCCCTTTTTATTGCTACTTGCTAGTACACAACCAGAGATCGATTGAGGGGAGTAAGTCCGGGAATTGATCCAGCTTCAAGAGATTTATATGTTGACTGAAATTGTTGGCTTAATGGATGTTTCTCAGCCAAGCATGAATCTTGTAGACTTGCATGTACTGACTATTTCAAGACAGATGTTTAATCTCCATTATCTTTACCTGAAGATGATATCTGTTCTATATACTAGTTCAAGAGTTTCTTACTTCCAGTGATAGATATAAGTTCTTAACTACGTAATGCAGATTTGGTTCTTAACTACGGCTAAAGGTAGAGACTAGAGTAGCCAGTAGCCTCCTGCCAACTAATCTCCTGTCATTTAGTTGACATTCAGCCGATTAAAGATGGTGCTGTGCAGTTGTGCTACTACTTTACATGCTCATCACCCCGACAAATCGTTGATATCCAGAGGAAGATGGGTACCGGCTTGACGATTTACCCAATGAAATGCAATTCTGCTGCAGTATAGATGGTGTCAATGAGCACCAAGTGAATAACCTAAAATGCCCCCTTATCACATGTTTGGTGCTACTTTAAATAGCCAGACTATATTTGGAACAGTTCTCATTCAAAAGGAGGAAGATCGGTCATGCAGAGCAATAGGCAATGCAGAGTGACCTTAAATATTTTGAATAGCATTTCTCCTGATTCAGTCATACTGTTGGTAAATTCTTTTCTTCCATTTAGGGAATGTCAAATTACTTGTAATATTATTACAATAAAATGAAAAAAAAACAAAACTTCATGTATCCTCATTTGATTCTGTGTCCCCCAACTGAATATAAAAAGTAGCATTTTTTTCTTGATCAGCATGATTCAAACTTCAGAGGGAAGGCGGTCAAAGTGCTACATTTAGACAAAACCATATCTAGTGCTTACAACTTAAAAGAGGGCACTCCTTTTTTAAAGTAATACCTCTTTTCCCCCCAAAAGCAGATCTCCAATAAGAAAAAAAATATATACTTCCAATTACCACCATGGAAATACAATCAACACAATTCAAGACAGAAATTCATGAATTCCACAAATTGAATATACTACAACATTCTAACAATAGTAGTTCTAAAAACACCAAATTTGGCATATTGATTGATTAAATTAAAACACATTGGTTTTCTTTCTCTTGACACTACAAATTTCATCACCCCCCTTTTATCAGCTACTATTTTACAAAAAGACCAGACCAGAGGATCATCATAATTTAAGGCATCATCATCATATAACAACATAAAATACACAATGAATTTTTACCCTAATCTTCAATCAAAATCTGATCATTCATCATCTTCTTGAAACCCCCCAAAATTCACCCTTTCATCACCAACAAATTCCACCTGAATCAACAATCACACACACTACCCAGCAATTTGATTATTCTCATTATTCCCACTCTTCACAACCGCCAATGGCACCGGCACCACCACCACAGACCCATTCCCATTCCCATTCCCCACCTTATGATCAGCCGCGACGCCACCCACATTGTGTCCTCCACCATTCTTTTCCACCTTAACAGGCATAAAATTCGATCCGGGACCAGAAACAACCTCCCTCCTCTGTTGTTGTCTAACACTAATCAACTTAGAAGACAAAGACATAACAAGATCAATAGCTTCTTTAGCTCTTTTCCTAGCCAATGCAGCCTCTCTAACTCTCCTCTCCACTTCCGTCCTCGCTTGCGCCGCGGCTTTATTAATTGAAATCGTCGAAATCTTCGCAGCCAGCAATAAAACTCTTGCTGCCCTCTCATCAAGATACTGTATTTCATCTTCAAGAACCTTCTTTGAATGGGACCCACCACCACCCCCACCTTCAAATTGAGTTTGATCATAATGAAATTTTCTGGGTTTTTTGAAATCGAAGAATTTGAAAGAAGGGTTAGAGCAAGGAGGGCAAAGGTAAGGGGATTTGGGGGTGTTAGGAGGGACGCACGTGATGTGAGAGACTGAGTTGCATTTAAGGCACGTGAGAGTACGATGATTAGAGGAAGAAGAAGAGGAAGAAGGAGGAGGAAGAGGGTTTAGAGAATTGGGGTCATGGAGGTTGAAGCAAGTAGGGCAAAACGACGTCGGATGGAGTTTGAGAACGCAAGAAGTGCATAATTTTTTGCATCCTGGTTGAATTCGAATGTTGTGGAGGATCCAGTGGTCGTCGGAGTTGCAATTGAAACAGGATTTTGCGGCGGAGGAGGAGAGAGAGTGAGGGAGTTGAAGTTGGGGGTTTTGGTTTAGGGTCATTATGGCATGAGGAGAGAGAAAATTTGGGGGTTGGGGAAGGGGGAATTAGGGTTTTGGTTTTCTAGGGTGAGAAAGACTTGTGGGTGAAAATTAGGGTTTTGTTTGAGGGATTTTCTTGGGGAGGTGGGTTTGCGTAGAGAGGGAGAGAAATGGGGATTTAGATATATATGGATAATGATTAAATGATTAAATAAAAGGAAGCCTAAAGAAAATTGATAAAAAGAAGGGTAGACTTGGTCAATTGGTGATAAATATGGTGAAAGTTCGTTTTCTTCTTGTTGAATATTGGCTATAGGTTCTTTTCGTCTGGTCTGATCTGAATTTTTCTGATCTGATCTTATCTGAATTTTCTGATCTGATCTGAACTTTTCTGATCTGATCGGGTCTGATCTGAACTTTTCTATTCGATTATTCTTCTTATTATTAAAGTCCAAGAAATAATAATAATAATAATAATAATAATAATAATAATAATAATATTATTATTATTATTAAGCAATTGCAGACTTTTTGTCAATATCATTAAAATTTACAACTCCAGCACTTACAACAAATACTACATTCTATTGTAGCATTACCTACTTTTTACTACTAATAAAAGTAAATAATATCAAAAAAAATTGTACACATATAAAATGACTTAGTTTTAATTATCTAATAAATGAGTCGTGTCATGTTGACCTATTTACTTAAAACGTGTCACAAAATTTGACCCGAATCCATTTATTTCGTGTTGAGTTATGGTCATATTGTCGTGTCATGTCATTTCTTACATAATAATAGTAGTAATAATAATAATAATAGTAATAGTAATGGTAATAATAGTAATTGTAATAATAGTAATAGTACTAATAGTAATAGTACTAATAGTAGTAGTAATAGTAGTAATAATACTAATAGTGGTAATAATAATAGGAATAGTAATACTACCTCCGTCCCAGAATAGTCTGAACACTTTCCTTTTATGTTTGTCCCAAATTAGTTTGAACACTTCCATTCTTGGCATGGTCCCACCATTAATATATTATTTATTTTACACATCTTTGACCAACACTCTACCATTTATCAATAAAAAGTTACCCAACTTTCTCTCTCCTCTAATAAAAAAGTCCTATCACATCTACTTTTTAAATAAAATAACATTTGATAACCACAAAACAACTTATCACCTTAAACTACGTGTCCCAACAAGTGTTCAGATCTTTCTGGGACGGAGGGAGTAGTAGTAATAGTAATAATAGTAGTAATATTAATAGTAATAGTAATAACAATAACAATAACAATAAGGCTTGAATTTTTCTGATCTGATTTGATCTGAACTTTTCTGATCTGATGTGATCTGATCTGATTTTTTTTTTATCTGATCTGATCTGATCAAATCTGAAATAAGCATTAGAGTGCTTAGATAAGTTGAAAAGAACATAGTCATGAACAGGTTGAAAAATCGTTGACATTAACTCGATTTATTTAATAAGATGTGTTATGTTGTGTTGAATAGTTTAACTAACTGTGTCGAGATATTTGACAGTAATTTTTTTTTATTTAGGTTGTGTTGTGTTGTCGTATTAAGCTATTTTTTTGGCAATTTCAAACCAGTATTCTATACAAAAATCTATTTTTTTTTTAGGAATTAGGCTCTGTTCTTTTGGGTTGAATTGATCTGAACTAAACTGAACTGAATTTGTCTAAACTGAATAAACCTGAACTGAACTGAAGTGAATGAAAACGATGAGAGGAAACTAACTGAACTGAATAAACCTGAATTGAACTGAATTGAATTTGTCTGAACTGAACTGAATTGAATTTGTCTGAACTGAACTGAACTGAATTTTCATTAATTCAGTCCAAAAGAACAGAGCCTAATAGTCCGTTAAATAGATTTAAGGCTGTCGTCTTTGTGTTGAAACCTGAACACTAACCCGACCCATTTAATGAGACGTGTCGTTTCATTAGAACTGTCAAAAGTTGATACGATAAGAAAAAAATTGGTTAGCTTTTTCGACACGTTTTTATAAATGGGTCAATAAGTGTCGTACCATTTAATAAATGGGTTGAGTTAATGTCGGGATTTTCGATTCGAAACTGACACGACTTTACATGTTTAACTTAAACATATAGGAAAATTTCTATAAGTTGGCAAAACATCAATGAAAATTTTAAAACTTTTTAATATACTAACAAATTATGATCTGATAAACATACGTCGATAAATATTGGACATAAAAAAAATCAAATATATTGTTAAATTTTTCTAGTGATTTTGTAAAAATATGTTAAATGGGTCGACACCGGTAACTGTTTAATTAAACGGGTAGGGGTTAGTGTCAAGTGTTGTCTATGCGATTATTTAAACGGGTCTGGTTAGTGTCAAGGGGTTTCAACACGATTAGCTAAACGGGTCGGGTTAGTGTCGATGCTTCTTGACACAATTAGTAAATGACACGAACACGACCTATTTGACAGCTCCATATATCGTGTTGTGTTAACCTGTTTAATTAAGCAGGTAAAAAATCCTCAACACTAGCCCGACCTATTAATAAGATGTGTTTGTTACAATATTGAAGGCAAATCAAGTTAACATTAGGAAAATAATTAAGAAGAATATTAAGTGGCATGTAATTAGCGAAAACTCTTACCTATGAAGTGTTTGTTACAAATAATTAGGGACAATCAAAATATTCACTAAAGTTTTCCAACAAAAAAAAGTAAATACATTGGGTACAGAGTAAATATAATTCTTTCCCATCAAAACTAGCTAATAGAGTAATAGTACAATCTAGTCGATCAGCTAATCGTCAAACAGAATCTTGATCATATTTTTCTAAATGATCTTATTAATTATTATCCCAACAGCAGCAAATTGACCCACACAAGGAGGAGGATGCCATTGAACAAGGACACTTGTGCATCGTATTGACTTTGCCTTCCCAGCTGCAGAGGTTCTATAATTAGATGATCTACCTGCAAAATTGAAATAAATTCAATGGACACACTACTATACTAGTCCACTTATTATTAAAGGAAAAACAAGCATGAAGACAAGATCTTATTACATTGAAATGTTTTAATATAGAAAATACACGCATTTTTTTCCCCCAATTTGAAACAAACAAAAATCCCAATAATTCAGTTGATGATTTAGTTAAAATCTAATCTTTGATTAGTTCCAATCTAGATTATTACATTTTAATGGAAGGGAGTTAAAGAGAAGATAAAAGAACTAAAATGAGAGCCAGGGAAGAGGCAGTGCATGGGAGGAACAACAACATTGATATATGGTTGACTGATCCATCTCATGCTCAACCTTTTCCCTAGCTCTTAGCTCTCCTTCTCCATATTTTAACCATTGATATAAATAAAAATATAATGTTAAAAAAAAATAGTACCTCACCGAATTTGCTCTATTTGACGCAGATGTCACCTATCAAGGAGCGAGTGATACTCAAAATTTAGGATCTGATTCATTATACAACACTGCTCTTCTTGACATAGATATATATATGTCACTTATTAAAGATGATAATATTTTTAAGAAGTGATACTCAAAATTTAAGATCGGATCCACTTGGCAATATTGCACTTTGTGGTTTTCTATGATAAAAGTTTTTTGCAATATGCTCTATTTTATAAACAAAGGTAACTTGAAGTACAGACCTTTAAAATAAGGCAGCATGATTGCTTGTACTACATGTTGGTACTAACAAATAACAAGTGAAGTAGTATGTTCTGAATTTAGAAGTACGTAGTACTACCTTATGGTACTCCATATTGTGTCTGCAGTACAACTTTTAATAGTACTTTTGACTTAGTACAACTAGCAAAAAGAAGTTCAAAATAAGCAACTTCTCTACGTTTCTCTTGAATATGTAGGAACACACCCATCAACATGAAGACTTTTAAGCAAGAAATTTAAAGAAGCAATAGTATGATGATAGAGAAGTATTACACCTCACGAATGGTATTATCCGCAGAAATCAGATCAATTATTATATGTCATCTTCCAGTGTATTTGGAAATGTGCCATTTTAAACAAGAAGCAAAAAAGTTGCTAAAATTGATGAAGTTATACACATACAAGTCACACAAAGGTATAAAAGTTCGCAATATACGTGAAATACGTATCAACGAGTTGACAAACGTAAAATAAGCTCATACTCATGGCCAAAAATGAGGAAATGTAGATTAAAAACAATGAGATAAGAGAAGATATATTGAGAAGTATGAAGGTATTCACTAATTCAGTGATGAGATAAGAAGACAAGTTCTTTCCATCAGATCATACAGGCCAAATATATTGTAGTATATACATAAACGTTTTAAAAAAAAGCCTATCACTGATGAGAAAGCCATAACGAAAGAAACAAGAAGAGTCCTAGGGTTGAGTTACTAAGCGTCATTACAAACCCAACATATAATCTGATGCAGGAGAGGAGAAAGCTGTTTTTTATCAGGAAATTTGGTTCCATGAAAAGATAAGCAGCTTGCTAGACCTTCACTTTCCAAGTTTCCGAAACATTATATCCATCCTGATGCAAGACAATGGTTTCGGTTAGACAATTTGATAAAGCTCAGAAATACTCACAAACGAGTCAATCTGTCGAACAAAACTAGGGAGGTAACAAGTTTTGTACATAATACAAACTAGTAGAACAAGAAAAAACCATCCAACCATATGCAAGTACCCACAACAGGGCCACAAGAAGAGACCTTACACCTTGTGCCACTTTCCTCTAATTCCAGTTTCCAAATAAGTCAACCAATAAGCCGAGAACCAGAAAACTACAGAGATACCCTCTCTCCTTTGTCAATTGTACAGCCAACAAACCACCAAAGTTAATTCTAGACCATCTTCTAGAAGTATCTACTACAACACAATAGTCACATTAATTAGCTCTTTCATCCAATACTCATGAAGCAGCCTTGCTGCTGCAGATGCAGCAATAGTGTATCTTCCAACCTTCACAATGTATGCCACATTAACAGCCTCAAAAGGTTTTCATGACACGAAGGATATAACATACACACACACACACACACACACAAAAAAAAACACATTACAATTTTTTTTGAAAATGCTAACCTACTAGTTAAAATGCTGCTATATATAAAAAGTTCTCAGTTCAATATGCTTACCATTACTACTGTTCCACTAAAATCTCTTTGCAGGTTGATTTATTGTGTCCCATGCCCTTGCACCTACTACATTGTAGCTGGCGTTTGACAACATCCTGTGAACCAAAACGCTTCTTGGTTGGCCGGCCTGGAGGTCGGCGAGTCGGGGGAGGGGTAACTGTTACGGCAGCTGGAGATGAATCATTCTGGAAAGGCTCATTCGTGCTAGGGACAGGGTTTAGTGTCTCGGAGTATGTCACCCTGTAGCTTTCAACCGTAAAATAACGGGAACAATATTCATATGGAGTCCTTCCAATGCAGCCAATAACAGCAATAGCATGGCAGCAGGGTAGACCAGTCAACTGCCAGCCTTTGCAAGTACAATCCCATAGATCAATGTCGACTATTTCTGTGGTGTCTCCACGTACCTCAAATGTGCTACCATCTGAGAGCATAACTTGAAGAGGACGAACTTTCAAGTTTTCCTTCTCCAACTTTTCTTCCATCGAAGGGGTTAGCCTTGTTAACCACTGGTCTGACTCCGATCTCCGTGCATAAATTAACTCCATTATCTTAGCTCGAATAACATCAACCATCTGCGTTATGGGTAACTCATGTGCCTCTGATGCCCAGCTATAAAAAATATCGCCAAAATTTGATGACAAATGATTATATCTTGCACCTCTAAAGAAAGCATTTGCCCAGTACTCAGGTTCACTTTGTATGACCCAGTCATAAGCTTCTGTAGAGATACTCTTAATGCTGTCAACATATCTCTGAAAATCTTCAGGCTTAGAAGCAGAAGCAGCAGCATAGAGATCCTCAACTAATAGGCGCTTTACCTCATGAGAAAACTGCCCTTTCAGGTCCCTAATAAGATGCTCAGTCAAGTATCTTAAACAGTAACCATGAAAAGAATCCTCAAAAATTTCGGCAATTGACTCCTTCAAACCCTTATGTCTGTCTGCTACAAAGGTTACTGGAACAGGTGTCTGCATCGCTGACTTCAGCTGCAATAAAAACCATCGCCAGTTATCATCAGTTTCTGCGTCAACCACAGCAAATGCAACCGGAAAGACACCATCATCCCCATCAGCAGCATTGGCAGCTAGAAGTGTTCCTTGGTATTTAGACTTTAACGATACACTGTCTAGGAAAAAAAGAGGCCGACATCCTTGCTGGAATCCATACAATGACGCATGAAATGAGACAAAGAGACGCTGAAAGCTAGAATCATCTTTAGTTGTGAAAGTAGCAAAACTACCCGGATTTGACTCCATAATCTTTTCACAGAAATTTGGTAGCTGCTTATAAGCCTCTTTATAAGAACCTTGCAGTTGCTCCTTTGCAATTTCTTTTCCGCGCCAAGCCTGGAAATAATTTAATTGAATTCCATACTCCTGCTTAATGTCATTGACAATATCCTTAGGCTTGTAATTTGGGAATACTTTCAACTTCTCTTTTATTATACCCGCCACCCAGCTTCTAGTAGCTTGATATCCTGTAGCATGAATACCTCCTTCACAAGTATGTGCAGGATTCATTTTCTTGATACAAATTAGCTGAGTTGTAGATAACCTTGATGCATGGATTCTCCAAGGACAACCTTCTGCTTTGCATTTGACAGTCACACGATGACTATCATTCTTTTTGTATCTAAATGCAAATTGATTAGCAATGGCATATTTACGTAATGCTTCACGAAAGTCTGTGACACTATTGAATCTCTGACCAACACCAGTAATATTATTTTGCCATTGATGAGAAGCTTTCATAAGTTTCTCATCACTGGAGCTAGTGAGGGGCATTACATGAGTAATTTCAGTTGGTATGTCGATGTGGGCATCAGTTTGGGCAAGATCAAGAGGAGTGATATACTGCACATCATCAGGATGATTAGTATCCTCCACCACATCAATGGGGGCATCAAGCGACATTGCTGCCTGAGATAAAGAGGTTCTGCTTGACCTACATATAACACCCCTTAATAGATATACCAAAATACCAAAACATAATGCAACTCTACAAAAAATATCAGAACTAGAACAGCAAGACAAATACCTACTGACAGGCATGTTAGAGACCTCGGGAGCAAGAATTTCTCCTATCATAACATAAATATCAACAGTCGAGCGACAGTCATGGAACTTGATCATGCGCATCAAGTCCTTATCATTGGATATTGTAATGAGAGTCTTCCTGTTTCCAGGGAGGAAGTACTTCATCGACATTGTATCAATGCCCCAATTGAACATCTCAGCCACCTCCACCTTGAAGGTATCAAAATTCATCTCATCATCAATACCAATAGCATGAGCTTCTCCACCTTTATAAGTCATCACACCATCTTTATCTGTCTCAAACTCGCCCCCAGATTGACATATAGCAATTAAATTTTTCCCAGACATCACCTACCCAAAAGACAAAGGGGGCAAATTGCACTTTCATTAGTCTTCACTTTCAGCCACCATCAACAATACATTACAAACAGTCACACATTACTTCTCCTGAATCAGAAAATCAAACCCAGAATCCTAAAATCCCAAATTAATCATCTTTAAGCAATAAAAACCAAAACCCAACTCCCATAATTTTCATACAATCAACAATTGAACAGAAAGAGCAAGTGGGTAGTTCATAATCATATAATTTATGGTCATATAAACATAACAAAACATCAAAGCATTAACATTTCCAAAAGAAGAGAAATACCCTCATATTTGATCCTGATTATACACCAAATTCAGTGAGCATCAACAAGATATAATAGCATATTATAATTAGGGGTGTAATTAGAGGCAAAGAAACAAAATTTAAAAGCAGAGAATTATTGTACCTTGTTAATTTTAGAAGTGGGTGAAGATGGAATCATAGAAATAAATTTCGGCCAAGATTTTGGTGAAGAGTGAAAAGAAAAGAAGTCTGAATTTTGTGCATATGTTCAAGAGCAGATCGTAGAGAGAGAAGGAAGTCACGCGAGATAAACGTGAGGAGACGAAAAGATTATATTTTTGGGGGAAATGAATCAAAGGATGATGAATTTGTGAGTTGATGTGGGCTGAAGCCAATGAGGTTGACACGTGAGGGTTTTGAAGTGAAGTTGATCATTTTCTCTCAACCTCCCAATTTGAGGATAGGCTTCTTTTGCTACTTTTGTTCATGGTGATCATTGAGATATTGGACTTGTTTGCTTTCCTAAATGAGAGAAAAGGAGAGAAGCTGGGTTTGTTTTGGGGTTATTTTGATAACTGTGAGCAGTTGGAGTAGCGGGAAATATGTATCGCCAATTAGTTGTTAAAGCAGTTATTACTTGTTAACCTGTTGGATTATGATGAAATGAGATGTCGAATTAATAAAAGAACAAAAAAAGAACATTAACTGATATTCTAGTTTTAAAAGCTACTCAGGAAGCTAACTGTATTATGTTTAAAGATGCATCAAATACTAAAAGTTACCATAATTCATCACATCATCAAACACCATCTTTCATCTTTTACTAGATATTTGTGTTGATTAGACCTCTAAAAACTATCTGAAAAGTTATTGCAGAATACATATTAAGTGGTAGAACATGTGCCTTACTCTTTAATTTATAAAATCTAAATAGGATCTCGATAAAGGCCCATTGTTTGTCATAAAAAGAAAAGTCATACAATAGAAAAAGGGATAGTTACTTAATATCACCCTTCCATCACCCCCTTCCTACTCCACCTCAACCTCATTCATAAGCAACCACCCTATTATTACTGAGTTCACATATATAATCACTATCCTTATATGCACGCAATGCGTACGAAACCTATAAAATTGTGCATAAAAATACAGCGTGTAACAATCATTGCAAGAGAGAAGAGGAAGAATATTATGGAAGGGAGGAGAGAAGAAACAATAATTTGTATAGTGATTTTGTGTTTTTTTTTTTTAATTATAAAATGTGTATTATAGTTAATCATAGGAGATGTATCGTTAAATCAGGAATTTAAAAAATAATTATTGATAACATTGATTTTAGAAGTTACTAACTTCCATTTTGTTTTTAGTATCCCCCTCCGCTTTCCCTTATAAAATAGAAATGTACTATCATCGAGAAGACATGTATCCTTATGTTATTGTCAAGAATGAGGAAGTTTCTCAAACACCACAATAAGTCAATAACTGTACCCTTTAGCAATTGTGTTCGCGCACAAGTTTTCATTTCATAAATCTGATAAATTGTAGGTTTTTCATCACCCATCTTTGAATCCAATAGTTTGCTAATACAATAATACTTGGTCCACACATCATCAATACCATATTTCCTCTCAAAACCATCCCAAATATGCTTAGCATTGTTAAATTTCGTATAGAATTCAGAGCAGTAATGCAGCAGCATGCTTTCAAGTTCTGTCATCTTTATTACACATTACACAAGCAACAACAATATGCTTGAATGAAATCTAAACCTAGATGCCCAAAGCTTATAAGTAACTTTTACCATTTATAAACTCAATTTTGGACATATTGTTATTGCGCATAAAGTTCTTTTTCAAATTTGTTCTTACAAAGTTCATTCATCTACTTCTTCAGTTACATAATACTTGTAAGTTGTAACGAAGTTGTTTGTCACACAGTTTTTAGAGCATGATAAACAACGTAATCGGGCAAATTAATTCTTAATATCTAACCATCTAATAACTCAATCACTCTTCTTAATAGTGTTAAAATTAAGTTTGGTTTACTGCTCGTTTACCTAATCTACCATCCTTCTAAAACTGCTAAACAACTTGGTTGCAAGTATTACGAAATGAAGGAAGTATGAAATAAGTAAAACTAGCTTTTTATGCACCCGATGCGTGCGACGATATTTTGGGCATAATTGTTGCTCAATAGTCAGTAGTAAACGAACAAAAAAACGAAAGTTCGTATCTAAGTTCACCTTCATTTTGTGAATAAGAAATATTGAAATACTTACAGGTAGTATTTAAAAACACTTCATGATTTTATGTAATATTGTTGTTTCACTTATAACTAATTGAATAACTAATAAATGTTAATTGTTTGTTAATAGTAAAAAATATTGTAACCCAAAGCCACAAAGCCACTTGTATGCAAGTAACAAACCCACATAATTTTTCCCACCTATCCATATAACTATCCGCCCCACATATGACATATCCATATGAATGATGAATCTCACGTGTTTTTTTATCTAATTATCCTCCATATTTAATTTTCATCTTCCCACCTATAGCCTTACATCTTCTCTTTCCTCAAAAAATAAGAACGGCTCATCTCCTTATCCTCACTATCTTTCATATTCACTTAAAAAAATTAAGATTTAATCAAATTTAATGGTTATATTAATTTCACAGCAAACACCACATTAATAAGCTAATCTTGGTGTCAAAATAAACCCCATCAACGCTCCAATAATTTTTAGGGTAATTTTGGTCTCTGTTCTTCTGGGTCTTTTTGGGTTTTCATTTCGATTTGGGTGGTAATGTTGAAGAACGTTCTTTGGAATGGGTTTTAAATTGGGTTTTATTTGGTTGACGAAGTAAATGGGGAGCCTCAAATTTGAAGGTAATTATTTACGTTTTATGTTCTTGATTTCGTCCCAAAAAACTTAATTGTCAACTGTATTTCTCAAAGATCCGGTTACATTATGTTTGAACTTTTATTTGTGAAGATGGTTTTTTTTTTTTAAATTCGTGGCTGAAGTTTAGAATTTGGAATTTGCAAAAATCCAGTTACAATCCTAGTCGTTCTTGAATCATCCACTTTTCCTTTGTTTTTTTCAAGACTTCTTCTACCGCTTTGGCAAATTTTGTATGCAAAGTAATTAAATTTAAGCATAATTTATTGCGTAAAAGATCTATTGTTTATGGGTTTTTAATTATTCATAAGAAATGTCAGTTTTGTACTAACGGTTTATAAGATTGCATTTATTTTTCGACAAATTACTATCGAAAAGTTATTTTTATACACTTTTTTTTAATTATAAATTTTTTTGTTTCAAAATTCAGATCAAATTTTTTATATTTCATTCCACGAACTACTAAAAGAAAATCAATCGTTTTCATCAATTTTCAATTTCACTAACTGTTAATTAATGTAATTTCTTCTTTAGTTTGATTTTTGTGACATTTTTATTGCATTCGAAATTGATTTATATTTTATAATGCCTTTTTTTGTTACAAACATGTACTGATTTTTTTAATAATTATTTCGAAATTTATACCATATAATACAGACTTAAATTATTCTTGTATCATTTTTATTGTATTTTTTTCTAAAAAATGTGATTATCGATACTACAATTGAACATGCATTCGAACATAAGAGTTGCTAGTTTTTTCTTCAACTAATTTGAAATAACTTGCAAGGTTAAAAAGAATTATGTACCTTTTTTAGAAGTTCGCAAATCCCTAATGGACAAATGTGTAATCTCCCCGTCGAAAACGTATGTTTTTCTTAGTTTGTAATTTGGACGTGTTGTAGTGTATTGGTAATTTTTCAGAGTATGTAATTGTAAATGGTTCTTACGGAGTATGTAATTGCTAATGGGTTATAGTTTGTAGTTGAATTTTTTAGTTTTTGTAAAGTTTCCTCATGTGATTGATTTGTATAATGTGAATTATGCAATTGTATTGATTTCAGTTGACTTGTGATTGATTGTTATAATTGCATTTCCGGCAGTTTTTTTTGAATCCCCGCTTTGGTTGAAATTGGTTTTATAATTTAGAAATGAAAGGGGGGTAAAACAGTCTATTCAAATGGGGACACCATAGCTCCCCCCTTCCCTTATATAATAGAGATCAATTTGATTATATGAAATCTAATCGTAACAGTCCAACGTATAATCATCTTTCTAAAACTACGTGTCAAACAACTTGGTTGCAACTTGCAAGTATCACAAAACAAAGAAGTATCAAATAAGTAAAATCAATTTGATTATATAAAATCTAATCCTAACTGCCCAACGTATATATTTTTAGCCATCTATGTACTCAACTTTGAACCTATCAATCAAGGCCAATTGAGTGCGATGACTCAATGAGCACTCTTGGTCATGCGCATGTAGAAGATATACATATAGTATATCTTAGTCATCTATTTCAGTTAATGTAATCCCTTATATTTAGGATATTATGTATATCTTTAAGACATTATCTCTTCCTTATATAGCATATTCTCTAGGATATTATTAGCATAATATCTTCATATCCTCTATTAGTTATTATCTCTTGTATTATATAAGGTATACTTACCCTATTATGCAATACCAGCTTTCTCATAAACTTTATCAGCGCATGCACATGGTTCTTTAAAGTTTCTATAACTTTACCGAACAAAGTGTGAAAGGGAAGATAACTATATAAAAGAGTAAAACTCACTTAAAATCTGTCCATATGGAACAAAGACACTTTCAGAAAACTTCCCTCATAACATCTAAACTTTAAAACTTATACATTAGTCACACATTGGTACAGCACAATATGATCGCAAATTCGTAATCTACAAAGTTGACTAGGACTCAAGTACAAATCCCAACATCTATGGACCTTCTTCAGAATGTATATATACGTTAATTCCATCTATTATCTACTCTACCTTTATCCAACAACCAAATTGCTAAAAAGCAACTCCTATGAAATTCACAAGTTCATATCAGCACTTGGATTTCAGCTCTGCAGAGATCACATACACTACATTGTTTTACTATGTAGACTACATAGTAAAACATAAGAGTTCAGAAATGGTATATCACACAGCATAATAATTTTCATATTCGATGAACCCATCTCTCAAGTCGGAGCTGCTTCAGAGGAGGTCCAGTGTCTGGTTTATCTTTCTGTGGGCACCTCCATTTCCCAGAAACCTCTGGCACACGCGAAGCGTTGAAGTTGGTTGTTTCTTTGAGAATCTCTTTCCTCAATATTCCATCCTTTCGTCCATCAGAAGAACAGACTGACTTCACAGGACAATTTTCCTTGTTTCTCCCTGAGCTTGCTTTGTTGTTCACTAAACTGAACCGACTTCTGCAATATTGATCTCCTCTTGGTTTGTGACTAAGAGAAATCCAGCTAGATTCATTTCCAGCAGCCATAGATTTCTTTTCTCTCATGTCTTCACCAGTTTCATTGAATCCTAAATAGTCTACACTGCCCTTTTGCTGCTCCTCTTTCACTATTGGCATAAGATCTTCGGCTTTAATGGTTGGACGTACAGCAGGTTTATCTAGGATGGTACTGGAAATATTCGGTTCTGCTCTGATGGTTCTCTGATATGAAATTCTTTCAGGACACAAACTGTTCTTAGGAGATAACGAGTTGCTTCTTTCTGTACCATCCTCCTGCACATTTTAAATCAGAGAGTAGTATTGGCTCAAATGTTTAGTAGACATCTTAGCAACTACAGTGATTTTCAATCCAAGGATCAGCTCTCCAAGATAAATTGCTATTTTGGCGAAATTTTAGTCAGTTAAATTTTTGTCCCATGACTCCATGAGTCTAGAGGGGTAATTCTTCTACGTAGGACCAACATCCTTCTATCTCTTGTTTAGCTATATACTCTAGTTAATCAGAGTTTTCCAAAAGATAAAAGAAGGTCAAAAGTGCGTACCTGGGGGGTAGGAGGGTTTTCATTGTTCTCAATGCCACAAGGCCTTGAGATTGTCCCTGTGCAGCGAAGTACTTCATCTTTGACCTTCGTCACAGGCAACTCCTTCAAATGATCTTCTCTTCCTTTGTCAACCTCTTCCTTGTTACCAAAGTTATAGCCACTTGAAAGTGAAATATCAAAATCAGCACTATCTATATCTGGAGAATTGTATACATAACTCGAGAACCAGTTGGTGATATCAGGAGGCTCTGATGCACACATGCACGTACAAAAGAGTGTTTTTTATTACATCACTTGTAAGAGAAGTTTACATGATAAACAAATAAAGAGACTTGCACAAACCAGATGGAAGTGAGAGTGAGTCTGGATTGGCTGGAACCTATAACAAAAGCAAGAGAGCATTGCGTTAGATGGTAACTCTGGTATAAGCCTCTTAAGGTTTTCAGAGGTCTTTGAAACTCATGCAATATAATTAGAGACCAAACTACCTTCTACGATTCCAAGGATTCAACAAGTGGTAACATTATACTGGATTTCAAACAAGTAGATCACTAAACTTTAGAAATGCAAAATTATTATGTTATGAATCGATAATTAAGGGGGTAAGGGTATTTTAGGGAGTCTCTTTATTAGTTAGCTCGAGGAATAAGTTAGATAGTTTATTAGGGAAAGTAATCTATATATAGTGGTAATGAGAAAGAAGAAAGCATGTTGAAAATTGTGGAGAGTGATTAGTGGTTTTAGCTTGGGAGAGTGTCATTCCTCTTGAAAGATTGGCGAGGCTGTAATTGGTGATTAATCACCTAGATTAGCATTAAGCCATTAATTCAGTCATATCTTACTGGTTTTCTTCTTAAACCTGGTTGTTCTTCCCTTAATCTCTCAACTGATCCTATAATGTCACTGTTTTGGTCACTAAGCTATGTTAATTCATAGCATATTACTAATCACCAACAAAAGAAATCCTTAATCTGAAATCTCAGTTTCACTTAACTGCATAATCTCAGCTCATTCTGACTTTCAGGTAAGCAAACCATTCATGTAATAAACTGTAGCTAGATATCATGAAGTGCTTCATTATGATAATAACTATGACAGCCACTGACGACAAAAGCCATTCTCATGATAAAAGAGGATAATATGACCCTTGAGTGGAGTTGACCACCTTTTTCTTCAGGTACATTTGGGGCTGGAACCCAGACAATCAACAGCCCATATCAGCCAATTTAGCTAGTAAGTATTCGACCACTAGTGGAATAGGGTTTAAGGCTCTATTCTCCTCACCTTACCGATACTTCTTTGAGGAAAAATAAGTTAAGAGCCAAAAAGGTTACTCAAGTTCAATTCGCTACTATAACAAGTTCGGATAAGTTAAATTTAGGGCTAATAAGTTCAGATCGTCAATGTTAAGCAAACGCACACTAAATCTTCAAATTGTATTTTCAGCTGTGTAGTGACTAAATAGCAAAACTAGGTCATTATAACAGTCCCTTACAGAAAGTTCCTCAAAAGGAACCTATCATTGCTCCTTCAAATTCCTGCTTGTATAAATGACATTTATTCAATTTCAATACTAGAAGATAAAACACAATACCTCAACAGCTGGAATAGATGAAAAATCATCCTTCCTAGCTTCCACAATGGATTTTCGAATGACAGATCGATTAATCTTTGTTAAATCTTCACACTTTCCCTCTTTTTCAATCTCAGTGTCTTCAACATACATTCCCCTCTCTTCATCATCAACTCCAAGAGAAAAACAGAAATCTTCATTTGTGTCTAATACAGGAGAATTATAAGTGTAGCTTGAAAACCATTTCTTGATGTCAGGAAGCTCTGATATCAACCAATTTTAGGAAATCAAAGAAAAAATGTCAGCATTTTTCAGTTGAATAACACTCTCAACAAGAAAAAGATCGCACAAGTTAAATCACCCAGAATTTTTTTTTTCATATAAAAAGAAAACTTAACCCACAAAATGAATTTGGCTGAAATATAATTCAGACAGTTGAAATCGATTACACCCACATGATAATTAAGTCAGATAAACAATAGTTGGGAGAAAATTTTTTAACTAACCAGAAAGTGGTGAACTTAATGAGTATGGAGAGCCAGAGACCTGGAATAAAGATGCAAACTTTCATAATAAACACAGAATATTTCAAGGAATAACTTAAAAAAACACAATAAAATGAAATTTTGAGAAAGGTTTTGCATAGTACCTGAGATTTGGGATTGTTCATAACATATGAACGAAGTTTGCAATTACAAATTTTCTGCGGGATATTCTCTTTCTACAATTTCAATTTTCCAAGTTCTTTTCCAGTTCTGCCATTTCTTTTGTTCCTAATAGTACTTTCAATTCAAGAAGACGAAATGTGAAATTTTTAAAAAACCCGGAATGATGAACTTATTGGCGCCAATTTCTTCACTTTTGAGTTTTGACCACCCCAAAAGGCCAAAATACTTCAGCCATAAGATTTGCCGCAAATTATTATGTGCGGCCAGCCATATCATTAATTGATAGTGAGGTCAATCCACATACTTCCTTTCCTTTCAAAAAGAAAATAAAAAAATCCACATACTTCCTCCATTTTTTTTTTCCATCAACTTTAATGTAATTTTTAGGTATGAGAAAGATAAAGAGGAAAAAAAAAAAGGGCCCATGTGATTGGAGAGAGATAGAGAGAAAGAAAAAGGAAAAATAGAAAGTGTTGCAAGTAATTAATTATTTCCCTTTTAGGAAAGTGTTGCCGGTAAAAAAAAAACGGAGGAAGTATCAAATTCAGTTAGTTTTGTAAGAGATCAGCTACTTTTAATTTAAATTTAGGCAATGGTCCAACAGGGATGGCAGTGGGGCGGGTCTCCTAACCCGCCCCATCCCGCCCACCCCCGCCCGCCCCCGCCCGCCCCGCATATTTATTATTAAAACCCTATTTTTATACTTATATTATTAGTAATTTTATCATGCAAAATATAAATATGTGGCTATGACACGGGTACGAATCGGGTGCGGGTACCTATGCGGATGATGGGCGGGGGATGGAGTGAGTACGACACATGTACAAAGCTGATGCGGGTACTCATGCGGGTGGTGGGCGGGGATGGGTTTAAATATGTACCCGCTAGGGCGGGGATGAGTCTGGAATTTTCCCCGCAATGGGTGGTGGGGTGGGGATGAGAATTTTATGCGGGTGCGGATGTGGAGGGGCCATCCTCCGCACCCTCCCCGCCTAATTGCCATCCCTAGGCCCAAGCCTAATACTAGGAAGAGAACGGACCATCTTTCGGAATATAGTGACTAGTTAAATCTATTTAATGACCAGTTTAATCTATTTAGTGATTAATTTAATCCATACAGTAATCAAATTCTTTAATCCTTTTAATGACTAGTTTAATCAATTTAATAAAACTGTCGGGTTATTTTAAAAAGAAGTAGTTTGAGATTCAAAGGGAAACACAGAGATGAGAAGAGGATGGACGATTAGGCTGGTGCGAGATGTATAGGGATAGTGTTGAGTTATAGAATGATGGAAATTGCTTGTTAGGAGAATGTAGACTTGAGTTTGTCCAATTTTATGTTACAATTAGAGGATCTATTCTAATAATTTGTGTATAAAGCTTGCTATTATATTTCGAAGTTACTAATAAGTATACTAGGGGTTACTTATAATTGTTGGGTTACTTACTAATACAATAGAAATTACTTATAATTGTTGGGGTTTCCTTTTGAGGGTACTTTTGTTGGATTTTATTAGGGGATACATATTAACATACTAGAGGTTATTTATAATTATTGGAGTTACTTATTAATACAATAGAGATTACTTATAATTGTTGGGGTTACTATGATTATTGGGGTTATTGAAGGGTTACATTCATCTTAATATAGTTAGTTTGTCATTCACGCACACGGCTACACGGTTTATTAATCACGCGGCCAACCACACAAAACTATTTTGAAAAATTTGCGCTCGTATATTAGCACGTGGTATAAGGAAAATATTAGTGAAAGTGTGTATAGATAAATGAATTAAATTAACTTAAACATTTAAAAAGTTAATTACAATAATAAATACTACTCAGTTTAGTAATTGTTGGTTACTCAAATTTTGTGATTAGATGTAATTCATAAAAATAAATATAAATCATTAATTACTTTTTTTGATGGAAAAACAATATGGAAGATGCTTTAGATAATTTTGTAATCTTAAAATGCATGCAACTTATTATATTTTTTGTGAAGGAACTTTGACAAGTTGGGGAGTAAAGGGGATTCCCAAGTTGCCAAGAGTGAGAATCGATCCCTAGACTTATTGGAACAAGAGATGGTCTAACCAGTTAGCTATAAGCTATCCATCACTCTTTCATGCAACTTATTTTTAATCTCATACTATAAAATATACATTTTTCAAAATTTATGTAAAACAGTTATCTCAAATTACATGCATAGACTCATAACATTGTCTGGTACAATATCTAATTTCTTAATGAAAAGTCAGCTGTAATAAAATCATAGTATACTCCATAGCAATTGAAATAGTTGAGAGCGATACATACTAATGTATGGTCATTAATCAATTTAAAGTAAGAAGTTTTTTTTTTTTTTTTGACGAGAAAGTAAGAAGTTGTATTAATTGAATAACTAAAATGAAGAGATAAGATGCACTCCCATTGGTTACCCACAAAATTAAAGGAGAACAAAGTTGTATACTTATATAGTTACATCTTTACAGAATTATTGTGAATATAGAATTTGCAAGTCCATGCTTAAAACGCTGTTGAATAACTTGGCTAGACTCACCCCTCAGACCGTCACACACACTAGTCCCGAGGGAATCGCCTTCCACTTAGTATCAAACAAGTTTACACGGTTTCAATTTGCTCACCGACAGTATCAGGAAAAAAGTTTTGGAGAAAAACTTCTATTGCCTATTGGTATCTAAACCTCTTCTAAATGATACTATTTTAACGTCGGTACCATTTGAAAAAGGTTTAGATACCATAGATTTTGACTACCTTTTTGGGTACAAAATGCATCTAGTACCAATTTGATGAGTAGTTTAATATACATATATGTGTTCGATGCCTATTCGTATTCAGCACATAGTCCCACCTCCCGAGCGAGTAATAAAAGCCTTGATATACATATATGAGGGCATTGATCCTAGAGTGGAAAATTCATAACTTTAGCAATTTCTCTGTATAGTTCCAACACTTAGATTTTTGTGATTTCCAATACACTATTTTGACCAGTTTATTGTGTTAGAGATACAAGATATTTACAGAGAGGAAACTAATAAATTGGATAAAAATGAATATCTCAATTGACAGAGCATAGAGCATACACATACCCTGTAAGATGATCAATAGAGTCAATTATCACATCACTCCGGCTATGCTCAGACACTCTCGAGTATTAGTCTAAGCATCTTTGCTAACTCCCTCGCCTATAGGGCGAGAACACCCTTCTCCTAATGTAATGGTACTAAAGGGCAAATGAATCTACAAACAAGGGCCAAATGATATACGGCTATCAACATTTGCGCTAAAGGAAACTACAACATAAAGATTGGATGATTATATTCCCTGGTTTTCGAGTTTTGATGAATATCATCTCCGTAGACTCATATTTGTTTCTATTCCAGCATTTCTCCCTTTCTCGAATCTTCATCTCGCTGTTTATCAAGAATCATGCTGCAATTATTCATAGTGCATGCATCAAGAAGACCATGATTCCACAGTTTGACCATAAAAAACCTCCAACACCTGAAAGGGGGAGAAAGAGATGACAACGGCAATTAGAGACTTGGTATGTCAGAATACTATCAAATCGAGTAAAATATTTTGAGACTAAAAGCTGAGAAAACCTTACCAGAAGAGAGCAGGGGATTGAACCAACAACTTGCCATGGAGTCTCAAAAATGCTTCACAAGCCCAGGGAACATGACCGTCAGCCAAAACCCTGGTGCACGATAATGGAAACATTACACAAAGCCAAACAACCACAGGTAAGCGTCATCAAAAATACTTTGGGTGCACACTACACAAGAATTCACAATGGAGAAAGGAATTAAACAAACGGGACAATTGCATAACAAAGTCTACCTTTGCTTTTTAACAAATGAGTTCCATAGATGCATTAGGTGTTTTTCGTCTTTGCTTACATCCACAAAATCATCAAGCATCTGCAGCACAAGGCAAGGTACCATCCACGGTTTAGTTAGCAAAATGCACTCAAGAAAAAGATAACTACTACATTAGAGATTCAAAGACTTGGCTGGAAGCAAGAACTATTAGTAGATGATCAAAAATTGTTAATCACGCAAGTAACTCATAAAATTTGGAACATAACCAAACGTACCCTTCTATCTTCAAGAGCAGCAATATCATCATCCACTTCATCCTCACTATCCCTGTCTGACAATACTTGATCTAAAGCCATTGGCTTCGGGTGCAAAAAGGAGATTTTCAAAATCAGCATCATCAATTGGAAAAATTGAAGAATGATACAAGGACAAAGACGACTAGAATTTGAAGTCTAAGAGTAGCAGTCAAGGTTGCAGTGAACAAGTGGCTTATCTGAATTGACTATTGAGAGAAGCAGAGAACAAACTCTGAAACGATGCCTGCATTTCCATAGAAAAAATACAACCCGAGACATTTCTATAGATGACAGACACAACATTGAACTTGAAAGAGAGAAGGAGAAACACGACGTTAAAATCCTAATCACTTTTGTTACTCGACTTTATCATTTTCTCCCTCTTTACAGCCATAGCCTAGTTGAAACTAAAGCGGTGTCATCAGGTATGTATGGCAAGTCCAAAACACCAGAGTTTATCAAACAAAGGCTGAATATTCAAAAGTACCCCTCTGCTTATCAAGTGTTCAAGAACTTACAAGAAACTATTGAGCAGCGTTACTTATGGTGCTTAAATTACTACTCTTGTAAATAAAAAATAATGAACAGATGTTTAAAAATGCTGAAATGTTGTCATAATTTAATCAACCATCAAGACAACTACTATAAGAAACAAACAGTCAATAACTGTTATATTCTAGGAGTTCAGACATCAGCAAAACACGATATGACTTGTGCAGTTGATTACCTGAGCTCTGTGAGAATGATAAAACTGCCGTTTCTGCAGGAGTGTAGAGCTGAAAATTCAAACAAAAAGCACCAAAAATTACACTAGACAGGTCAAATGTTTTAATAACCATAGCACATTTGGGAAAAAATATCTAACAAAAAAACCACATTTTCCAATACTGACATACTTGAACGTAGCAACCATATGCGACTACAAATAACATGATACAAGAAAAATCATATGGCAGTAAAAAATTAATGCATTGGCAATGCCGCTGGCCAACTGGGGAAGCAAGTGAATGTAAACATTGGTCAAAACATACATTGTATTGTTCATTATGACTCCAACACTGAAATATAGAAATGTCTTCCATTATCAAATGAGTCAACTTATTTCAGGAACACAAATGTTCACCTAGTCTCTAACGAGTAGTAATTGATGCATGTTTTCACAAGTATCCCTACGACAAAACTGGTTTCACTCTATCCACCACATAACTAACACTCCCTCTATTCATTTAGTTGTTTCACTTGCTTTTTAAAGTCTCCAATGCACCACTTTGACCATGAATATCCTTAGCTATGTATTATAAAACATATAAACACTTTATTCAGAGACACATCGAAACAAATTGAGCAAGATCCGACAAGATAATAATTTACATATACTTCCTCCGTTTTTTATACTCACAACGTGGAAATGCGCACAAGGACCAAGGAGAGGAGAGGGATAGAAAAGAATCCCATGTGCTAGAAGAGAGAAAATATATTGCCAAAAATGTCAACATTACAAGTAATAGAGAACTTCCTTAAATGGGAAACGTTGCAAGTGTTAAAAAAACGAAGGAAGTATAATAGGAAAAAAAAAGCTTTCCCACTTATAATAGATTTGATCATAAAAAAGTAGATTACACATCAAGTTGTTTGAAGAAAATGATTATTAGCCCTAAGGCCCTAGCTAAGACGGCATAAACTCACTAAATCAAAGCTACATTTTGATAACAATGAAGGACACTTCCTCAAAATATAGATTACCAAATCAGCGGAAAAGTAGCTTGAGTATCACGTAATCTTACATACCTTCGAGGCTCTGTCCGCTCAGAGGAGAGCTTTCTTGACTTTGCAGCTGGCGGAAGCGTTGAAGACATATTTTTATCTCCACATATGCTTTGAACACAGTCTATGTCTTCTAGGGACTGAGCTCTAGCGACTGGAACCCCTGGATTATTGTCAGCTGCAACATAATCCAAGCCATTGGCATTGCCATTATCAAAGGAATAACATAAATCCCCTGTTCTCGGATTATGCGACATTGGACATGCAGTGGGATCTTTCTCACCTGCAACACAAATAAAATTGAATCAAGCAGAAGGGACCTTACGGCTGCATCTCCACATTAGCAATACTCCTCAGTCCAAATAATGTCATTCAATATTTGCTGTTCATAACTTCATATCTGTTCATAACTTCATATCTAAAGCTTTACATATATTTAGAAGAGCGATGGAATTTATGAAAGGCACCCTAGAAATAGTGGCAGAAGCATCATATAATATATTCACATCTTTCCTGATATTCTTTGCTCTGAGAACTCAAGTAAAGATAGAGGAAAAAAATGAAAACCAGACAATGTCCCTGATGTCCTAAAAATTTAACATTTAGATAAGTTTATACATCTCTCGCAAGCAACAAGTGAGTAAGCTTGAGACCTAATGTTGGATATCAGCAAAAAGAAACCTATGCAAAGCAGATGGAAGTAGTTATCTTAGCATGTAAGAAATGTTTTTCTTCCGATGCTGCTTCAACAAGATCTTGATCCTGAGCCAATCTTCAGTGTTCAAATATCTCACTGGTTTGAAGGGAAGTTTTTTGTCAAAGCACTTCAGATAACACCCCCAACCCCCCCCAAAAAAAAAAAAAAAAGAGAGTCAGACAGCTTATGGTGAAGCTGAAAACAATTATAATTGCCACAATCAAATGTCTCACTCAATTCTCAACCCCCAAATACACATGCTTTTGGCAACTATAGGCATAAGGTGCATGTATATCTGACTCCCAAAGCATGCATAAGGTTGCAGCCTCAGGGAACAGTTGACCATTGATAAAAACAGGAAGATGAGCAAATGTAAAGCTGATCTACATACAAAACAGATCCTTCAGCAGGCAATTCACTAACTTATACATTACGATTATATCTTTAAAATAATTTCCCATTTCTAATGAGTATCAGATCACAGATTCAAGAAGCAAACAGATCACATCTTGCAGGAATCTGAATGGGTACATACCCTCATTACTCTCAGTGGCCAGTGCAGGCAAGGCTGTCTCCAACACATGTGGGTATACATATTTTCCATTCTCTTCAGGATCTTCAGGGTGTTTGCGCTTTCGAGGCCTTGAACTGTTTAAAGACAGTAATTTGCTATTAGTCTTGTTAGCAAAAAGTATCTTTCAAAACCTGCAAGCTGCAGAATAATACTTCACAAAAGTTGCAACCTGCAGCTTAACTTACCAGAAATCAAATGATTGCAACCGAGACTCAATTCCACCTGCAGTACTCTGCAGCAATGACAAACAATACTTCAATAACTATGTACGGGAAAGAGCTGGAGAATGACAATCGAGTTAAGGCATACTCCAACTAGAATAGAGTAAATATATCCAAATGGCTCTCATTCTTATTTAATAGGACTGGAAAGGTGAGACAGTTAATGAACATGAGAGTATCAGCACTTATTGTACAGTGAGCAGTGAACAGGCTGTAGGTAAATTAGAATCTACCATGACTTGTAGATTGCAAGAAGGTAGAAGAGCTTCATCGAAAAGTGCTTACGTAAAAATCCTTATCCTACGACACCTATAAAAGCCCAGAAATATTATTTATAAAAGAAAACAAGTCATGTATAATCAGCAGCAAACAGCCTGAAGCTGCTCCACAGTCTTGCATGAAATCTATATACTACATGCCATGTTGCCACATGTACTCCCCCTTCTCCACACAATCAAATTTGACATTAAACAATAAAAAAGCGTGTTTCAAGATTCGAACCCATGACCTCTCATTTGACATACTAATGCACTAACCAACTACTCTACAACCTCATGTTGGTCTTTGTAGAGAAAAAAATCATTTAAAGACAACATAATATTTTTATTCTTAAAACAATTAAATACAAATGCATATATTAATGCTCATTAAGCTAATGCTAATAATAGCGTTTTGTACCTCTCAGTACTCTTATATTAAATAAAGCTATTCAAATTTTTATAACCTCCGTAGTTAACACTACTACACCGTTGAATTGCATCGATTATATTCTCACATATTAACCTAAAGTTCAAATACAAGATTGTACTTCCTCCGTTTTTTTTACATGTGACATTTTTTTTTTCACGCATATCAAGGAAGCGATTTAAACGAACAAATTAATCAAAATGGTTTTAACACAATAAAGAATGGGATTATAGGATACTAATCTTAAAATTATTTTGATTAATTTGTTCGTTTACACCCTTAAATCGCTTCCTTGATATGCGTGAAAAAAAAGTGTCACATGTAAAAAAAAGGGAGGAAGTATTATATTCTTTGTAAGTAATTATATATATATATCTCTTAAGGGTTATATTGATGAATAATTCATATTATAATTTACTATGTAGAAAATATAAAAGGAACTGGAAGATCATTTCTAGAGCGCCATCAATACATACAACTCTTTTTTTCCACTTCTCTCAAGTTTTTGATTTAAGACTTCAAATGTACATTGGTAAATAATCCGGGGCGTATTGCCCGGGACAAGAACTAGTTTTACTCTAAACTAGTAGTTTTCTTTCTAGTGATGCTAAATTAAAAACTTTATGGAACGGGAGGAAAAATATAGTTTACTGACCTCTGAATGTAGTTCATCCGTCTTGACAGAGACAGTGATGGCTTTATACTCTTCAGTTGTCTACAAATGAAATGTGATATAGCTAGCAGCCATTGAGTTTCAATTGATTAGTTAAGATTCAAGTAACTTACCCAGAATTCATATCTGAAAAGGTCATGTGATGTGATCAAATGAAAACGGAGACCCTGCAAACAGTATAACAAAACTTGCAGTTTCCATGTTGAAAGTTAGGAAGGTATTGCGTACAATTGGCAACTTTAAAAACAGCATGCTGGAAAAAAAAAGTAACAAAAAACTACATGAAGGCATAGGTATACATGTGAACTACATAAACATATGAAGGTTGCTAATGCCTACAGGCTACAGCACAACCTCATGAACTCTAGTTTATTATACGGTTTCAAGACCTTTACAAAGAGTCTAAAGCCTCGATGAAGAGAATATAAACATATTATCAACTAACTAGAAGAAAATAATCCATTGCACGTTTCACTTTCTAACAAACCAGATCAAGTGTCATTTTCCAACAAGACCACATGTGGCAGTGGCGCATCCAACATTTCTACCAAGTGTTGGACATAAGACAATTAGATAATTACTATATCAAATAAACTATAATGCCTTAGTCCAATTTCTGTGACTTACCCGCACAATCTATTTTTTTTAAATTCAAACCCTTCATCGTCCAAGTTTCAGACTCTACAATTTACATTAGGCCAATTATATGCTCCTACGAATTAACAAATTACAAATCACCACTAGCTCAAAACTAAGAGATGTTTCAAGCAATATAAAATTATAATTCTGAAATTGTATAAAGTACAGATTATTAAACCATAAAACAGAAATTGTTAATTGTACAAGTATAAACAATTAATGATCAAAATTCTAGCATAAAAAAATGTCTAATAGTAAAACCCACAAAACCAGCATTTCTACCAAGTGTTGGACATAAGACAATTAGATAATTACTATATCAAATAAACTATAATGCCTTAGTCCAATTTCTGTGACTTACCGGCACAATCTTTTTTTTTTAAATTCAAACCCTTCATCGTCCAAGTTTCAGACTCTACAATTTACATTAGGCCAATTATACGCTCCTACGAATTAACAAATTACAAATCACCACTAGCTCAAAACTAAGAGATGTTTCAAGCAATATAAAATTATAATTCTGAAATTGTATAAAGTACAGATTAGTAAACCATAAAACAGAAATTGTTAATTGTATAAGCAATTAATGATCAAAATTCTAGCATAGAAAAATGTCTAATAGTAAAACCCACAAAATCAGAAATTTATTTGAAGTTTTGATATCAATCAAGAATCAACAAATTTGTAATTGTAGGGGCAAAGAAATTTGAATAGGGAACTAAAGTAGCTCACCAATCACTCAATTACCAAAGATAAAGAGGAAACTGAAATAATCATCCTGTTACCTTTTAACCTTATTATAGTAAATAAATAAAGAAAGAAAGATAGGCAAAGAAAATTGAAAGGAAAGGGAACTGTCGATCTGAAATTAGCTTAATTAAGCCCTACGGGGTATGGTGGTTTAGACTTAGGAAGAGAAGCAGACAAGCTTAGTACTCTCTCAACCTTATCCATCAGTATTCTTAAGAGACAAAGTAGTACAAGAAAATATTGGGAATGCAAGAGCAACACCAATTAGCATTTAATCTCCATCCTTACAAGCTCTTACACCTGTCAAAAACCAAAACATCTCTAATAAAGCAACCTCATCAAGGAGAGATAATAACCATCGTTGTCATCCACACCTTCTCTATTATTAAATTTACACTAGATCCCAAGCCAATCCCCACTCCCCTTCCCTCCCCCCAACCGAAGTCTCTCAAGACTTACTTCACCTTCTCAATGTCACCCACTGTTATTTTTTAGAACTCTAGTACAACAATTTCATCAAGGTGAGATTATAGCCACAATTATCTTCCATACCTTCATGATCATTATCTTTACACTAAATCCCATGTTAAAAAGATCTACCCACCCCCCCCGACCAAAGTCTCTCAAGACTTGCTTCACCTTCTCAATCTCACCCACTATTAATCTTTAAAAAATTTCTTCTAGTCTTTCAACCTCACACCTCCTACAAGTTACCCTAGAATTTCGAAACTGACTTGCACATCATTAGTATCATAGTCCAACGGCCTTTAAATTCAAGAAGCAACCACCAACACAGGTGAAGAGAATAATAGAGAATATTCAAAAGCATCTATTATTGGTTCATGCATAGAATGTCAAACCATGCCAATAATATTACAATGACGCCTAAACACACTCTAGAACCTTAAGGAGGATTAAGAAGAAGAGTATGATGCACACACTAAGCTAAAAAAACTAAAGATATCAAAGAGTAGAGGAACCCATATTAACTCTCCTGACTTTAAAGTTTAAACTAACACAAAAATATGAAGAAAAGTAATCAAAATTTCAACCTATTCCAAATCATCAAGTGGAAAAAAAAACAAAGTTGTCCCAAAATCACAAACAGATATAGGACAGGTCATCCTCTACAAACCAATTCACGTGCAAAACACTTTTCTTCCTTTCTCTCAGTCTCTTAGACAACACATAACCATAGATAGAGAGAAAAAGAATCATAGGCAAAGGATTCATATCTCAGACCTCTCAAGGCCCCAACCCACCTCCTACCTAACAAGCCCATTATATGATTCCTAATATCTCCCAAGATACTAATAATGGAGGGGCAAGTGGGCAACTAGAAATTCCATCAACAATCAAGGCCCTTTACACTCCCTTCTAGATTTTTCAATCACAAACCTTACTGAAACTCTCAAAAACTCAAGCTAGCAAGTAACAATCCATTTTCTAGATAGCTCAACAAAACCCAAGTTACACCTTGATAAAAGCACTATCAACCAATCAAGAATTATTACTTTCCATTATCCTCCATAGTCAACCCTGGAATCACCTTCTGCAAAAAATTTCTCAAAAAGCCAGTCTCGGTTCCATCAAAAGCCATCGAAAATTCCCACAAGGGGGTGAGTGTACCTGGAAGGTTGGGGAAAAGACTCAATCTCCCCAGGGTTCCAAAGGACTTCTCCCATCGATCTTCCTTCGGCATCTTGCCAATAAGTTGGTGGGTTCATCATGAATTAGTTCGGGGTGGCTGGTGGTTTCGGGATCCTGACAAACTACGCGAGAAAATGGCGGCAAGATATGGAGCAAGCCATGATATAGGTATAGTAAGAATAAAGAAAGCCCGAAATATCTTTTTTTAAGAGCTTAACGAGTACTTCAATCAAAGAACTCCTTGATTAGAGATCGACAGGTGATCAATCCTTTCAATCAACTATGGTTTCATGCTCTTTGATGAGCCTAACATTCATGAACATAACCATAAGATCCTTCATGTAACCTTTCCTCCTCATATCATTCAGTCTCTTCTTCTTTAGCCTAATTAACTTTGAGCTCTAATACAAGCTTATTTATTTTTATGTTGAAGTCTTCATATTGTATGATTAGCCCAACTTCTTTTATACATTGAATCTCTAAGATTTCACTAATGATGCAAAGTCAAAAAAATTGAACCGTTTCATCTCAATGTTAAGTGTATTTTGCAAATAAGAATACAAGGTTGGCAACCTTTTAAGTTCCCTAATTGCACTTCGGCCTCTCTTCTGTCCCGCAAGATTAACATAAGATATTTTGCAAAAACATTGGCATCATTTATAAGATAATAGGAAGAAAAAACATACTTTTCCCATTTGGTCCGACCTATAATACTTTTTTAAGTTTGTATTCTATGTCTTCGCCCTTCGGTTATTAAAAGTTTGTATCATTTGGTCCGACCTGCCGGATAAATCAGAGACGCTTACACCATGAGAACCCCGAGAAGACACGGAAAAGGTATTGTGAATGTCGACTCTCCTTCATCTGTCCCGAAACCGAATTCTCCCTCCGTTGAAGGACCGGAACTAGAATCTATCCTCAACGAGGAAGATGTAGAATACTCCAAGACGATGGAGTACTTGAGCGACTTGGCTGGATCAATCTTTGACGCCGACCAACTGCTGGAGGCCCTGAAGCGACTAAAAACCTTGGTGCACAACAACCTGGAAGCCTTGGCATCTATCAGCTTGGTCCATGGAGCGACTGGAATGATGATGTCGCTAATGGTCGTGTATTCGAGATTGATGACAAACGCGAGTTGGGATGACCCTCGGCTATGTCAAAAGGGGTATGCAATGATGCCAAGGCTGATACACGACCATTAGCGACATCATCATTCCAGTCGCTCCATGGACCAGGCTGATAGATGCCAAGGCTTCCCTGGTTGTTGTGCACCAAGGTTTTTAGTCGGTTCAGGGCCTCCAGCGGTTGGTCGGCATCAAAGATTGATCCAGCCAAGTCGCTCAAGTACTCCATCGTCTTGGAGTATTCTACATCTTCCTCGTTGAGGATAGATTCTAGTTCCGGTCCTTCAACGGAGGGAGAATTCGGTTTCGGAACGGATGAAGGAGAGTCAGCATTCACAATACCTTTTCCTTGTCTTCTCGGGGTTCTCATGGTGTAAGCATCTCTGATTTATCCGGCAGGTCGGACCAAATGATACAAACTTTTAATAACCCAAGACATAGAATACAAACTTAAAAAAGTATTCTAGGTCGGACCAAATGGGAAAGTATGTTTTTTCTTCCTATTATCTTATAAATGATGCCAATGTTTTTGCAAAATATCTTATGTTAATCTTGCGGGACATAAGAGAGGCCGAAGTGCAATTAGGGAACTTAAAAGGTTGCCAACCTTGTATTCTTCTTTGCAAAATACACTTAACATTGAGATGAAACTGTTCAATTTTTTTACTTTGCATCATTAGTGAAATCTTAGAGATTCAATGTATAAAAGAAGTTGGGCTAATCATATAATGAAGACTTCAACATAAAAATAAATAAGCTTTTATTAGAGCTGAAAGTTAATTAGGCTACATGATAACCCAAGACATAGAATACAAACTTTTAATAAAGTACTGTGAGATGAAATCTTTCAACATTTATTTAAACTGAAATCATGGACAGGTTCATATATACCTTGAAGCTTCCACATCTCATCAGGCAAAAAGGACATGAAAATTGTCTTGTAACTGCATGTTAACAAGGAAGCCAAAAAATAAAAATCAGACATATAAACAATAAACAATCTATTTAATATGAAAGCACACCTTCAGTCTTCTTAAGTAGGCGGCTATGGTCCCTATAATTGAAGATCACATTTCCATCCATCATTCTGCATGTCAGAAGGCCCAGAAGTATTCTTAGGAAAGAGAGAAATTGACCATGAATTCACATATTATACTGCTCTACTTAGCATCTGATTCAATCTTTTTTTGGCCATGGTCGATAAGGAGTTTCTTCTGCAGTTTAAATATTGAGTAACTTTGTTTTTATCAATCTCCTATTGCACTTCCTTAGCTAATCAATAAATTCAATTCTCTATAAATACTGTTTTTATGAAGGACATGCAGCGTGATGAAATTTGAACTAAAATTTTTTTATGGGAAGGCCAATTTAATTTTATTTTTTAAAAAACAAAAATCCTATTTGCCCTTCTTTGATTGATCAATAAATTCTCTTGTTTCCCCCTTTTCTCCTCCCTCTCAAATTTAATCTCCTATTATTCCTATGGTCCTTCAATAGGCTAAAAAATGCCAACAAACCATTTTAGCCAACTCGGTGAGAGAACATTTCAATTTGTTCTCACCAATTCGCTTCCCTCTCAAAGTTTATTTTTTTTTCTTTGTCTCTCTTGTCCTTCCTCATGTTTATACTTTATCCTCTTCCCTTCTTCCTACCATTTTCTCTTTTCCTTCATCCTAAGAATTCAATTTCCCTGCCTTTCTCTTTACTCCTCTCTCTCTCTCTCTCTCTCTTTACAATTTACATTCTTACCCTTTCTATTCTTCTAAACTAATCATGAATGTGAGCTACTAACTAGTTTCTAAACAACATGCAATCCAACACCCCGACCTTCACCTCTCTTGGATGAGAAACCAGCCAAACATAGTTAAGGCTCTCAAAGGTATGTTCTAGCATCTCAACAGAGTCAAGACTCTTTATGACAAGCAAGTCTCTAAAGTTAACCTGACATAGTGGGCTGATTGGTGGAAAATTTTTGAAGAAGAAAATGTGCAAAAGAGATCATACCTTGTTTTCCATTTTGCCTCAATTTTGTAGTTCAAGCATCTAGGAAGATATGAAGGCTGCATGGCAGTAAAGAACAATCAAGTTAGAGAGCAGACAGCTTGATGGAGGAAGACCAATCAAAAAATCATGACAAACAAATGGGTTCATACTCTATAGCACCCAGTTAATTTATTTTAAACCATCAAGGCTTAGATATAACTAGTCAAACTGTGAATGGTAGGATCCACAAGAGCTTGTAATTCTATATGATGAATACTAAGAGATGGGTCTTCTACCAGTATATAAACCACCCTATGTTGCTCGGACTCGGGTACCCATGTCCGACACGTACGTGTCCAAGTGTCCGACTCGGCTATTTTTTGGAACTTTTTCAATTTTTTGGCCCTAAATGAAGAGTCCAAGTGTCCCACCCATGTCCGAGTGTCGAGGGTCCGACACGGGTACTTAAGGTGAAATGAAGAGTCCGAGCAACATAGAAACCACCATTGTCTCTGTCATATTAATTACACCAGCAGATGTAAGATTACGAAGGATACAAAGTGGCACCTTCTTTTTTTATTTTGTTAACATAGGAAGATGACACACTTGTTAGATAACCCAAGAAATATGTGAAGTGAGAAAGATGGCCCTATGAACCAATGTTATAAAAGAGAGATAGAGAGAACCACTAACTAAACAAGGTATGTCAAGATTATTTAGCAAAAACTCAAATACAAAAGTAGAGAGTAAACATTAAGAGTAAGGCAGTACATTATGATGAGCACGACGTTGCAATATATTATACAATTCAACAGGTTTGCAGTATACTAAAAGGCATTCTTCAGCCGCAACATCATCTTCCACAGTCACAGACGGACAGGAGCTTTGGTGACACATTATAAATTAAGGTGCCAACAACTGAAAAACCTGCACCACTACAACATCAAACATAAGAAAATCCACATGTGTAGCGACCAATCGACCGTCACTGAGCAAGACTGTTGTCTAAGAAAATGTGATTAAATTCATGTAAAGAAAAAACACATAATTAACCCCAAAATAGAAAAATCCACAATAACCTATTTACTAAGATCGCAAACCATTACAAAAATTAATCTCCACATTTACCTAAACTCCTTCAATGCCAACTTAATTTGATCATAAAGTAACTCCAAAAACTTTGAACACATTATATTTATTACCACAACAGTTGATTAATTAGGGAAACACGCCAAAAACTAAATTTAGTTTGGAGAGATTAATAATTCAGCAAAAAAAAAATCAGACTTGAGAATGAAATCAAACAACTGAAATCAAAACGTATACAAACGGAATTCACACGTAAAAGCTCGAGAATTAGACATGAAATTGATAAACTAAAGAATTGACGAAATTAAAGCAAGAATATCTCGAAATTATAGGGAACATAAAAGAAGAATACGAAATTACGGCAATTCTTCGCGGCTTAATCTATCAAATGCGGCGTCGAAAAACGAGGACGGTGTAGAAGAAGAGGTTGAAGGCGAAGGAGAAGTGAAGCTGAAGAATTGAGGAATCAGAGAAGAGCTTTTAGTAATAATAGTACCATTCGCTGAATTTAATTTCCAACGGGTTGGAGAGATGGCAATTTGGTGGTTTGGGTGGGGTCATTTTGGGTCTTGTCATATTCAATTTATTTTGTTTTGGATAGAGTGAGTCTATTTGAGCTTGGGAGAAAATCAAGTTTATGATTAGTCAAACACAAATTATTAAAACAGGTTGTCTGATTTTAACATAGAACTAGACCAACCTAATTCCATTTTATTTTATTCTAACCCAAGCATCCAACATTATCTTAAAAGATCTCACTAATATATTTGTCCCTTCTCTTCTCCTTTTTTGTTTCCCTTTGAATCTCGAACTATCATAGATAATGTTTTTAAAATGGTCCGCCAGGCACACTGAATGGATTAAATTAGTCATAAAATGGCTTAAAGAAAATGATTATTGAAAGGATTAAATTGGTCACTAAATTGATTAAGCTAGTAACTATATTCAGAAAGGTGGTACGTTCTCTTCTTAATATAGAGCTAGGTCGTTGCCTAATTTTAAACTAAAAGTAGGTGATCTGTTACAAGACCGACTGTAAGTCAAATTGGGTCTATTTGAGTTTGGGTGAAGGTCAGGTTTATGGAGTTCAAGTCGGGACAATATTAACATATTGTTAATTGAAAATTAATATAAGATGAAAATTGTTATATTTTTGTCTTGAAAATACTACCTCTGTGATTTTTTATTCTTTCCAATTGCATCTGGAAAGATATAATGAGTGGGGTTACATTAGTTGTTGTGAAGGAAAAATCAGCACCATTCGAGTCAAATCAATTATGAGTCCGATAATTTTTAATTCGAGACCCATTCATTTGAATCAATTCAAGTTGTTTTAGGTATCAGGCTAATTTTCCCCCTCTCTTTTATCTCTCAAACCCTAGCCTGCCCTACCCCTTCTTCATCAGTTAGGGGCTGCCATGGATGATTCCATCCATGGTAAGCCCCTTTTCCCCTTTTATTTTCAGTTTTTAATTCATTCTTGTTTTGTTTAATAAATTAGTCTCTCTTTATGAGATCTTTTCAAACCCTGTTATGGGGTTTTAGTTTCTGTTTTGGAAATCTCATTCTCTCCTATGGGAGTTGTGAGTATGGTTTTTTTGTTTTTAGGTATGAGAAATTGTTCTCATTGGTTGAAGTTCGAGACTCAACATGAAGGTATTAAAATCTCGGATGCGGTCAACATGACTCGATCAAAAATATTTTCCCAAACTACATCAGAATGATAGACTTTCTCATCAATAGCTGCTTGATTCAGCAAATACAAGGGGGCTGCGGTGTATTGCTCGATCTGGTTCATTGTAGTTCCTTCGAAGACGAATTTGATTTAGCCTTGTTTAATTGTATCTTGTTTTTCTTTAATACCTATTGTAGATGTCGTTTGGCCTTCAATTAATGAATTTTCTCTTTCAAAAAATAAAGGTATCAAGCTAATTTTTGTCTTTGCTTTAGAGTCCTAATCAGGTCATATATAGCACAATTCGGATCGAATCAACTTCGATTAGTCTAGCTTTAGGGTCGAGTCGAGATGGCTCCATCAAAATCACAATTCACAACACTGGCTTGAATATTGATAATTGCGGAATATTACCAGTATGTTGCCTAAGCATAAAGCTTATAACTAAATCACCATCATAATCATATCCGGAAAAAAATCTCTCCTCGTGAACTCTCTCGAAAATAATCTGATTGCTCATGAACCCTCTCGTCGAGAAAGAGATTTAATCAATCGTTCCACAAAGAAAACCAAAAGAAAAATACCACATTTAATCTTCAATAACCATACTGATCAAGATCAGTTAGAGGAAGAAATAATTCCTCTACCTGCTAGCCATCCACCCTCCTTTAGAGACTTAGTTAGAGGCACTGCCTCCAAAGACCCAGATCCTAGTCTCATGGATGAAGAGTCAGACTTGTCTGATGATGATGAAGCACCTGCAGATGTCCAGGAAGATCCAAAATGTCCCATTATCCTTCTTACAAAGGAGGAAAATAAAAGATTGCTTAACCCCTGGAAATTGGTGATTATTATTAAAATGTTCAACGCAAAAATTGGGTACATGTCACTGATAAAAAGGCTTAAGAGAAAATGGGATCTTAAAGGAGGACTTATCCTAACTGATATAGGACACGAATACTTCATAGCCAGGTTTTCCTCAATAGATGATTATAATCATGTTCTTACACAGGGGCCTTGGATGCTTAAAGGAGGACTTATCCTAACTGATATAGGACACGAATACTTCATAGCCAGGTTTTCCTCAATAGATGGTTATAATCATGTTCTTACACAGGGGCCTTGGATGCTTGATGACAATTACCTCATAATTCGGAAATGGATCCCAAATTTTATCCCGGACGATGCGCCTATGAGGTACTTAACAGCCTGGGTTAGGATACCCAACTTGTCTATCGAATAATCTGATAAAAAATTTCTGCTCAAAGTAGGGAGTAAGATTGGTAAGGTTACAAGAATTGATCAACATACCACAAATGCGGAGAGAGGACAGTTTACTAGACTTAGTGTGGAACTAGGTTTAACAAAACCCCTTCTATCAAAATATTGGTTGAAGGGGAAAATATGGAAGATACAATATGAAGGTGTTAAATTAATATGCTTTCATTGTGGTGAAACAGGACATCGAACTGAGTAGTGCAATTACAACCATAGTACTGAGATGTTAATTAGAGGACAAGATAAGCATTAACCAAGAGTTGGAGGCTCACAACAAAGCTCCTGAAGTCCAGCCAGAAGAATTAAACGAATTCGGGTCCTGGATAATGGTGAAAAAACCACCACCTAGAAAAAGAACGCCCAAACATCCCTACTGTAGGAGCTCAGACCCACATAGGAGGAGCCACCACCAAGGGTGGCCTGAAAACCGGCTTTCAGGGTGGACAGAGTGAAGGTATTAGGGAATTAAGATCAATTGGGGTCCAGATTTTCAGTTCTACAAAGCCAAATTGGGAATGAAAATCCTGAAAAGGTAGCTAATTTTGAGGAGTATGAAACGGTTAATCTAGGTAAAGAATCGTAAATGCCAAGCCAATCAATTCCTAAGAATCTATCCCTTCAATTTGGGCCAATCTTCCCCAAAAATAAGCCAAGAAAGAGCATCTTAAGGCAGAGCAAAGTTATTGAAAGAAAAGCACAAAAAAGATGTAAGTTTCCTAAATAACACTATATAAGGAATAAAACTAATGATCTGGTCACTAAAAATGCCCCTTTAATCAACCTTGAACAAGTCAAAGGAATTAAGAAAACGAACCCATTTAATTTCAAGCTACAAATGATGTTATCCCCACTATAAGCCTCTCAGGCGCCAGTACCCAGTTAATTTCACAAGCCAAACACAATACCATTATCAATGTCCAACCCAATGCCACTCTGGTGCCCCTTGCCAATCACCCCGAATATACCACCGGAGAAAATAATATGTGCAGAATCTCCGATGACCCAACCTTATTAATTTGGACATCCTAGACCACCTAATTCACAAGATGGAAGTGGAAATACACTCATGGGAGGGGTCGACGCTAGAGACCCGGAGTTAATCATAACTCTTAAAATTCCAAACAATATTCTACGTGCTATGAGATTCATGTCCGATGCCTATACCCAACCTCTATTAATTTTATGGATAATATAAGAACCAACCAAAGTTACCTCCCACCCATAACTTGTATGGTGTAGAATGTCCAAGGCGCGGGAAGCATAGAGTTTTTGAATGTGTTGAAGGAAGTGGTTAGGATTAATAAACCATCAATCCTTGCGTTGGTGGAGACTCATATGGGAGGGGCTCATGCCTTAAAAATCGCAGAAGCAATAGGATATAATGGACATACTAGAATGGACGCTCAAGGGTTTAGTGGAGCGATATGGGTGTACTGGAGAACAGATGCAGTCACTATAAGCCCTATTCATCAACACAACCAGTACATCACCATGGAAATATCAAGAATTGGTGAAGAACCATGGTTCTTTACTGCAATTTACTCGAGCAGATCCTTCGCGGAGGCAAGAATTATGGATAGAACTCCAAAATTTTGCAGAAAGCAATAATCATATCTGGCTAATGGCAGGGGACTTCAATGAGACCAGGTATGATTGGGAAAGGAGTTCAAGCTGTGCGGAAACATCCAGAAGAAGTGACAGATTTAATCATTGGGTGGAAGAAACCCAATTAATTGAGATAGAATTCTCAGGCCCAATGCACACGTGGGCTCGAGAGAAATCATTGGAGACTCGTAGAAGTGCAAGACTAGACCGGGCTCTATGCAATGCTGAATGGCGTATGAGATTTGATAAGGCCCATGTCAAGTATCTTCCAGCCGTACAATCTGACCATACACCCATCATCATTTCACCAAACGGGTTTGTTCAACTCTCTTCTTTGAATCATCCTTTTCGGTTCCAAGCAGCTTGGCTCTCACATGAATTTTTATTTTTGACTTCGTTCACTCTAAATGGAATAAAATGGAGAATCTAGTGCCACAATTTAAAAACTTTGCGGAAGAATTACAGACTTGGAACAAGGAAATTTTTTTATAACATTTTCCGCCAATAGCATAATCTCTTAGCAAGAATTGTTGGCATCCAAAAAGCATTATCTAATACTCATAATTCGAGTTTGATAAAACTTGAAGCTACGCTGCGCAGAGAACTTGATGAAGTTCTTAATCAGGAGGAGGTGCTTTGGTACCAAAAAGCTTGAATAGAGTGGATAAATGACGGAGATAGGAACACTTCCTATTTACGTCTTGGTACCATTGTTTGTAGGTGGAAGAATAAAATCACGATGTTGAAAAACACAAACAATGAATGGGTGCTAAACCAGGAGGATATCAAAGCTATTATAGTGAATTACTTTTCCACTTTGTTCACAGGAGAAGAAATAGAGGAGGAGGTAGCGCATAATTATCTCCCCTTTGGGATCAGCCCAACTTTCTTGAATGAAGATTGGAATCAATTGTCCAGGCCTTACACAAAGACTGACATTGACCTGGTGATAAACAACATGGGGTCTTTAAAAGCTCATGGACCCGACAGGTTCCAGGCTCTTTTTTATCAGAAGCACTGAGACTTGGTAAGTCCGAATGTTTAAAGAATGGTGTTTGATGCGCTTGAAGGAAAAGGCCTTTCTGAATCCATCAATGAAACTTTTTTGGTGCTCATCCCCAAGGTTGATAAGCCGGAATACCCTTCCTAATTCCGGCCCATTAGCCTTTGCAATATGGCCTACATGATCATTACTAAGGCAATCGTTAACAGAATCAAACCTGTACTGCCTTTAGTAACTTCGTTGTCTCAATCCAGCTTCGTTCCAGGGCGACAGCTTACGGACAACATCGTCATAGTGCAAGAAATGATCCAACCATGAAGAAAAAACAAGGTGCAAAAGGGTATATGGCCATCAACATCGATTTTGAAAAAGCTTATGATCGATTACGATGGTCCTTCATACGTGATACGTTGAATGAAATGAATTTTCCAATGCTTATGGTTGATGTCATTATGGAATGTGTGTCTTCATCTTCAATGAGAGTGCTTTGGAATGGACAACAAACGGAATCGTTCACCCCACTAGAGGCATCATACAAGGCGATCCTTTGTCGCCTTATCTTTTTGTGCTTTGTATGGAGCGTTAAAATCAAATAATTGAAGAATCGATTTTTATGAATGCATGGAAACCGGTTCAAGCAAGTAGAGGTGGCCCGCTTATTTCTAACCTTTTTTCCGCGGATGATATAATGTTGTTTGCCGAAGCTAATCTTGAACAGGCAATAATCATAGGCCAATGCTTAGAGAGATTTTGAAAGGCTTCTGGGCAGAAGGTGAGTTTCTCCAAATCTAGGGTCTATTTTTCAAATAATGTTCCTTTGATTGATCGAGTAAATATAAGCCGCTCTATGCATATGGAGATGACCGAGGACTTGGGTCTTTACCTCGGGGATGCCCACCCTAACTAGTCGAGTCACTCGTGAGACCTTCAGTCATCTTTGCACAAAAATAGACAGAAGGTTGGCAGGTTGGAAATCGAAACATTTTGTCTCTTGCTGATAGAGTGACGCTTGCCAAATCAACAATCTCTACCCTTGCTTATTATTCAATGTAGACAACCAAGATACCACGCACAGTTTGTGATGATATTGACAGGAGAACCCGACATTTTATTTGGGGTGGTGATGAAAATCATCGCAAAATTCATCTCCTATCTTGGGATACAATTCAACAACCACACAATCAAGGGGGGCTAGGCATCCGTTCTGCACGTCAAGCTAACTCTGCCTTTTTAACGAAGTTAGGATGGAGGGTCCTTACAGAACCTGACTCGCTATGGTCCCGTGTAATCATACACAAGTATTGCAAAGGGAGGTGCGATATATATATGTTTACTCCCACTACTAACATGTCAAATGTTTGGAAGGGCATTACTGAAAATGCTGAATGGATACACAAAGGTTCAAGAGTGGAGATTGGGAATGGAAGAAATACCCTATTTTGGGATCACCATTGGGTATCCAATACCCCCCTTCGAGAGGTTGCTACTGACCCTATTCCTTCTGAAATTGATGGTGCATTAGTTGAAGAGTTATGGGAATCGGGGAAGAATTGGAGCTGGGGTAATGCTGCAACCTGAATATCTGAAGCGCATTGCTTCACGTAAACTGATTGAAGACCCATCTATAGGTGACCTAATTTACTGGAAAGGTGCAAATAAAGGTGGATTCTCAATTAAACATGCTATGCAATTAATTAGAGATGACAATACTGAGAACACCAGTATGACTTGGGATTTAAAATCCCAGTTCAACAGAGAATTCGAGTGTGTCTATGGCTAATAATGCATAATAGACTTATGTGCAATACCAATATACTCAAATGCAATCTGACAAATGATCCAAGATGCTCATGATGCAATGCTAATGAAGAGACACCGACCCACCTCTTCCAAGATTGCAGAATAGCTCGAAGCATTTGGCGAAGTGTAGGAGGTGCTGCGCTCTACCCCTCCTTTTTTGATGGGGGTCTTCAAACTTGGGTAATAAAAAATTTCAAAGCAGATGGGTTGATCAATAGTGAGAAATGGCCAATTCTTTTCGCAGTCACTCTTTGGTGGGTGTGGAAATGGCGAAATTTCGTAGTGTTTGGAAGAGATGATGAGATTCCCATTGATGCAGGGAATTTTATTTTCTCAAAAGTTTAAGAAATGTGGTCTGCCTTTCATCATAAACAAGGGACAGGTGTGGGCTCTACTGCGCTTGAAGAAGGAAATTATGGTGAGGTGGCAGTGCCCTCCTCAACACTGGTACAGCCTAAATACAGATGTGGCCTCAAAAAAGCCCATGGATGTAGCTAGGGGAGGTGGTGTCATAAGAGATGCTAGGGGAATTTTTGTCAAAGCTTTCACAGCGAATTTTGGCATTTGTTCGTCGTATAAAGCAGAGATCAAAGCAGCACTAATAGGACTCAAAATGGCTTTTGAGATGGCGATTCACAAGCTAATCCTGCAGATGAATAATGAGACATGTGTTCACGTATTACAGAATAATTCAATCCATATTGGGGAAGCTTACCACATCACAAATGAATGCAGAAAACTGATTGCAAGTGGGGACTGGGAAGTCCAGCTCCAACACTGTTATAGAGAAGGAAATAAGGTGGCTGACAAGTTGGCCAACATGGGAGTGTTTAATTCTGATAGTATAGTTTATTTTGATGTTCTTCCTCTAGACTTAGCTAGCCTCATTAATGAGGATAGCTTGAGCTGCTCTGTGCTCTCTTTTGCATTAAAAAAAATATCCAAAAAAAATATCTTCCCCTAAAGCACATACTTGAAGGAATAAAAGTGATTATGGCAGATGCCGCAGATCATATCCAAAAAGGACCAACCGATCAAGGTACTTTAAGTCTTTAACCAAATGCTAGGGATTACAATATGCTCTCAAGCTTTAAGCTTAGGTACAACAAGCATCATCAATAACATGAATATATTACAAGGCAGTAGGAGCTATACTTGACAAAGTTATACTAGTATGATACATTGTAATCCAAAACCCAACAAAAAAGACTTAAGATGCACCCAAATTCTTCATCTGTATTTCTCCCGCCATGATTACCTGCAACTCGATCTCCATACTTACCTGTAAAATAGGTTATAAGATATATAACCTACAAGCTAACTTTAAAATGCACCACTACAAACTAAACATTTCAACTATTTAAACATAATGTGAACCAATAGTACCTAACTATGATAATAATCAACAACTTGCTATTTTATTGATTATTGATGGCTGAAATCCATATAGCATCACTTGTCAACTAGCCTCCCGATGGGTGAGGACCTACAAAGCTAGAGCTGCTTCATCAATCCATGAAGGCTTTTTAGCTTTGTAATAGAAATATGCTATCATTTGGACCAATTCATCTGAGGTTCTCGGCTCTGCATACCAAAAGTTGAAACAGTCACATTCAAAGTTTGCAGGATATTAAACCCAGCATTCCCACTGAAAATATGGGAAAGAAAGGAAAAGATACTACAGCTCTTACCGCTTTCCCTGTACAAAATTTTGTGTCCACGTAAAAATAGTATTTGCGGGCACTGCCTGACTTTAAGAGCATATGCTAAATCTCTCTCGATATTGATATCCAATTTGACTGCCTGTTTCAAGGAATATATGGGTTACGCAGCTAATCAAAATCACTCCAGAACAATGAAATTAAGTCCAAAAATACGAACTGAAAATACTATCATGCTCGATTTGATTAAAAAAATAAGAGATAGGCTCTTCTTGATCCAAGAGGATTGTATTGTCATATTGGTTTGATAAGATATGTCATGAGCATTTTCCCAACTCATGGCTAGAAAACTATTGCAGGTTAGATAGCCACTTGCTAGGACGTTGGAATCTGAGACCCTTAATTGCCTATAGGAGGCTTTGTTGATTAACAGAATTGGCCAGAATATACCATCAGCTCCAATATCTTGGAGATGATAATCTATTAGTCAAACGGAGCCAGCAACCTCAAAGTTGAAGTGAAGGCTAGATATGCTGTCAACAGAATGTCCACTTCACAATCAACCTCTCTGATCCAACCAAGAGTCATAGCAAGTCAAACAACTTAATATGGAATTATTAGCATCAAAATATCCCTACATAAGGCCATTAACAAGAAAACCACCCCTGAGCACAAAAAATGGGTAAAGTCAACCTTTAGTTCTAATGTACATTGAAAAGCAATTTAACAAATTTCATTAGTTAACCAATAGATTTCACATAACAATCTACATTTACCCTCAATGATATTTTCTTCCTTTCTCCATGTTCCAGATATTTAAAACTACAAGTTTTTAAAACAATCAATTTATGAAATCCGTTAAAAGGTGTTTACTAGAATAAAAATTAAGACCTATTTTAATAGAAGAAACTGAGGCTCAGTATGGCATACGGGTGGTTCTCTTTAACTAACGATCCTTTTCTATATTCAAATAAAGAGGAACTTTTAAGTAATCAGCTTACTTACACGAGGGGGAAGTCGATCTTTAGCATTCCAATAAACCTTGAGTGCCTTCTCCAACTCTTTTAGAAGTTTCCAGTTACCAGTTGCCCTGTGTTAACAACAAACAGTGAATTGCTTTTACAGAATACTTCACAATCCAGTCAACGCTATATCTTCAAATGACCCCCAAGAGGTTGAGAATAATAAATGAACTAATAAATGAATACGAATATAATTATAATAAGCTACATTTCTGGATGCTAATGGAACTCATATATGCAAGTTTCAAGGACTAACCATCTCCAAGTAAATCAATGAGAATTTAAGATAGCCTATATCTTATCTCCAAGACTTATTTCTTTAAAACATCTGTTATTAGTAACTACCACTGGTGCATCTCTTAAGAACCGGACCAAGAATAACCCAACAAGACAGTCAAATTAAAAGTTTCCCACATTGTCTTCAGAACCTACGATTAGAGCTCACAATTCGGGTTATGGGTCATGTTTGTGTTTATATCAATTCAGAATGTTCTCAAAATAAACTCAAGAGTCAAGACTACAGGAATAATTATAATAGCATTGTATGACAAATTAATTAGATCAGGTTTAGTTTCGGGTTGTTTTCGTCCTTGTGTCTTGTCCATTTTGTGTTTCTCCCGACCTTCAATTTCGTGTAGAGTCAATATAAGCCATGTTATCATGTCATGTCAAAGTTTGCCACCTCTACTTACAATCTACATCAAAGCTAATTCATCCAACCTTTTTTTGCATAATCATTGACTTACTTAATACATGATGAAACCAAGATAGGGAACTCCAGTTTCAAGTAACAATTTTACTATTTAAAAGCTGAAAGCAAATAAATACCTGTTGTATCTTTCAAAAACAAGAACAATCAACGGACTCGGGTGAAAAGCAAAACTCTCCCACTCCAGGCAATTGATTTCTTGTACCCAACTATCATCAATTTCACCTTCCCAATCAATTTCAGCACCATCTTCTCCAACAATGTTTTTAATTGGATACTTTTCAAAATAATCTGATGCACTCGTACCCCATCCCACATCCGCATCCAATGGCCAACTCGGATCATCCTCATCAACAACCATCTCCTCATCTATTTGACTATCATTATCAATATCATCATCATCATCATCACCATCAACATTTTTAAGAATCTTCTCTTTATTCACAAAAACATCAGGATTCTGCTCCTGAATTGAAGCAAATGTCTTTTCAAGCGAGCCGCGTACAAAATCCTCAACAGCAACAGCCTCACTCCTACGCCCACGCCTCGGCTTTCTTGGTGGGAGTTTCAAAGCATTGTTTGGTTCAGCTTCTACATCTTTGGTTTTCTTTAAATTAGTTTTTCTCTTAGGTTTCAATTTGGGGTCAGAATCATCATTAGGGTTTGATATTGCATCAGAGTTTCTCACTACAGCAGCACAATGCTGCAATCGATGACGAACAACAGACAATGAAATGGGTATGCATGAATATTGTGGATGAATTTGTAGGGAAGTTTTTGACATACCAAAAGAAACACAATCATGAGGAAATATAAAGAAATTTATATTCTGACATGTTGACATTCTTCCCAGAAATTACAATATAACAAAATAAGGTTTTACACTGAACCCAGAACAGATATAATTCTCTTATCCAAACTATCACTATTGTTACTTATATTAATTTTATTGAACTAATAATGACCTAACGCACACTGTTTCGAGTAGTGGCGTATCAAAAAATTGAGCTTTTGTGCTTACCAGGATAAAAGATTCTGAATTTTTGCCGCAATCCTTTTGTGTCCCTCTTTTATCTGTTCTTCAAAGTGGGGGAACGTAATTTGATGATGGAAAACCAGGATTGTGTGATAATTCGACAACTTCTTTTGAGGAAATGCGGGAATGGGTGGACCGTAGTGAGTGGATTATCCATCCACCCGCCCCGAATAAATGGGTGAAAACCCGCGGTGGAACGGATGACTGGCGGGTGATGGATCGGGTCGGATGTGGATGACTTTTTTTGGACCCATCACCCGCTCCATCCATCCACCCGTATATATATATATATATATATATATATATATATATATATATATATATATATATATATATATATATATATATATAATTGTTTTTAAATTTTTACTGCCACTTACCATATAATGTAATAAAAAAAACTTATACAGTTGGCAGTTGATTAAGTTTTCAATATTAATTTTTTTAAAAAATTGTTAAATCTACATTTTTTTTTTAGTATCACCCGTTTCCCACCCGCTCCACCCGCCCCACCAGCGGATGATGGGTGGAGCGGATATGGATGGAATTTTTCGCGGGTGATGGATGGTGTGGATGGAGTTTTGGGTCGCGGGTGATGGGGCGGATGATGCTCCACCCGATCCACCTCCGATCCATTGCCATCCCTAGTGGACCGTGAACATAATCACATAATACATATAGGTTATGTTTCTAATAAAGTACTCCCTCGTTCTTTTTTAATTGTAATGCAACGTGTCATTGTTGGCAATTTGCCATTATTATAGAACAGAGCAAGTAATAATTTTAAAGGAGTCGAAATTGAAAAGTTACTAAATTTTAAAATATAGTAGCTCAAATTGACGGATAAGATAGCTAATTGGCTTAAGTGATTGGAATAATAATTACGTTGAAGAATTATATTGATGTTGCAAATTTTATTATATATTTCCTTTGTTTTGTAATGCAACATTTACCTTTTTTTTAGGGGAGCAATATTTACTATTTGGGCGTTCATTAACCAACTTTGGCTATATCATCTCACAATTATATTTTAAAAATGATATATGGTCAAATGTGATCTTGTTAAATTCATCTAAATGCGACAAATTACATAAGTCTAACTTTTTATAATATTAACTTATACACACTTTGATATTAATAGTTAAATAAACGTATTGGGGAAGATGAAAAAAAAAGTGAATATCACATCTAACAAATAATAGAGGTATTATAAGTTACTCCCTCCGTTTTTTAAAGTTATACTCGATTACTAATTTACTATAGATACACATTTTACGGCAAATTAGAAAGAGAGTGTAAAGTGAATAGACTTGAAATCCTTTATTTTTTTTTTTAATGAGAAGAGAGTGTGTGAACTTATTATATTTTAAGCGAGACAAAGAGCATGAAAGAGAGAGAGTATAGGTCAAGAATGAATAAATTATTGTACATCTTTTTGCCAAATGAGACATACAACATAGTGCGTAGAAATTTAAGAAATGGATGAAAAAGGAAAGCAAATAAAACTTTGAAAAAATGGAGGGAGTATAACACTAACATCTTTAATTACATATTAATTAACATTATTATAAAAATTCGATAAACAAGACCCTGCATATTAAAATCAAATATGGCCAAGAGTTGCTTTAGGAATGAGAAACAATATTAACCATTGATTTTTAAAAAAGATCAATCATAACCATTTTAGTTTTCAACTTTTTCTAGTAACAAGTTGAGGGAATAAACTAAAAGTATTTATTTTTCTTAATCACCCCCATTCCTGCAGTCTTGCTAGTTGCTCCAATGCCAAATTAAGCGCCTCAACATTAAAATTGTGAAGGCTGCTACCTCTTAACTAACATTAGCTGAAAATTGCTACAGATGAAAAATTCATACAGCAGTTAGCCTGATTATTATTAGGCCAGACTTGATGAACTGGTCTACTCTAAACTAGTAGACTAACATATCCAGAAAAAAATATAAGTCCTACAACGCAAGTAATTTACAACACTCAGCACAATCCTTACATGAGTCACTAGCAGGCCATCTCTGAATTATACAGGGCCAAAGAGACCCCTTCAAAGTTCGAACTTCAAAGCACTATACAATCAAATTCATTGCTAGTTCAGCAGCTTAAGCACCTTTAGCAACTTCAGTGGACCAAATCCATATCCTGGGATAGCCAGCGAGCAGGTTGAAAGGTTTGACATGGAACGAATACGTTCATGAACGCTTATTAATAGTGTTCACTATTCACCTACACAGAATTAACAACCAAGAAGGATAAAAACAAATGAACAATAAAGTCGAACTCACAGCTCATTCATAGAGTGACACGAGCAAAATCGTTGAACATTTTACATTGCAGAGGGGATAACTTCCCTTATGAATCACAAATACGAATAGTCTTCACACTTATCCAAGTTGTCTATAATATTGCAACTATCCTTTGACCAATTAAATTTTTGTATCTATGCCATATAAATTCTTTGGGATTCTTACAAAAGGAGAACATGGGAGATTTTAAAATCAACTTACTGTGTTAAGAAAGTGGTGAGCTATTATTTTGTTAAATTGAAATAGAAATGTGATCCGTTACTTTGGGACGTATGGAGTCTTTGGTATCAACATTATCTGATCAACCAACGAAGGATATAGATAGGCCAAGTAAAATAAAGATAGGACCTAAACAAGGAAGCTCAGGCAGTCAGGCACTACATTATTCTTGATGATGGAGATGGCAACCACAGTAGTCATTTAACATGTCAATTGGTAACCACACTAGTCATTCAACATGTCAATTGTCAACCAACAGTATTCAGGAACATAGCTAATAAAACTGATGAACACATAGCAGCAGAGAGAGAGAGAGAAAGTACATACGAGGCCCCAAAAGATCACCACGTATCCTAACAACTGTATCTAACAAGGAATTTGAAAATTTGAATTAGAAGCCACTAAAATTTACACATAGTACAATGTCATTCATCCCCTAAAAGTTCTGGCAGCAAGGTGTAACCTGAGCAATAGTCGTGAAGAAATGGTGGTGGAAATTTGAGTGGTAGAGCAACAAGCATTTTGATAGCGTCTATGGAAGCAACAAGGGATAATCAAAATCAGATAGAAGTGATCCCAACAATAATATTAATTGTTCAAGTGCTTCTAGTGACAATCTTATACTTCATTTATCCTCTAATTCATGTAGCTAATCATGTACCATCTGCATTGCCCTACTTGTTGGCAACACCTTCAACATCAGGTTCCAAGTACTATTTTTTAGTAGATGCGAGCGACAAGGACCAACCCAGACATATTTAGGAAAAGAGAGCATGACTCATGTATAATAAGTTTCCCTGATGTATAGTAGGGTGGGCAAAAAAACCAGTCAGCCATGCAGGTCAAATGTCAGCAAACAACCCAAGCCAAACCAGGCTATTAGACATGTAGAATACTAAAGCCCAAGTCAACAAACTCATTCAACAGACATTCAACAGCTGAGATTCAACCCATTATCTTGTTTTTATATGCAGTAAGGCTTTGGGTTTTCTTTTTCGAAATTTTTATTTTTATTTCAATTAGGAATTTGGAATATGTTAGGGTTTTTTAACATAATCTGATTATTATTAAGTTTGTTGTCCATCTCTTCATAAATTTGCTTCCATGGCTGTCAATCTTACATTGATAGTTGTTTCCTTCCTTAATGAGCTCGAGCTCGACACATAAGATTAGTTCACAAGCTCGAGCCGAGCAGAGCCGAGCCCACAAAATGTTAAACGAGCTCGAGCCGAGCCCACTAGAGTTCGGGCTCAGCTCGTGCGATAAGCACCCCTACTAGGGAATAATACACTTCCACTTTATTTAAGATGACATGTCAATAAACTATCCTCGACATCAAAGCCTTTCCAATCAACAATATTTCGCATTTCCTAGTTGCAATATTGTGCGACATGACCCATCTCCACATGCAGGAGACTTGTAGGAAGCATTGAGGTAATTCCACTACAAGATATTGCGGCAACCATCCAAGTTCATCAACAATCACACTGTCCAATTAGCCTAGTCTGGCATGGTAACTTGAATACAACTTAGAAACTCCAATTTGAAGTAAAAACAATGTCCAACAGAACAGGTCTAAGAGTGAGAGGATGAGGGGGTAATCATATGATGTTTGCACCAACGGCCAGTTCACAACTCAGACACGTAGTATAGGTTTTTTTATGAGCTTATGAGCTATAATATAGGGGAAGGGGCATAGTGAAATAGATTGCTCGTTAAATAATTCGATAGCCAATCAATCAATTCTTTTTGAAAAACCACCCCGAGGGGAGTGCAAACAAAATGAGCATGGTAAATGAAAGTGACAAGGTTAGAGTACAACACAGAGCACATGGCTATTGACAAGCACAATTATAATTTCTAAGATGAAGAAGGTATTAGAATTTAAGAGACACACCTCGTCTAGCTGTTGAGCTCCGCGCAGGTAAACCCATCTCGCACCATTTGATTAACAGCATCCCTAAGCTTAAAATAATCATCAGCAGTATTATAAATCTGATGAGAAATCCGAGCATACCCAGTCAAACATCCGACTTCCCCATCCTTAGGCGGCCTAAAATAAATCGGAACCTCAACCCCAAACTTCTCCCTAAAATGAGTCCTCAACTTAAGAGCATCCTCATCACTTTGAATACCCAAACAAAGAGGCAACCCCACCATTGCCAAACTAGCACACATTTCAGGGGAGCACCCAAGATGCGTCCCCCAAGCTTTCACCAACATCTCCCCCATCTCAATAACTTTCTCATGATTCCTCCTCATAATCCCATCAATCCCCCCCTCGAACCGACTAAGAAACTCCAACACCTCCGGCACCACAAGCTGCGAACTATAATCACGCGTCCCAATCCACGCGCTCTCCACAGGCAATCCATTCCCATACTCATGAGAAACCACAGGATGATGCACATCATCCTCCCTCCTCATCCTCCACCACCCCCTTCTCCTTCCTCCGCTTCCTACAATACAAGAACGCAACCGACGGAGGGCAAAACAACCACTTATGCAAATTACTCGTATAAAAATCCGCCCCAATCTCCTCCATATCAACCTTCAAACACCCGATAGCGTGCGCCCCATCGATAAAAACATGATCAACACCTTCCTCCCTACAAATCCTAACCAATTCTTTAACAGGCAAAACAACACAAGGCATAGAAGTAATATGATCAATAACAGCCAACCTAACCCTACGATTCTCCAATTTCGCAACATTCAACGCATTCCTAAACTCCCTAACAATCTCACCCTCATCATAAACAGGAAAAGGTAAAGGTACCTCAATAACGTGTCCTCCAGCGCGAGTGACATAAGCGTGTACAGACTTCTTAACAGACCCATAAGCGTGGTGTAGCATAACGGCGGCATCTCCGGCGGAGAAACGACGTTCGGAGAAAGCGCGAGAGACGTACTGAAGAACGACGGCGGTAGCAGTGGTGGCGTTGTCGACGAGTGAGATTTCGTCGAGGTGAGATGCGTTGATTAAAGGGAGAAGATGACGGCGAGAGGAGTCGATCCCTGGGCGGAGGAGAGAGAAGTAGAAATGATCGGGTTGACGGAGGAAGAGGAGTTGATGGCGGCGTTGTGCGGCGAGGATTGTGGAGGGACAGCAACCGAAACTGCCGTTGTTGATGCGGGAGATTGTTGGGTCGTGGTGAGAGAATTCGGCGGCGATTTCGGAAGGGGAAATTAGGGTTTGTTTGGAAGGGGTTTCTTTTTCTTGTTGTTCTTCTTGTTGTTGTTGTTGGTGGTGGTGGTTTGGGAAAGGGAGGTGGTTGAGTTTGGGTTTTTTGGAGGAGTGGTCGCCATTAGAGGAGGAGGTGAGAGAATTGGAAGCCATGGGAGGAAGGAGGAGAGAGAAAATGGGAGGAGATTAGAGAAGAGGTAGAGTGAGAGCGGAAGCCATGAAAGAGATGGAAGGAGATGATAAGATTTGAGAGAGTGGACACGTCAGTAATGGGGAGAGAGTGGCCGGCGGGGAGTGGAGAGAGAAAATGATTTTTAAAGTGATAATTTTTCTTTAAAAAAAATTAATAGGTTTATGGTTAAAAGGTGAATTAGATTTATGCTATTTTTTTTGGTGCAAAGGACTAACACTGATTTTATTATTTCTATTACATATGGGAACTCTTGAGCATTTTGGTGTCCACTTGAGTTCCCTAAAATACCCTTTATGTTTTTATTCTTCCAAGAATAATTAATAAGGGCAAAAAAGTCAAAACTTTTTTTTTTAATAAAGACTAATGTAACTGCTAGATTTTTCCCCTAAAAAAACACCACATTTTTTTAATGAAAGTAACTTCCATATTTTTGAAAACAAAATAAAGATGTACAATATCACCGAAAAAATACTAGTCTATATTATGGGAACTCCTCACCTTTTGGTGTCTACCCTTTTTACCCAAAATACCCCTAATAACTAAACAAAACTACTAATTGCTTTCTCTCATTTTTTTAAAAAACAAAAAAAAATTCCTACAATTGCAAAGCAGTTACATCTTACATCTGCACAAGTAAAAACAAAAATAGAACAATATTACTTGAATGACGATTAAATTAAAACTTCCACAAAATCACTTACACACGATGTCACGCACGCATCGCGTGCAACAGATACTAGTAGAGTCTTATATGCATACGATGCGTGCGAAGTTTACTTAAGGAAAATCATATTTACAAAAATAGTTATATTTCGAATAAACCAAATGAACCACCAACACAATGTGACACCAAAATACGATAATAAATACAACCCCTCAAAAAAAATATGATAATAAATACAAAATAGTGTGGTTCAACAAAGAAACCACAAACATTACAAAGCAAGACATGTGATTAGAACTTTGGAAGGGGTACATTTTTTGAAAGGACACATAAATCTCAAGAGACGCATAGTTAAAGTATCACTTTAATAAAGCTAAACCACAAAACTAAAACACATAGTAAAAAAAAATGACATATTAACTTTATAAAATAAACATAAAAGTGCAATTAGACATCAAAGATAAATGAATACAAAAAGAGAGAGTATATTTTGAATGCTCTAAGAAATCAGTGGCCTCTCCTAATGAGCAAAGTAGTTTACTTGTAGAGTTGTAAGCCCTTAAATAACACTGACAACCCAAGTATAAAGTATTATAGAAATACCTTTTTGAGTGTTATCTAAGATGAACTTGAGATCGCCCTTTTGAAGTTGAACTTGATATCACCCAGAGGTGATCATGGGCCGGGCCGAGCAAAAAAAAATTTGCCCATTGACCGGGCCGGGCCGGGCCCAAATCGGGGCCGAAAAATTGTGCCCAAAGCCCGTTATTTTGGGCCGGGCCGATCGGGCTTTTTCGGGCCAAAACGGACCCGGCTAAAAAATTAGCCTAAAATGTCTTTTTAGCCCGCCCAAAAAAAAAACGGGTCGGCCAAAAAAAACTGCCCAAGCCCGCCCAAAAACCGGGCCGGGCCGGGCTGATGTTGATCAGCTCTAATATCACCCTTAGAACATGAGACTGCTCTTTCTGCTCCTCTTGTTAATTACATGGTTGGAGTACTTATGAAATCAAACCAACAATTAATTGTATTAGTTATAAAATCTCTATTCTATAAGGATTGTGAACAACACACCAAATTTTTTGGGTTTAGTAATTACCTATTATTGGTCTCATGTAATGAATTTTGCAGGAGAGAATGAACGGGAGTAGAGGAAGAAGGGAAAAGAGGAAGAAATGGAAATTATGCAGAGAATGAACGGGAGCAGAGGAAAAAGGGAGAAGATGAAGAAATGGGAAGGGCAACCGCCTGAATTTTGAGTAACTGTATTAGGAGTTGGAGTGAATTACAGTTTTTATGTGAGTCGTGATTTTGCAAAAGATTTATTGTAATTTGTTTTATTAGATGTAGTTTGCTTCATTTAGTGGGGGCAATATAGGGGTTTTTAGATTTTTGGTGTCCCCCCTTAGTTGCCTTATATAATAATAGAGATTTGCCAAAAAAAAAAACCTTTTAAAAGTTCAATTTTGCGAAAAAAAATCTTTTAAAGCATTCTTTGCAAAAAAAAAACCAATAACTTAATTTTTCTTGCAAGATAAAATTTATTCCCATTTTTCGGTGTGGTTTTTGAGATGCATAGGGATGCTGCTGCAGTTAATGGAAATAGGGGGTTAAAAGAAGATGGAAGAGTCAACGTCGGAATTGAGAAAACCACACCGAAAAATGGGAATAGGTTTTATCTTGCAACAAAATTTAAGTTTGTGGTTTCTTTTTGCAAAGAATGCTTTAAAAGTTTTTTTTTTTTTTTTTTTTTGCAAAATTGAACTTATAAAAGGTTTTTTTGACAAATTTTCCTTTATTATAAGACGGTTATATATAAGATTTAGACTCTGTTTTCTTTTGGGATGAACTGAACTGAAATGGAATTGTGAGAAAAAAATAATTAAACTGAAGTGAAGTGGAGTTGTAAGAAAAAAATAATCAAACTGAACTAAATTGAAATTGTGTAAAAATAGGGCCTTATTAGATCTAAAGTTTCTTCTATCGGGAAAAATGTCAAGTAATTCTTCTTTTATGATTATTACAACTTTTACTCGATGTTGATTCAAGGTTTATTATTTGAGATACAAATATCAATTTGGAAACAATATTGAGGCAGGGATTTCAATTAGCATGTACTTGACTACTTATATTTAATCTTTTTCACGTGAACATGAATATATGATATAATAAACCCTAATTATTTAATAAAGTTATTAAGTTAAAAATTAAGGTTAACATTTAAAGGAAATGGGAGAGAATCGAAAGTGAAACAGGTAAGAAAAAGAAGTAAAATGGGAAATTTGAGGGTTTTAAGCTGATTTTTTGCTACATTTTTTCTGACTTTAGGTATGATACTAACCCAGAAAGTTCAATCTAGAAATTACTAGCAAGTAGCAACAACTTAGTTTGGCTTAGCGGAAAAGTTATGTATTTTCCCGTATAAGGTCATGACTCGTGAATGCAAGTCTAGCAACAAGTACTTCTATAAATTGTTAATGGCTCGCGCAAAAAGGAACCATTTTTGTATGGACATATGTGACATGTGTGGCTCATAGCCTCATACCAAGTATTGTCAACAATTTTAATAGTTGATATGAAACAAAAAATAGAAAAAAGAGTGAGTAACTAATTAAAAAAGGGGTAATTTTACAACGGCTACAATAAAATTGTAGCCATGATAACTTGTGTAATCTAGACCATTCATTTTGAACATCAGATCTATACCATCCATTTTATTTACTTTTATAATTAAACTAAAACTAACAATTATACATTAATAAATTCACAATTAGCTCTTCACTTGGTTTTCGGTTAATGTATTAAAAGTCAATAAAAATCAATGGATAAGATGAGTAACTAAAAATTGAGGGATGAGTTTTAGTAAGTGTAAGCAAAAGGACATCAATTAATGTAATAAAGAATAACTAGTGAATCTATTTTCAATTTATTCATCCATATATCAAAAAGCAATGTCTTGCCAATTTATCATCTATCATGTGATGCTTTCATCTATAAAGGACCCCTAATTTCATGTCAACCTCTCATTTAAATTAATTAAAATGATTGAACACTAAACAACTCTTAACAAATGGTATCCACACCTTAAGAGCTATGGTAAAACCATATAATTCCTAGTAAAAACAAATATCTCATCACATGACTCCAGTTTCAGCAAACCTATTGGTCTTGTTCTCATCTTTTGTTGTCATAAGCAACTATGTTCTGGGGTTCACATTCAGGACTGAAAAGTCGAACCAGAAGAGCTGTGGTTGAGCTAACAGAAACAGCTCCACAAGCTGCCCATCTAAGACTTCTAGGAATTGTGACTCTTGGTCCTGCCACCCAGAAAAAAAAAAAAAAAAAAAAAACCATACTAATGAACAGAGAGAAACAACCAAAAACAACAAACAGGTCATAGGAAATTTCTGGGAATTACAAAGGTGTATGAATAGAAATCTAAAAGGACAGATTGAACCAATATGTTGCATGTAAGCAACTATAACAAGTTCCGAATCGACAAGTAATATAATCATTGTATAATTTGTATCTATAATAGTGCACTAAACTTCTGGATCACATTTCCTTTTCTTAGCTAACGACATGTTTGATGGGCAATAATAAATGACAATAATGGTAATAATGTACTTATGTTAAAGTAAAACAAGATTGTTAGAAGAAAAGTACCATAGTGCAGTCTACACAAGATCCAGAAACCCAGTGCTCCACCAACTGTAAAAATCCCAGCTGTTTGTCTCATTAATCTTGAGCATGGCTTCGCGTCTGATCGCATGAGCTCACCATCAGACCAACCAAGTGCTCGTCTCAATGCCATCAATCGATTAAATCTCTCAAACCCAACTCGTTGCGCGATCTGTTCTCAAATTTTAAAGAAAGGTCACTGTTGAAACTTATAGTAAGGTACCTGATCATGCATTGCACATTCTCTAATTAGTTCATGTCCAATTCCAAATTACTAACTAAAATAAGTCAAACATCATACTCATTTAATCACTAGCTACCAATTTAAACCAAACTGTTAACCATTATCAGGGGTCAGATACATCATACATGACTTTACCAAATCTCATGCGGGGTTGTTGTGTGCCCTAATATAGTCCTATTAATACTACATTGACTAAATATTACTATTAGAATTTAGAAGTAGCAACTACTAAAAGAAGACAAAAAGTTTCATTTTCACTGAAGTGCAACTTTCTCTGAGACATTTCATCGAACATGTGTTATGCATCCTTCAAAAATCCCATCTTTCACCCATACAAGTTACAACCACTTTTTTCAAAAACCTCCATATTGGGCATATCCTATGTTTGATTTGTTTACTTCCTCCCTAAACTCAAAAATCTCCTTTTTTTTTTTTTTTTAATAATTGCTTTATGTAAATTGTTAACACACACACTAAAAGTACCATTTCCGTTTTCTCAAAAAAAAAAAAAAAAAAAAGTACCATTTCCGGCATTAATACAGATTGTTAAGATAGGAAGATTTGGCCTAAAAGTGTCTGAAATTCAGAGTGCAACAGAATAAGTGTCGAATTAGCAAGAAAAGGACATACTTTACGAAATTTGAAATGAAAAGAAGCTCTACCTGCCAACGTTATTGGGATAGACAACAAGAAACTGTTAACCGTTATCTGGGGTTGGTACGTTTGGAATAACGAATTTAGAATCATAGAAAATTAGAGCACGTTTGGTTCGTTATTTTGGGCTCCAAGAAACGGAATCAATTACCGATTCCCTTTCTTTTTATTTGATTCAACCCCTCATCAATCCATTACCATTACTTGGTGGTAATGTACTCCCCCAATTTGTTACCCTTCCCTCCCCTCAAGTAACAAATACATTATTTGGTTGTAATGGTTACTATTTCATTTCCATTCCATGGCTTGAACTGTTATAACAGATGTGAGAAAGAACAAATATTGAATGCAAAATTGAAAATAATCAGACACAGATTTAACGTGGTTCACCAACGGAGTGTTGGCTACATCCACGGGCAGAGAGAGAATAATATTATTGATGAGAAGAATAATCAGAATTACAGATGTGATTACGAACTAAATCGTCGTATTAACGATTTAGGTTAAAAGCCTATTTATACCCCGAGTTGAAATCGCCAACCCGCGTCAAAACTGAATCCGCCCGGTCGACCGGGCCATTTCGCCTGGTCGGGCGGTTCCCGCCCGGTCGGGCGCGCAAGTGATTTTGACGATCTTTGCGCGGGCTCTCGCCCGGTCGGGCGTCGCCGCCCGGTCGACCGGGCGAGCACTCGATTCCTCCGAATAAGCCGCATTTTCACCGGATTCAAGGCATCAATCTTACAAATCTCCACCTTGACTTGAATCCTCTCACAATGAACCGGAAAAAACGGATACCAGGCGCATTGAACACAATGCACGGATCCTCCCTGCAACCGAGTTTGCCCCGAAAGACAACCGCAAGCAGTTTGTCCCTTAAGGACACCAGATTAGCCCCTAAAGGCTCCGGACTTGCCCCAACAAGGGCAATTAACAATCACGAACATTGAGCAAGTTCAAACAATGTTGAAACTTACTGCGTGGAACGAGGCTTAGTGAACATGTCGGCGGGATTATCGGCGGTACCTACTTTCTTCACCTTAACCCTCTTCTCACTCCTCGAGAAAATGATATCTCACATCAATGTGCTTAGTCCTTTCATGATGGACTTGATCCTTGGCTAAGCATATTGCACTCAAACCGTCCAGATACACAATGGCACGATCGTGATGCAAACCAAGATCACTAACTAGCCCCTTTAACCATATTCCCTCTTTAGCAATTCTTTGTCAATGCCATGTACTCTGCTTCGATAGTAGACAAAGTAAGCGTAGCTCGCAAAGTTGCCTTCCAACTAACAACGGAACCACCAAGAGTAAATACATAACCGGTCATAGACCTCCTATTGTCTACATCTCCAGCCTAATCGGAATCGAGAATAACCGGTAACTAAACACCGAGCATCATTCCCATAAATGAGACCAACATCGGACGTACCTCGAAGGTAACGAAAAATCCTCTTGATCGCCTCGCCAATGCTCCTTACCGGGATCACCCATGAACCTACTAACAACACTGAGCATGTGCAAGATCCGGCCTAGTGCGGACCATAGCATACATCGGACTCCCTACTTGCACTAGCATAGGGAACCCTACTCATATACTCCTTCTCCTCGGCGGACTTGGGTGCAAAAGCAACAGACAAATGATTATTTGAGGCACTTGGAGTATCTATAGGTTTAGCTGTTGACATGCCAAACCTTGACAAAATCTTCGAATGTAGCCTTTTACGTGACAAGAAAAGCTTCCTCCGATCTCTTTCCCTATAAATCTCCATCCCCAAAATCTTCTTCGCGGCACCCAAATCCTTCATCTCAAACTCGGCCTTGAGAAGACCCTTCAACCTACGAATATCGGACTTGGACTTTGCGGCTATAAGCATATCATCTACATACAACACCAAATGAATCCATGATTCATCATCCAGCTTGTAATGATACACACAACAATCATACGGACTCTGTTGTAACCCAATTCAATCATATAGTTGTCAAACCTCTTGTACCCTTTGCCTAGGAGACTGCTTTAGCCCATACAAGGACTTCTTCAATCTGCAAACATAGTCTTCTTTATCGGGAACTTGGAACCCATCTCGGCCGAGTCATATAAATCTCTTCTTCCAACTCCCCATGTAGAAAAGCTGTTTTCACATCTAGTTGCTCAAGTTCAAGATCCTCGATGTGCAACTATTGCTAGTAGCACCACGATGGAAGTATGTCTAACCACCTGGTGAGAAAATCTCATTATAATCAACTCCTTCCCTTTGAGTGAACCCTCTTGCAACAACCCGGAGCTTTATACTTGACCCCCTCGGAAGGTGAGGTCCCTTCCTTCTTCTTGAAAACCCATTTGCGGGTGACAATTTTTCTCTCCTTAGGACGCTTGACTAGCTCCCAAGTCCGATTCTTATCCAGGAGACTCCATTTCATCTCCCATAGCGGCGAGCCATTGAGCGGACTCACTACCCGAGACCGCTTCTTTGTAGGTGGATGGTTCATGAGTATCTACCTCCACCTCCTCGGCAACCTGCGGTGCATAAGCAACCATGTCCTCAAAAACCATACCTCCTTGGAGGTCCCACACCAACTCTTCTAGCTCTATCAAGTGCTATACTTGTTCGATGTGCTTCGGATGAGGCGGATGAATGACTAGAAGATTCGGATTCGGTAGCACCATGTTGATCTTCTCCACCTTGGTGCTGTAATTCACTCCCATCATAAGTGACTTCCAGCTCCACCTATTTATCAACATCACTACCAACGGGACACTACCATAGACTTCACAGTGGGGTTAAGCATAGAATTTTCATCAAATATTACATTTACGCTAAGTATTACTCGACTCTCGGAAGGTGACCGGATTCTATAGCCCTTAACTCCATTCCCAAAACCCACAAATACACCCTTCTTAGCTCTAGGTTCTAATTTACCCTCACTTACATGATAATAAACGGTAGAACCAAAAACTCTCAACGAGAGAATAATCTGCGAGGCTTACCGGACCACACCTCATAAGGTGTTTTACGGTCAATACCGGTGTGAGGTCCACGGTTGATCGAGATAGCAAGGCGTGCTTACGGCTTACGCCCAAAATCTTCTAGGTAACCCGAAGCATTAGAGAGCATGCATCTCGCTCTCTCCAACGATTGTCGATTCATGCGTTACGCTACCCGTTTTTCTTTGTGGAGTATTCCTGACGGTATGATGGCGAGCAATCCCTTCATTCTTGCGAGAACTCATTAAACTCGGACCAACAAAATTCCAGACCATTATCAGTTCGCGGTCTTTTGATCTTCCTTCCAACTTGATTTTCCACTAAAGCCTTCCACTGCTTGAATTTCATGAAAGCCTCACTCTTATGCTTCATCATAATTACCCAAGTCATCCTTGAATAATCATCGATCATCGACACAAAATACCTGTAACCTCCAAGAGACTCGACTCGGGAAGGACCCCAACAATCGAGTGAATATAATCAAGTGTGCCATTTGTAGTATGCACAACCTTTGGAAACTTACTGCGATGAAGCTTCCCAAACACACAATGCTCACGAGAACTCTAAGTCCCGCACCTTGTGCCCACACGAAAGATCCCTTTTTGACGGAATTTGCATCCCCCTTTCACCCATATGTCCAAGTCTCCTATGCCATAACTTGGTCATATCTTCCCCTGGGAACCTCGGATGATGCAACGGCGGAGAACACATCCACGATAGAACCTTGAAGAAAATATAAGGTACCCTTTTTAATACCTTTCGAACTACCTTCGAACCCTTGTAGACACTCATAACTCCACCTTCACCTTGAAAACTGAAACCTCTACTTGTCAAGAAGACTCAAAGATATCGATTCTTTGTCATCGAGTGGAACATGCCTAACTTCGTTCAAGGTACAAAATGTACCATCATGAGTCCTCAATCTTATAGAGCCTATTCCAACTACTTTGCGGGCGACCTTTGTTGGCCATAGAAACACCTGCCCCCATCTATCTCGCTCATAAGTTGAAAACCACTCCTGCAAGGACTAATATGATACGATGCCCCGTAATCAAGAACCCACACATCCCTATAATGTGACTGGTTATTAACAACTAGGGCCGAGATCTTCCTCGGAATTACCATCGGTTTACGCCGGAGCGGAGAACCTTCATTCTTGTCCTGCTTGCTTCTTTTTCTTAGGACACTCATTTTTCCAATGCCCCTTCTCTTTACGGTAATTACGAGACATCATTAGGTTTAGGACCCTTAGAATTCGAATTTTTATGGTTCGATTTCTTTTTACCGATTTTCCCTGTCCCTTACCCCCGGTGACAACTAATCCGGATGTCGATTTTACGTACTAGAACCGGATGCACGATGACGGACTTCTCTAGTATGAAGAGCGAGATCTTACTTCTTCTAAAGACGAGACTATCTTTCCCAACAATAAAAGAATCCACAAAATTCTCATACGATAAAGGCAAAGATACTAACGAGAATTAAAGCGACATCCTCATCATCTACTTTAACATCGATATTACGAAGATCTAGCAAGATAGTATTCAATTTATCTAGATGATCCCTCGTAGACATACCTTCCTGCATACGCGAGGCCGAACGACGTTGCTTCAAAAGCAACTTGTTGGTTAGAGATTTTGTCATGTATAAACTCTCTAACTTCAACCACGGACCGGCCAGTTTCTGCTCCGCAACTTCGGTAATTATGTCGTCGAAAGACATAGCATAATTGTTGAATGCGCCTTCTCCTCCGAGAATGACCATCTCGGCGGTTTACGAATCCGATGACTTCTTTGCCAACGGTGCCCACAACCCTTGTTGCTTGAGTAAAGCACGCATCTTGATCCGCCACGGTCGAAACTATTTCTCCCAGTAAATTTATCAATTTTCACATTCATCCCAGACATCTTTCTCACCCGGATCGAACACAAAGCTCTTGATACCAATTTTTTATAACGGATGTGAGAAAGAACAAATATTGAATGCAAAATTGAAAATAATCGAACACGATTTAACGTGGTTCACCAACGGAGTGTTGGCTACATCCACGGGCGGAGAGAATAATATTATTGATGAGAAGAATAATCGAAATTACGGATGTGATTACGAACTAAATCGTCGTATTAACGATTTAGGTTAAAAGCCTATTTATACCCCGAGTTGAAATCGCCAACCCGCGTCAAACGAATCCGCCCGTCGGCCAGGACCATTTTTGCCTCGGTCGGGCGCGCAAGTGATTTTGACGATCTTTCTGCCCGGGCTCTCGCCCGGTCCCCAGACTAATTCGCCCGGTCGGGCGACGCCGCCCGGTCGGGCGTGACTCGCCCGGTCGACCGGGCGAGCACTCGATTTCTCCGAATAAGCCGCATTTTCACCAGATTCAAGGCATCAATCTTACATGAACCAAACACCTAATAAAACTAACCATTCTTGTTACCATTCCTCTCCTCTATTTGTTTCCATTCCCTTTTCATTCCATACCTTGAACCAAACGACCCCTTAGAGTATTATTTTGACATTTGTTAGTATAATTACATTTGTATAGTTATTATTATTAAATTCATTATTCATTATTTTTCATAAGCTAAATTTAAATAAAGTAAACGCGTTACATAAGATATGATCCCATGACTTCAAGTTTTTATACTAAATTCTTAACCACAAAACCAAATGATATTTGGTGAAATCATTTTAAAGTAAAATATTAATAATGAAAACTGTAAGTTCTTGGGGCATAACCCGGGCCTACATACTAGTTGGTTTATTATTTGCAGACTGAAGTCAGGTGCTTGAGAGTTGAGAGTTGGTGCAAAATGGAAAGGAATACACATGCACTAATAAACTATTCTACAATCTCATAATGGTTTATGTGGGAAAAAATTATTTAAAGACCAAATAATATTTTTATTTTTGCAAACAAATTATATCACTAGTACAAAGTTGGTCTAAGGTAACATGTATGAGGTAACACTTTTCAAAATTCAAGTTTGTCGAATATGTATGTAACACCTTGGTAACACTTAATCAATATGTAACACTTAATGTAACACATTTTTATAAGTAACATTTTGAAATAGCACTTTTATAATTGAGTAACATTTTGATGTAACACTTTCAGATAGGTAACACCATTAGGTAGCACTTACATATTGGTCACATTTTAAGGTAACACTTTAAGATAAGTATTTTTGTAAAGAAGTATAAGTATAATTTTTAAAATTATAACATTATGATTTTATTAATTACTTCAGATTATTTCTTATAGGAGCATTGTACTTAACAAACTCATCTTCCCTTAACAACAACAAAAAAAAAAAAAAACAAAGTCGTCTTAAATTAATTGAGTGCTAATCCAAAATTATGTTGGCGCTTAATTAGCCGCCAAAGAGAATTAAACTAAAAAACACCTTTTTCTTTATTTTCAATTCCAATTGCAAAGTAATGCGACTTAGGTTTCAGTGTTCCACCACCGCTCTCCTTCTTCGTTCCAGTCAGACTCGCTCGCTCTCCTTCTTCGTTCCTATAACATGCTTATTTTTGAAAGCAATTATTAAATGTTAATTATAATTATTAATTTAATTATGTATTGGATATTGTCATTTTATTTTATTTGGAACATTTATATATTTTTTTAAAAGGAGTTTGGAACATCTATATAGTATTGATTTGTTATCTTCTTAAATATTTATTATTTTACTGTTATAAAGTTATTACTCCCTCCGTCCCATATTATAGTGCATGATTCTATTTTTTCACGGTTATTTAGGTAAATAGAATCTAAGAGAAATGTAAAGAGTGTTTGTGTATTGAAAATAAATGTTATAGGGAAAAGCTAATTTTAGGAGAGAGATTGACAATAATTGGTGAAAGAGCATTAAATACATGACTCATTCAACCCTTGAGTTGAATAAACAAAACAAAAAACTATTTCCAAGAAGCAAATAAATAATGGTGGCACAATTTTTCTAGGAAAATCATGGAAATGTGTGGAATATAAAATGGAAACAAGAATTATATTTTGGGACACCTTAAAAGGAAAGAAGCACTATAATATGGGACAGAGGGAATACTATCTTTGGTTTCAATTATTTAATTTTTTTGAATAGTATTTACCCAAATTCGAAACCAAATTGTTGCATTTTATCAATTTGAATCGATTTCCCCATCCTTTTTTGTTGGTTCATTTGAGAACTCATTTGCTAAATGCCGCCCTAGAATTTCCTATTAACGCCCTGTATAAATACATATACATGTATTTATACTTTAACACTCACTATCCCGCTCTCTTTCACTCTCCCTCACTCTCTTCACTCTCCATCACTCTCTCACTACATCTCTTTCATCAACAAGGATCTCCCATCAAGAACTCCGGCAATTTTTATGGCGACAATAACTCCGTCAACTTTTCCGATCAATCTTCCGGCCACATTATTGCATTATTAATATTAATGAAATTTTATAATTCCTTTAATACACAAAATCGGACTATATTGACTCAAAAAAAAAAAAGTGCCCAGGCACCTAAATTAGGTGCCCGAACCTGTGGGAAAGTTCTTGATGATGAAAGAGATGTAGGGAGGGAAATACAACCCATGTATACAAATACAAAAATACACGGCGTTAACTGGAAATTCTAGGGCGGTATTTAGCAAGACCCTTTGAGAACCCAAAACCGATAAACCCCCCTAACCCCGAGACCCTCTCTCTCCTCGTAAGTTGTACCCTTACTGTCAGTCAGCTAAACCCACAGAAACCCCCTTAACCCAGAAACCCTCTCTCTCCTCTCACCCTTTTTCTCTCAAACCCTCATCTGTCTCCTTCGCCTCGCCGGTGTGCGCTGCCTCACCGTCACTTGCCGACACTCAGACCGGCGCTGCAGTCGTGCCATATTAATTCCTCTCTCCTTGCATCTCTCTCATTCCTCCTTGTTGTTGTTGGTGCATCTCTCTCTTCTTCATCGTCGTGGTGTTGCACCTCTTTTGGTGTTGCCGACTTGTCGCTGCTACTACTGTCCTTTCTCTTCTCTCGCGGCTACTGTTGTCCTGTTCCACGATCTTCTCTCACCTCTACGCGGTCGTTGCCGTTGTTGTTGTTGCTGTTTGTGTGCCGCTTGTGCTGCCGTGGCTCTACTCCTCCGTCCTCTCGCTGGTTGTGCAGCTCGTGGTCGGTGGTGGGGGGTTTCTTCTTCTATTGTTGGTACTAACCCTTCCAATCTCTCTTTTGAATTGAATTTTGTTCCATTGAAGTTATGAAATTAGTTGTATGATGAAATTGTGTTCTGATTGATTATGTGAATGAGTATATTGAATTGTAGTTATTTGTTTCGAGAACTCTAATGGTGTTATTGTTGTGTTGTTGTTGTTGTTGTTGTTGTTGTTGTTGGGTGTTATTGTTGTTCTGTTGTAGATGATGTTGTTACGACAACAGTTTTTGTGTTATTGATGTTGTTTTTCTTGTGTTATCATAGAAACTAATTGAGCATTTATTCTTATGTTATATATGTTGTCTAAAAGATTAACCATAATTTCTGCATCACTAATTGGATATTGGCATATCGTTTTGGTGTTACTTCAATATAATTTCTGAGGTAAGTTCAGTTGGTGATACTAGATTGTTGATCTGGTTTTGAAATCTTGATTATAAGTTATTATGTAAAATCAGATTATGATTGAATCTTCAGTTCTAACATTATGTTAAGATTTGGTTTTATTTGTTAATTATAAGAGTTTAGTCTACTTCGTTAGATTGAGAAAGAAATCACTTACATAATATGAAATTAAGGAATTGGAATGTAATGCAATGGAATTCTAAGTTAGGAATTAGTAATGTTTTGTCCTGGTCGAGTTAACTTTTTGTATTATGAACTCATTTAGAAATATAGTTTATTGTCGTTATTATAAGTTAGCGAGATGAATTTAAAGATTGTCTAGCTAAAGTTGGTAATCATATGTTATTGATTGTGGAGGTGAATGATACAGGATAACGAAATAACTTGTTTCTTTTGTTTGGAGTTTAGTGAGTCAGTTTATGCTAATTTGTACTTATAATTCAATCTATAACAAGAATTAGTTGGGCTAGGAAGACTCGTTTCGTATGAAGTTCAATGTTGTTAGTTAGTAAGAGGTAATCTAAGTTTTATTTGGTTCTAATATAAGGTTGATTGAAAGTTATGAATTCCTATATAGTATTCATATTTTCTTAATTCCAGTTTGTTGTCGAGTTTTACGCTAAAAGTATCGCAATTAAGAAGTTATAAAGGTATAAGTCAATTAGTAAATGACTATTTATCTAGTCTCTAAGAGTGAAGTGATTATAGTAGCCAACTGAATTAAAGATAGAAAACAAATTAGGTAAATGTTGATAATAATATTGAGATCATTAAAAACAATTTCATTATTCCTAAAGTTGATTAACAAGGTTTATGTGGAAATAGGTTTTAGTTAATTCGAGTTTATGAGAAGGTAGATAATATGTCTAATTCTTTTAATAATACAACTAAACAAAACTAGTAGTTCAATAAACTCCTTTCATGATGGTTACTTCTTCTAAAGCAAGATTTAATTCACTTCTTTGTCTAAGTGATTCAGCTATATTGTGTAGATAACACTTGAGAAGGTTATATTGAGAAGGTTCTTCAGATAAGTTTATTTATGTGAGAGTTAATAGGAATAGCTACTAGCTCTTGGTGTTGCTGTTAAGAGAAATTTGGAGGTTAATTCTCAAGAGTTAAAAGAGTATATAATTCAATTATAGTTTTGAAACATTGGAGTGGACTTTTTTTTCTTTACGGGAAAGTGGACTTTAAAAGTGAATTAAGTTGATTAATTTAACTTTATCTGTAATTAGAGTAATATAATAAAAGTCAGTTGTTTGGTTGGTGTTTACTGAAATAAGTTAGTTGTGAATTACTTAAAAGAAACTTGTTATACGGTTGAAGAATAAGTTTGTAATTAGAAACAAGGGACGTCCCGCTCTATGTATCATGAGTTTGTTTCGTTAATATTGATGATATGGTTTTATATAGAGTTTTAGGTGCATTTAGGTTGCATTTCTAGTTCATATTAGAGCATTTAGGTGCATATTTGCATGATTTACTCAAGTTTTACTCTACTACTCCCCGTTTGCGTGTTTCGATGATTTTCAGGTTATTTTGATGCAAATTGATTATGATTATCTAAGATCAAGCCTTTTAATCATTGAGGATGGAGATAGCTTGCACAAGGATCACAATGCATCCGTTTGGGACAAGTTCGAGTTGGAATGAAGCAAAGAGTTGGTGAAAGAAGTGCCAAAACTGATACTTGTTCACCATTTTGATCATAAATTTTGATACAAAATTGATAATCAAGAAATTTTAGTTGAGTTGGAAACTAGACTTTAAGGGCTTTCCAATGATAGGTCACACGCCCCAAACGGACTTCTGGTTTGAGAGATACAGCCTTCGTAAGTTGACGCAAAGTAGCAGTTTTCTCGCCCGATAGGATCGGCGGCTTAGCCCGATCGGGTCCGAGAACAAATTCATCTGGCGGTGTTCTAGAGTTGAAAACAAGCGGAAAAGAATCCCGCCCGATGGGATCGGGCGGTGTCCAATTTTGGAGTTCTGCTGCTGCGTTGAGCCCGATTTCATCGGGCATACTTGGCCCGATCGGGCGAATGACCCGACGCACGTTTTTAATGATTTTTCGGGCTATTTTGCTAAGACTTTTCCTAGTTGTTTTAGGGTTAGTATAAATAGCCAAATGAGAGAATCTTTTATTCATCTTTGTTTTTAGTCCTTATTCTCTCAAAACCCTAGTTTTATTACTCTTCATTGTGATTCAAGATCAAACCTTTGGATTATTCGCAAGTTCAATATAGTTCTTTAATTTGGTAATCTTCTTTCTTGTTTTCTCCATTATTGTTTGCTTCCTCTATTATTGATTAGAGTAATTTCTTAGTTATTTGCAATAGTTCAAAGTATGGATTTTTATATGGAATTTGTTATTGGATTCTCAAACATGAATGAGTAGTTTTATTTCTAGGATTGTGGAGATCTATGTATGCAATGAGGGATTAATAGATTAATATAATTACCCTTTATTTCAATTGTTTCCTGTGATTGAATCGTTCATGCTAGATTTATGAGTTAGGCCTGATTTGTATTTCTATTATCGCAATATTGAATCTACTTCGAGAGGAGAGATTTCGTATAGGCTTTCAATCATTAGGCATAGTGATCCTTGACCATGCGAGAGCGGCTATGTGATCTTTGAGGGAGGTAATGTTCGAGAGAAATTACATGTGCCCTAGATAAATTGACTTATTGGGTAGTTATTATTCGTCTCTTATTTCCCGAATTGTATGCATAGCATGGTCCTAGTTCTTTATTAATTGATTCTTACCTTCATATTTAGTTCTATCATTTGCCTATTCGTTTAGTCACACACCCATTTTCATCAGATTTAGTTAGTATAATATTAGAATTCAGATACAATAGTATAACTTTCTCCCTGTGGATTCGATCCTGACTTCCCTGACTACTTGTTAGTGGACCTTTGGTTATTTTTGATAAGGTGATACGACTTTAGCCTGTCAAATATCCATGTTACAAATATTTAGATTTGACTATAGCGTGGGAGGAAAAGTGGGATACATGACGGGTTAATAATACCATTTGTTTTAGCTCGTGTTCTTTCTGAACATGTGCTTCACACCTGCACCAAAAATCCATGTTAAACCTGCACATGTTAGGAATTTTGGTACTAGGTTGTACCCTTGCTAAATATCGTGCTATGCATATACTGCAGTCAAACTTTGTAGGTTCATATTTTCTTTTTTGTTCTTACTACAGGATGATGAAGATAATAGATAGATGCTTTGGGAAACATGCATGCATAGATAGGGCGATGGAATTGAAGACGAAAGAAAAAATGACCATTAAATTGATCTAGGTTTATTTGGGGAGAGTTATATAATTATGCTTGGAATTTCATGTCAACTATATATATTTTGAACGGAGTAATATATTTTCAGTTGACGAATACTACTCTTTGGCTCATTCTTTACAATAACTGTTGAGTATTTATACTAATTTATATCTATAATAGCATACTATTTTCTCTTCGTTATTACGTTTGTAAGTTTTAGTATTATTATCATTGTATGTGTGATGACAAATTTAAAAATGTTACTATAGGACATGTGAAATAGATGTGTTACTATAAAGCTAGCTAACAAAAAGTGTTGTCTAATATCTAATAAAGTGTTACATATGCTCACTAAAAATGATACATAATATCTAATAAAGTGTTACTATAATTCAAGAGATGGCATAGAAAATGTTACTATAGACGTAAAAGTGTTACATAAAAAATTATGAGTAACGCTATAAAAATGCTACATTAGTTTTAGAAAGTGTTACATTAAATAATTTTAAGTAACACTTGAGAAAGTGAAACATTAGCATTAGAAAGTGTTACCTTAGAGAATAGGTAGCACGGGCAGATGTTTCACTTATCACTTTGTTACCTATTGCCTAAAGCAACACTTTTAGGCCTTTAAGCAACACTTTTAGGGTGATACATTAGGCCAATTATGCACTAGTGTATGCAATGACCTGGGGTGAACGAGCCAAGAACTAATACTTCCTTCGTAACAAAATAAGTGCGACAAATGAATATTTTATACCTCACAAATAATACCCATTTGTTTGTTACGGATGAATTATATTACAATGATTTCAATGCTTGATATAGATATAATAACTTATTTCCTTTTTTTACTAGTTCCTCTGCCTCATAATGTAGTTTTTTTAGGTGTCTAATAAAAGTTCATATTTCAAATCTTTCAACTTTAAATATATACTTTGTTGTAAATGGTAATTCTCATGAAAAATGAAAAATATAAGCTATATTATGACAAGGAGGGAATAATATAATACGACATTGAACCTTTTTTTTAATTGTAATACTCCGTATTTTTCAGAGTTATTTTTTTTTTTACAAATAAGAAAATACAAACTACTTTTTGTACCTAACTATATTATAATTCGGTTTTGGTTTTGTTTTTCAAATAAATAAAATAAGAAATTGAAATTTGATTTCGAAACAAATCCTATTAAACCTAGGTTTCTCATGCTATAAATAAGGGAAAGAAAAAAAAAATAATAAACCCTAACTCCTTTTTCCCCATCAGCCGTTTTACTCCTTCCCACTCAAAGTTTTTCTCTCTCCTCTCTTCTTCTCCCTCGTCACTTGTCTTTCTTCTTCCTCGTCACACTAATACTCCTCCCCTCCCCTGAGTTTTCGTCGGCCTTTGAGGCGTGTGGTGTGTGCGATGTAACGCCCCGACTTTCATACATCCTTATCAAGCTAATTAATCAGGATTAGCAGCGGAAGACCTAGCTTAGTCGGCGCGTTACCGCCGTACTTTCCACTAGGGGAAAATACAAGGCGACCTTTGACATTAACTTACAGGGAAAATACCTTGATTTGTCACTCTTTAAAGAAACACTTTAATAATATATTAATATTTTCTAGAAATTTCGGCAGAGTTTCCTTTGTAAATTGGACAACCCAAAATGGGAAAATGATTGAAAAACTTATTACAATAAATTATTTCCAAATCCATAACTCAACGCTTCCGCGGAGTAGCAGCTAAAGAGAATCAGGAGCGCTATTGCTCAACTTAGAACTAGAAATAAAACTAAACCATTACTTATTTTTAATTACAACGTGGAACGTCCTCGCCTCAAAATAAACGTAAAACAATCATAGATGAGCTCTTATTACGTAACTGCTTCTATCTTGGAGAAGATGCTCCAGAACTTCAACCTGAAACTATTATAACACTGCCACCCACCAAGTGACAGGCCACAGTAGTGACAAAACAAAACATTGACAGACACATCAGCATAACGCTGAGTACTAACCATAAAACATTCTTAAAACATGCTTTGGTGTCTACGACTCTCACGAAATCAACATGTTCACATCATTCATAACCATATCACAACAGCATAACAACATGCACATAGTCCATTATCATTCATCATGTTTTATGACCTTTAAGTACTTTCAGTAATCATAGCAAAGTCGTAACATCATCGTAGTTCTTTCATATCAAAGCGGAAGACATACTTTCATATCATCAGACAATAAACATTCATAAACATATACTTCAAGTCATACAGAATATCATAAATCATCATCATCTTTCATTTACTTAACTAGTAATGATCGTACTAACATAATAACATAATTCCTTCATAGCATTCGTTCATGAACATCACTAATCATCATATTCATAAAACATTCCATATTTCCTAATCCAACATCAATAACATAATGTGTGAAATCATAAAACATAATCGCAATCATAATCATACTTTCGTAACATCAATGTCATCATACTTCATAGCATTAAATCATTTAATACATCATCTATATAGCATATATTTCATATCATATCATATGCTTCATCACATCTTTCCATCTTACTTAAGTCATATTGGTAACTAGAAAGAGCATGCATTTAATAGAGGGAAGAACAACATAAATCATTTCATAACATATCATATCGGTTCATATCATATCATAAGCTTCATCATTATCTTTTCATTTACTTAATCATTTTGGTAACTTGGCAAGTATATCAGAAGGGACGTCTCCCCATAACTTTACAGAAAGGCGGCCACAACATAGGTGACACTTTCGGTGCCCAACAGAAAGGCGGCCACAACAAAGGTGACACTTTCGGTGCCCAGATTATGAACCAGAGACGTCTCCCTAGAACATACAGAAAGGCGGCCACAACATAGGTGACACTTTCGTTGCCCACATTTTTAACAGAAAGGCGACCACGTCATAGGTGACACTTTCGGTGCCCAAATTACTTGCCAAGAACCATCTTTCACTTTACTTTATCATGTTTTGGTTCCTTTTACATATCATAATTACATTACATCATTGTAATCATAATCATGAAACATCATTAACATCATAGCGTTATCATATTCATATTTTCATAAACATCAAAGTCATTTCATTTCATCGAGAATCATCGTATTCATAAAACCTTTCATATCCCACAACCCACACATCAACAACATAGTGCGAAATGCCATAATTACATTACGTCATCATAATCATAATCATAATCGAGAAAAGTAATCACAATCGTATTTTCACAACATCATGATCATCATACCACATAGCCTCAAATCATTTGATAAACATCATTTACATAGCAACTATTTCATATCAGAGTCATACTTCCTATACTTTCAGTTCGTTTCAGAATGATCATAGGGTAAATTTTACATAATCGGAAATTGTAAGCATATCTCATACCTTTAAGTACTTTTAAGAATACACAACAGAAGCATAGCGGGAGCATAGCGGTCTTTTCATATTTCATACCGTTTAAGAGCCATTCATACTTTTAGATGGTTTCATAATTAAAAGGTATACTTTTTAACATATTCAGAATACTTGAACATATACCATAGCAAACATTTCGTAACTCGTCATTCATAAGATCAATAGTCATCTTATCACATTTTACGATCACTTACAAAACAAGAGGCATACTTATTCTATACTCCTTCATATCCATATTAATAAGCTTATTAGCAATATAATTCACATAATCGACTATGGTCATTAAACATAATTCAACTCCAAATAGGTCTCACGATAGTCAAGTGATACATTTTTCTTAGCTTTTCCACTTACTATAATATAGTGATAAACCTGCTCACTAGCTAAACGCATATCATTAACTACTTTTAGTTCTTCATTCGTTTGCGTTAGTAAGATAACCATTGTCACACTAACATGAACAAGTTCATTAAACTGAGTTAAGAACTCATGATTAGAATCATTCTTCAAATCAATCAAAACCATATCTAAGGTCGTCACTTATCTCAATGCCCACTTCAGTTTAGATTTTCCATACAACCAATTAACAACACCTCATTCATCTAATAAATAAAAACAACACTTCTGTATTCGGATCACCAATTCACAAGCAACGATAAACTCAACATCATCACAATTACACCCATATAATCAATCAATCTAAGTCCTTTCAATTATATGCATAATTTGAAATCAAGATCCTCTTAATGTTCTGAACTTGCGATGAAAATAAATCCAATTAAACGAGAGATTGGAAAGGGTAGTACCAACAAGACACTGCCGGAGTACCGGCGTCCTTGGTCCACGGTGGTCGGATCAGAGTAGCGGCGGCAGCACCGCCTCGATGCGGCATCAGCAGTAGCGAACGGAGGAGAGAGAGAGACCAGAACCACCACGAAGAGGAGAGAGAAGACGCCAACAGGGAAGCAAAACCGCGCGACCGGGGGACTACACGCAGCTCCGGCGAGCTTGGGTCCGACGAGAAGGAAGGACGAGAGAGAAAAGGAGGGAGATTGGGTTTGGGATTTTCACCGGGAAGGAGAATTGGGGTTTCCTTGGGGTGTTTGAGAAAATGATGAGAGAGAAATATAAGGGGTTTGGGTTTCTTTGAGTGAGAAAAATGACAGAGAGAGAGGATTTGGGGGTTTTGTTTCCCTACTTAAACCGACAAACATAAATGGAAGGAAGGAAAACCGACTTTGGTTTCCTATTTGGGTCAAATACCGCTCAACTCATTTGGATATTTAAAACCCAAAATAATTTTAAATAATAATATCTTTATAAAACTAAATTAACAAACACATTGCAACATCTCAATTACAAATTCATAATTTTCGGAACATAATTAATATAATAAATATGATTAACGCTAATTAAAATACTCTTAAAAATCGGGGTATTACATGCGATGTCCGAAGAGTGTGCGAGTGAGGTCGTGCAAGTCGAGGCTTTGCTTTGGCGACGAGTTGAGTAGTGGGTTGTCGAGGAGTGTGGGTGTGTGTGTGTACGAGTCGTCGTCGCCGTGCGTCGAGTCAAGTCGGGGAGTGTGAGTCGTCGGCTCTTTGTTGTGCGAGCGTTGCGGTGCGAGTCGTCGGTGGGTCGTGCGAGGAGAGCGAGGGTTTGTGCGAGGCGTCGCTGCTGTGCGAGTCATTGGTGGGTCGCGCGAGGTGTCGAGTGTGTGTGTGTGCGGTGATGAACGAGGTCGAGGCCTCGAGTGTGGTGTGCTGAGCGAGGCTGAGGCCTCGAGCGTGGGTGATGTGCGTGCTGTGGGGCGCGACGAGTCGAGGCACGCGTGTGGTTGGTGCTGCTGCCGGAGATCCTCGCGTCGCCGGTGGTTGTCGCCGGCAAGTCGGTACGGTATAAAGAAATAAAAATTATTTCTTTCCTACTTTTGTTAAATTGTAAATTCTGATTTTGTAATTCTTATACATATCTTGGATTGAGTTTGTTTTATAAATAAAGTATAGTAAAAGTTAAAAGAAATCAGATTTACAATTGTATTAGTAGTTCTTATGATGACATTAATTCTTAATTCTGATTTTATAATACTTATATATAGATGTCTAAGTTTTGTTGTTATGAACAAGTATAATACAAGTTAAAAGAAATCAGATTTACAAGTATATTATTAAGTCCTATATATGTTAGTTTTTTTGGAGTTTATGAAAAGAAAAGTTTAAACAACAAGATTGAATATTTTTGTTATTCGAAATACCATATATTACATAGTTAGATAATCTGATTTTTATTACCAAGGACTTACCACTGAAATATTTTATTATTCGATTAGGTCCCAATTTCATAAGCGGAACATTTTGAGTAGTCAGCGAAGATTCTCCGTTACAAGGTACGTACGCGTACTAGTTCAAGTAGATACATTAGTATCATGTTAGGTTAATTGTTTTATTGGAACCTAGAATCATGATAGGGAACTATGGTTTATTATGATTGATGAGATTGTTTGGTAACATGAAATCAATTGGGAATCTGTATGTATTTCCTTGTTGTATGACTTGTGAGTTGAAATGAATTATTATTGGTATGCGTAATTCTATCGTATCACAAGCATGAAATGAGAATTGGATTGGAATCCTATGGTTTAATTGTTGTAGCAAGGATGTTACAAGAGGTTGTTTAAACTAGAGAATTGAGTAATGTACCTAAGAAGGAAAATTAAATGATTATATGCTTAATGTTGTATGAATGAATATCACTAAGAAGGATCTTTGGCGATAAACTTGTAGTTGGAATCCCTACAAGTATGAACAATGGGGGGAGTGTGAGACTTCTTCTACACTTCTACGCAGGCCTACTGTGACGACAGTAGTGTCCTTATAAATTTTGATAACTCAAGTAGGCGGAAGGTTCCGTACGATCTTGGGGGTATGCATACTAAGGTGATGGGTGTGGAGCGGAACGAAACCGTATTTACATTTCATCTAATAGACCAAGTTGTCTATTAAGGATTAAGTAGCCCGAACAATTCTAGAAAGATGACGGTGCCCGTTCGATGCCAAATAAATTGTAAAAACGAAATTTAATGTTTTTGTAGTATTATGTTTAGGAATTGTTATTACTCTTTTGTTTATGTTTAGAGTATTATTTAACTAGTTTTGTACGTACTTAGCATAGCTGATTGTTTGTTATTTGTGTTGTTTGTTGACCTGTGATGAACCATTGATATTTCAATGGGGAGCAGATTAGGTATGCTGGTGATGCTGCATGAGTTCGGGCATACGGGGATACGTTTGATTATAAACTTTTAAAATGTTTTGGTTGAACATCCTAGAGATTGTTTATGATTTACATAGTTAATGGTTTTAAATAAAAGGGGTCAATAGTGATTCCCGAGTTGTAGTTAAGTTAGCATTTTATTTCCGCTGCAATTTAGTTTTCATAATAAAGAGTAAGTTAGTGTTTTAAATTCAATAAGCCTTGCGTTTCACCGCGTCGGTAACACTCCCAAAGTCGATGCAACGTGGTTTAGACGTGTATGGATTTTTGGGGTGTTACATTAATGGCAAGAAAAAAAATTATGTCTAAATCTCAACTTGCACAGTCTTCCTAATCTAGCATATGCGGGTCATAAACTTGAGAATTGGGGGGAAAGGTAAGGGGAATCCCTACCCCCAAGTACCGCAGTTGGGAGGGTTTGACATCGATACCTCAAAATTATAATGTGAAACCCCCAACCAACTACACCAAGCAAGCTTGGTTAATTTGACTTTGAATTAACAATACATATTATTCATCTATTTTGATACGTATCAAATGCATCTCAAAGATTGATATTAGGGCCTGTTTGGGAATAAAATGATGGAATTGGCCTAATTCACTTGTTTTGGGTACACAATGGAATTAGATATGGAATCGGGATAATTCCAATACAATTTCAACCCAAGTTAAACACACATTGGGCGTGTTCGGCAATAACTTTTGAGGTAGTTTTTAGTGTTTGGACTAAGTCAAAACTCTAATGATGGTGAAAAGTTGTGTTTGGTGAAGTAGTGTTTGGAGTAGCTTTTAGTGTTTGAACTATTGTTTTGGAAAAACTATAAATATTAGCTTTTGGGGTAGATGTAGCTTTTGGAGTAGCTTTTGAAGTTTGAATATAGTTTATTTTGTTATTTATTTAAACTAACAACTAGATTTATCGAACACTAATTATCATAAAAGCTGTTTTTACAATCAAATTCTAACAACAAATAATTGACATCTGACAGCTAGTACAACAACTAACAACTACTTTTACAGCTAAAACTACCGCAACAACTACTTTTACTGAACATGCCCATTGTCTAAATCCCACCTTTCCCGTGTCATTTCAATTTCTCTCCCATGCTATTTTCTCTTTCCTCTAAGTTCCCCATTATTTCCTTTCATATCTAATTCCGTGTTTTCCAAACAAGTTTCAGGAATTGGAATTCAAATGCATGATTTCACTTTTTAGAATTAAAATACTAAAATTCAAATAAAATTCGTGTTTTCAAACACCACCTTAATTTAAAAATTTATAACATAATAACTGGTAAATTAGTGCTATCTGAGGTATTCAATTAATCAATAATACTGCTTACTAGTGCTTAGTAGTTCTATATTGAACTCCAGAGAAAGTATCTTTACATAACCGTTATGGGCAAACAATTGCGCATAACCGGGGTATTTTTATTATTGTGTGAAAGTGTAAGCGTGAAAGTGTAATTTAACTGGATTAAAAAAAACAGAAAATGCAAACCCTCTTCTTTCCAGGGTCCCTTCTCTCTCCTGGATCCCTTCTCTATCTCTCTTAGCTTGCTGATATAATATACGCCATTTTTGAAAAAAAAAAACTAGCTAATTTTGTTGAACCTATTTTACTGAATTTATTTTTAATAGAGTAATATAATATAACATTCACTTGATATGATAAGATGGTGTTAAGATATGATATAGGCCTATAGGGTGCGTTTTCTTCACCTTAATATATTAAGTTTTAGGTCCAATCAGTTCAGTTCAGTTCAGATAAATATCAATCAGGTCCAATCAGGTCAATAAGTTCCAATAAGGTCCAATAAGTTACAATCAGGTGCAATAAGTTTCAATCTAGTCTAATCAGGTCCAATAAGTTTCAATAAGGTCTAAATAGTCAATGATCAATAAATTCAAATTAAAAATTTAATTAAAATACCACTATGATTATTACTCCCTCCGTTTCATTTTAATTGTTACACTTTGACATTTTACACTTTTCACAAGTTGCACTTTGACCCTCATTTGTGATTTATACATGAATAAAATCATAGTCATGTGGGATCTTGTTAGATTCGTCTTAGTATGTATTTTCTTAATATGTACTTTTTATAATTTTTACAAATACAAAACTAGAGATATATATCCTCAAAGTTTTGCATTGGCATGCGTGAAAAGTGTAAATGTAACCATTAGAAAGAAACGGATGGAATATATAGTATTATATTTCTAATATTGTATATTATTTTATTATTCATATTACTATTAGCTGATTATGTTATTATTAAATTTTTTAATTAAAGTACCACTATGATCATATAGTATTATATCTGCATTATTATCTATTATTTTATTATTCATATTACTATTAGCTGATTATATTATTATTAAAAAATATTATAATCATGGTCAAATAAGGTTAACAATAATAATCATCATAATTATAATATTTTGCAATTCGTCTTTAAATAAATAAAGATAACATGTTTTTGTTACTAATGACAATGAAAGATATAAATGTTATTAATTGATTTTCTACTAGTGCTTTATGAAATTAAAACAAGGCTCACTAGAGGAAAAAAGCCCAAGGGCTGCGGTCAAAAAGGGCCCAAGGGCTGCGTTTTTTGACCGCAGCCATTAGACTAGCAGCCCTTGACATTTAGGAAGGGCTGCGGTTTTTAACCGCGACCCTTAGCGCGTTAAGGGTCGGTCAAGGAAAAACCGCAGCCCTTAGTGGGTTAAGGGCTGCGGTTAAGGGCCAAAACCGCAGCCCTTGGTGAGTTAAGGGCTGCGGTTTTGGCCCTTAACCGCAGCCCTTAACCCACTAAGGGCTGCGGTTTTTCCAAAAACCGTAGCCCTTGTGACCCAAAAAAAATAAAAAAATAAAATTTTTTTTTTTTTGAATTTTTTTGTCCTAAATGTTCCCAAACAGTTATATATATATATAAGTATCATTTTTCATTATAAATTATGTTTTTTACACGAATATAGAGAAAATAATAACTAAATTACATTAGTTCGAGGCTGCCCTCGAATGTTCGAATTGCAATATATGAGCAGGATCACAACCATCAAAAAATAACCAACCAAAGAACAGCCATGAAGACATTACAACAACTCCACCAAGATCAGCATCCGAATCCCTCAAAAGCAACTTTTCTAGAGATGATAGAACCCGGCAAATAAAACCAAAACCGCTATAATTTGGAGTTGAAACTATATCTATGCAAGTACTACAAAGCGTAAGTTGGATGACCCACTCCACAAGAACAACTTTCAATTTGTTGATGTTGTAAGTACATGGCAACTTACAATACAACAACAAATGGCTAAACAAATGGCTAGCGGGGGGTTGCAGGGCAGGGCGGGGGGTGCTGGGGGGGTGGGGGGGCGGGGGAGGGAAGCGGGGGGTGTTGGCCGTGCTAGGGGTGTAGCAGGGGGCAAAGCAGGGGGGTAGCAGGGGCGCCGGGGTGGGGTGGGGGGCTAGCGGGGGGTGCAGGGGTCAGGGCGGGGGGCGCGGGGCAGGAGTGGTGGCAGGGGGTGGGGCAGGGGGGAGGGGGAAGCAGGGGGGCCTGGGCCGTGCTAGGGGTGTAGCAGGGGGGGCAACAGGGGGGTAGCAGGGGGCGCCGGGTGGGGTGGGGTGGGGTTTTGGCAGGGTGGTGGAGTGAAAGGTCTTGGAGGTGTAGGATATGGAGCAAGAGGAACTGGCATCCTTAGATTATCCTCTTTCTCCACCACCAAAGTAGCTATTAGGACCTTTAAGGCTATAACATGATTCTCACCATTGACAAAGAACAACCACCAAATTATTACTAGTCAAGATTTTCTTTTAGTGATTCTTATATTGATTTTTTGCTATAAAATGATTACATCTAAGTTCAACTACCATACATACATTATATGATCCTAACATACATCCAAAGCAAGTAAACCTAATCATAAATAATAAATAATAAAAAATAAAGTTAAATGACTGTAATAGTTTGTAAACTAACTATTATTATCAAATGTATAATCAAATTATATTACATGATCCTAAATGCGTAAAATTTTTTCTATATAATCGAAAATGTCCTAAAACGGCCTTTTAATTACTCAAAATGTACTTAGAAACAAATAAATGATGTTATATAAGCCTAATTGTTTGTAAACTAATTATTATTGCCAAATATATGGCCAAATTACATTATATGATCCTAAATGTGTTAAAAGGTTCATAATGGTCGAAAATAGCCTAAAATGTTCTCTTCTTATCCCAAATGTAGTTAAAAATGAATCAACAAACTTAGATGATTATAATAGTTTGTCAAATTATATTTGATGACACTAAATGCATACAATTACATTATACCACCATGTTTTTGCATGAATCAATGGACAAAAAACCCATGAAAACATTCACTTAATTGCTTATTAGGCCAATAAATCACACAAATATCAAGCTATAACCACTTCATTATCCATGGATCAAGCAATTAAAGTCCATTAAAGCAAACAATCAAGGTCAAAACAATTCAATAAAACCAGCACCATGATCCCAAAGGGGCTACAATGCCCATACTAATTCCTCGAACAATCATCTTCAACTAAGGGGAAAAGGGGGATAAATAAGGTTCATCCTCGAACAATCAACTTCGGATAAAAGGGTTCTAATTTCTAAAACATAATCGGAAAAAGAATTCTAACCTGTCTCCCTTTGGTTTCTTCACACCATCTCCAATAATAATATTAGCCATGGTATACTCGCATCGCAACGCACCTGAAAAGCATTATAACCATGTATAATGCTATTAACAAATGAAATTTCCACGTAAGAAAGATATATCCATTATCAACATATCAGCAATATAAATCAATGTTTAAACTAAAAGTGTGATCTTTAAACATATCAGCAATATAAATCAATGTCTTATGGTTATGTATAAACTCCTTACCTATAGTCAAGGCGGGCCACTATGATGTCTCTCTCTGCCAACTGAAATCCAAGAAGAAAACCCCATGCTTTGTACCTAAATCAAGAAGAACGGGAACTAAAAACATCAACATGGAGGGAAAAAAACCAATAGCATGGAGGTAAAAGGAGAGGCAACACAGCAGAGTACAATGTTCCATGTCACCAATGGAGCTTGCATTAATGTATACATAGAATTCTTCTATCCTAATTCCTACAAATCCACCCAATTAAACGATATCACAATTCAGCTAATACAAGTCTACCATTCACATTTCGCAATAAATTGTCTGCATGTTCCTTCAAAAGTTCCCAACTGTGCGTTTGGAAAATAAGCACTTCTCCGAAAAAGAACTTGCACGAATCTAATAACTTAGAACAACAGAATCACATAAGCACTTCTCCTAGTATCTCAAGTCCAATTACAGCTTTACAACTCCCAATATTACACATCAGAGCGAGATTACACTAAAACTTACCATCAAGAAAACACCAAGATTCACCACACTCCCAACATAATATCATACTATAACTCATTTTGCAAATTATTACATGCAAACATTATCACCGAAATAATCCAAAAGACATTAACATCATCCAATTCATCAACATGTATTCACATTTTCCAAATCAAAATGAAATCAAATTACAACATTAAAAAATAAGAATGAAGAAAATAAGAATGGGGGTGTGTAGGGGTTGTGGGAGGGGGTGCGAGGGGTGCGGGGGCAGCGGGGGGGTGGGAGGGAGGTGTGTGTGCGAGGGGCGTTGGAGGGGGGTGTGTGTGCAAGGGGTGTGGGGAGGGGGGTGTGTGTGCAAGGGGCCGTGGGAGGGGGGGTGTGTGTGCGGGGTCGGGGGGGGTGTGTGTGCGGGGGCATGGGAGGGGGGGGTGTGTGCAGGGGGCCGTGGGAGGGGGGTGTGTGCGGGGGCCGTGGGAGGGGTGTGTGTGCAAGGGGCCGTGGGAGGGGGGTGTGTGTGCAAGGGTGTGGGAGGGGGGGTGTGTGTGCAGGGGTGGGAGGGGGTGTGTGTGCGGGGTCGTGGGAGGGGGGTGTGTGTGCGGGGTCAGGAGGGGGTGTGTGCAGGGGGGTCGGGAGGGGGTGTGCGCAGGGTCATTGACATGAAGCATGGGTACTAGCATACCGTGTGTGCGGTGGGCCGTTGGAGGGGGTGTGTGTGCAAGGGGCTGTGGGAGGTGGGGAGTGTGCGGGGGCCGTGGGAGGGGGGGGAGTGGGCCGTGGGGAGGGGGGGGCATGGGTACTAGCATACTCGCCAAACTTTTACAAGCCTACACTCACTCCCTAATATATGTGAACTTGTTCTTGGAATGGAACTTGAATCCAAGTTCCGAGTGCTAGGTAAACTTCACTAAATTTGTAGGAGCATTGAAAGCTTAAAAGACAAAGCAAGCATTAATATATGGCAATGTGCTCCAGTTCATGTCACAAACTCGAAAGTGAGATCACTCGGAGAAAGTTTGCTCAATTATTTTGTAGTCACATTTATTATGCATAACGATTCCACGATAAATAGTTGGCACAGTAAGCAATCCTCTTATTTAGCACAAAATCCAAACATCCAATCCAAACTCTACTAATCATCACAATGAGCAATTACTTGGTAAATCGGCATGATCAACTCGCTTAGCCGGCTTTAATTTGCAACATTTAGAGTTTCTTAGTGCTTTATAGTCATAGTTTGTCAATGTTAGTAATCCAACATCAAATTTCTTCATCTTTCCCAAGACTAAAACAGAAACATCTTTTCTTTAACTATTTCGAGTGATCCCAGAAAATTGATGATGACTACCTTAGTTATAGGATCCTTTCTAGCAAGCCTTTTCAAATATTGCGCCATTTCGCCATCAATACCCTGCATTTAATCAACTCAAAATCTTCAACATCACAACTTTATTAACCCACAGAAATTCTCAAACAAAGACTTCTATATTCCATTAATTACATAAAGAACCCGAAAATCGTATCGCGAAAGAGGTGGATTCATCCCCCCGAAGACCGGAATCAACCCGAGCCCTACCCACATAACCTCCAAACCCAACTGGGGCAGCACTAACCCGGCACCAACTATGCCAATCCTTACCATGTCAAAAATGCAAGGGTCGGGAAGGGGAGTGGACTCGAGTGTATGAAACCAAGCTATGGACTCGGTGTATGAAACCAAACTATGCCAATCCTTACCATGTCAAAAAGTAAAATACAAAAAAGGAGAAAAAGAACTCGGGAGAAACATTGAACTAAGATATATAAACTGGAACAGTAAACATTTAGATCAGCGACTCAAAACATGCATGTAGTTCATCATCCTACAGGATCAAATAGTGTGATTATTAGACAAAGAACTTGTGGCAAGAATCAAATTATTATGATTCCAATTTCCAACCCAACTTAATAAGATTTTGAATGCATAATACAGCTTCACCAAATATCCAACAGTAAAAAAAAAATAAAGTAAAGAACATCTAACCAACTTCAAGAACCATAACTAGTTAAAATAGAGCAAGAATGGAACCAAAACAACCATTAATTATCACACAAACATTTCAGCAAACACTTACCCAAAGATTGTTAAACAATCCAAGAAACCAGAATTAGTGAAAAACAGCAAATACCCATATCATAAATCCACAAAAACAACAAAATTAATCCACCAAAAAAAAACCATAAATTACCAAAGCAACGACAGTGATCACAGAAGGGTTGTTTTGAGAATTTGACATTTTCTTCAATGGTGTAAAGAGGAAGAACAACGCCTCTGTTTTCTTGAACAAGAAGAGTACACCAACCACCCTCTCGACACTCTTAAACTATTCAAAGGAGTACTCAAACGGTCAAAGCTATAGCCAAGTTCGAAACCTTATTCATTCCATAAAAGACTAATCAAAGTTCCAAACACTCTTAAACTATTCAAAGGACAGCTACTCTGTCCTGATTCATCAATCTTTATCAATTGCCAAAATCTCTCAACATAAATACATTAATATGCCAAACAAATAACAACAATATACACATAACCACAAAATGGACTACAATATATACATTAATACAGAGAACCAAACCAAGGCTAGTGCAAACTTGAAAGAGAAAGAGAAACTCACATTGTGCATGAAATAAACGCTTGTTTCTTGCTACACAACTAGATCCAGCAGATCAACATTATGCATACAAGAAATTGTGAGCCAACTAACTAATACCTAACTCCATATAACTTCTCAAAAGCAGCAGAAGTCTTACATATAGGAACACCAGCATATACGAAACCTAAATCCTATTGTTACTTCACCATTCGCACCAAAAGAACTGGCATATCAAACAAACAGACGTATTGACTACATGAAGTTTGACATGGCAATGCTATTAGTGATTCCATATTATAAAAAAAGATCATTAAAAAAAAGAGAAACAAGGGTGATGCAGGAAAGAAGGGTCGTTAGAAACTCCCGAGTCGCTAACCTAACCATCGGGACTACAAGAGGTTTGAAGGTGCAATAGCTACTCCTTTAACATTAGGAATCAACTGCCAAAGTGAGGATTTTGCAGAGGTAGCTTAGCAATTACATTGAGGAACACATCAAACAAAATTCAACACCAAATTCAACAACCAAATATATTAAAATTCTACCATACCTCAGCCTCGGGAGACATAGCAACATCATCATGTCCATAATCAACAATGCTAGGCTTATCTCTCCTCTGTCTCAACGCATCCAAATCGACACAAAAAAATAGACATAACTCAAACTCAATCATACAAAATCGAATTCAATCAATAGAATCAGTAAAAAATAAAGCTAAAATTAAACACTGAATTGTATAATCATAAATCATGGTTAATTAATATAAAAAAGAAAAAGAGGAAATGAAGGACAAACTCGAGCAAGGCGACGACGAAAAAGATGGTGGAGAAGAGCGGAGGCGAGAGGAGAAGAGAGACGTTGCTGCTGTCAACTTCTTGAACCACCAAGCAGCAAGACCGGCGCACCACCAAGCAGCAAGACCGGCGCACCACCAAGCAGAGGTTGAGGCAGTAGCAACAAGACCGGCGCACCACCAGCAGAACAGGAGAGAGAAAACTTCTTGAACAGCCACGAAGAGAGAGAATGTAGAAGAGCCCTCGCCGGCAAAACACCAACGGTTAGGAACCCTCGCCGGAGAAATGTTGTCGTCATCTTATCTTCGTTGCACTTGAATTTTCGCAAACCCTAGATAGAGATAGAGATAGAGAGGGACTGGGGGACTGGGGGGAGATGGGAACCGCTCGGTGCTTGTTCGCAGGCGTCGCCGGAGATGGAAAGACTGAAGCGTCGCCGGTTGAGCGTCACTGGCACCGAAGAGGAGAGAGGAAGTGAGAGGTTAGAGAGAGAGGGAGGGGTGAGACGGTGAGAGATTTAGAAATATAAGTTAGTCAATTTGTGCGTGGGAACAGATTGAATGAGTTTATTTCATATTTGGGCCCTCAAGGGCTGCGGTTAGCCCAAACCCGCAGCCCTTTATCTTAAAGGGCTGCGGTTAGACCAAAAACCGCAGCCCTTTATCTTAAAGGGCTGCGGTTTTAGGGTTAACCGCAGCCCTTCACATTAAGGGCTGCGATTTTCAATAGACCGCAGCCCTTGCACCGCAGCCCTTGCTTTTTTTTCCACTAGTGGCTATTAGATATATTAGTAATGAAAATTGTGTACAGGCTAATTTCAAAAAAAAAAAAAAAAATTGTGTACAGGCAAGCATATAAATAATATTTTTTTTTGTTAAAATGTTATATATATATAAGAGATAATTAATAATTACTATTTTTTCGAAGGATAAATTTTAGGAAAAATTGTTAAAAATAAGTTAACATTTAACCGATCTTTTTTTAATAAGTTAACCACTGGATTATCCTGGAATAAGTCATCTTTTATATCATTTAAGCATTAAACAAGTTGGATCACATTGTGACCTGCTAATGCAGGGAACAACCAACATTTTTACCCTTTCTCCCTTTCTTCATCTTCAACCTTCAACCACCACCACCCTCTTTGCCACAACCACCATTGTACAGTGTACACCACCCAACCCTAACTACCTGCTTCCCTCTCTTTTTCCTTCTACTTCTCTGCCACCTATTCCACCCGAAACCACTCCCCTACCCTTTGAAAACAACCCTCTCCCAACACTAAAAAACTAGCCCCCACCCTTTCTTCCTCCCTTTCATTACCTCCATAGCTATCACCTGTTTCCCCCCTTCATCAGACCTGCCCTTCCCTTTTCAACCTCCTCCACTGCCGCCCCTGCTTCCCCCTTTCGGCCAAATGGCACCACCGTCAACACTATTTCCACCACCTAAACATCCACATTCACCGTTTTTCTCTCTTCACAGTCAACCTTGAATCCCAATTTATTAAAAGGAAAAAAAAGCAAAATTTTCCGTCTTTTTCTCATCTCTGATGTAAGTCTTATTTTCTTCCTATTGATTTCTTTAGAATTTTTTTTCCTGGGTTTCGATCCTTGTAGGTTTCTTGGCATAAGTTTTGATAAGTTTCGAAATTCATCTCAATATCTTTAGAATTTTCTGTATATTCTGTGATAGGTAGATTTTGAAATTCATCTCAATTTCTTGGCATTTCCAAACATCATGATAGTTCTTGGCATTTCCAGATTTCGACTCAATTTTCAGAGTTCATGCTTTATGTGATAGGTCCTTCTTCTTTCTATCTCTTACTCTATTTGTATATTTATCTCTCAGCTTCTTTTTCTTTTGGGTTCTTGAAAAAAGAACATAATTGAAGTTTTGTAGGTGGTGGTGGGGGTTGGGCGAAGGTGGATTTGCGCGAGGGTGTGGGGTCGGGGGTTTGGTGTTGGGTTGTGGTTGAGGTTAGAGTGGTGGCTAGGGTGGTGGTTGGGGTTAGGTGGTTAGCCATGGAAGGAGGTGATGAGAGATAAGAGAGGAAAGATGAGAAATATTTAAAACGAAAAAAAATCTGGATTCTTTTCCTTTCTTTTAACCAGTTAAATAGGTCATAAGTCATCTAACTCATTAAAGGCTTAAGTGGTATCAAAGTTGGCTTATTCCAGGATAATCCAGTGGTTAACTTATTAAAAGAAGACCGGTTAAAGGTTAACTTATTTTTAATAATTTTTCCTAAATTTTAATGACTATTATGTCATAATAAATTGTGAGGGATAGTATTTATGTTAGGAATAATATTAATGTTATTACTCATCAAATTTTTTGTCAAATAAGGTCAAATAAGTTCCAATCAGGTCCAATAAGGTCAAATAAGTTTCAATCAGGTCCAATAAGTTCCAATCAGGTCAATAAGTTTTAATCAGGTCCAATCAGTTCCAATCAGGTCCAATAAGTTGAATCAGGTCCAATAAGTTCAGTTCAGTTTAGATAAGTTCAGTTTAGTTTAGGGTTATTCAGGTGAAGAGAACGCACCCATACTAGTCATCTAATATATTAACTAGATTCCAAATAAAGATATAATTTACTTATAATTTATTATTTTTTAATACTCTAGAATTTTATTTAAAATAAAATTAGTAAAATAAGTTCAATAAAATTAGCTTATATCAGCAAGAGAGAAAGAGAGAGAGAGAAAAGGGACCCAGAGAGAGAAGGGATCCAAAGAGAAGAGGTATATGATAAAGTGATAATAGTTAGTGGGCAGCTTGCCCACTAACTAATTTTTTTTATATAAAAAAGTTACCTTTTTGTAAAAAAAAAGAACTTTTCGTTAAAACAAAAATATAAAAAGCTACTTTTTGCCAAAAAGTAAACATGTGATCTCTGTCATAAAGTAAAAAGTTGCATTGGTTTGCGTGTCCCGTTAGCTTCTTCCCAAAAAGTACAATTGGTTATTGATAATAACCCCTGTTTATGTGTTTGAAACCCTAATTATTATTATATCAACCATGTTTGTGTGTTTCAAACCCTTGTTTTTGTTAAACGAACCCCTATTGGTGTATGTATAAAATGTTGAAATCTACTTTTTGTCAAAAAGTAAACATGTGATCTCTATCATAAAGCAAAAAGTTACATTAATTTGCGTGTCCGTTCAGCTTTTTCCTCAAAAAGTACAATTGGTTTTGATAAGAGCTCCTGTTTGTGTGGTTGAAACCCTGGTTATTGTTAATCAATACATGTTTGTGTATTTGAAACCCCTGTTATTGTTAAACCAACCCCTGTTTGTGTATGCAAATATGTTGCAATGACAGTATTATCCTTGTGCTGCCCACTAACTATTAGCGTTTTATCACCCCTCCAAAGAGAGAGAGAGAGGAGGGGGCTGGTTATGGGCAAATGGTGCCCATAACCGTTATGTGTATATCACAACTCTTGAACACCAATATCAACAACATTAATCACTCGCTAAAGGACTAAAGGTGGTACACCGTACACGCAACATATTTGTAGTAACGAGACTAACAATACTAGGAAGTCGGAGCTATGAAAGTTCCACGTATCTTCCAAGTGTTTGTAGTTAGTAACTTTACTTAGTATGGGATATGGAGTATGGACCATTGACAGTTTGACATTGACCCTCGTGAATCTCACCCTCGTTAATCTCGTTGATTGGCTTTTGTGTAAATTTGTCGTCCCCTTATTTTTTTGTCAACGGACAACAATAGCAATTAGCGAATAACTATTAGCTGTTAGATGAATGTATTAGTTAATAGCTGATTGTATTAGCTGATTGTATTAACTATTTGTATAGGGATTTTTGGTAAGTAGCTAATAGCTGATTGCTACATAATTGTGTAAAATGATCAATAAGGACATGTGCATGATCTAATGTTGTACCTTTTATTATTTATTAATGTAATTTTCAAGAACTTTAATTGATCCACTCATTCCCAAACCTCTAATGTCAAAAAGCTCCTCTCCTAGCTTTTTTAAAAGAGATTTTTGGACTCAATAAGCTAATTGAAACCTCTCTTTACCAAACACGCAAATTAGATAATTGACTAGTCAAATACTCTAATATGAGTTCAAACCTATAATTTTACACCAAACCTCTCTTTACCAAACAAGGCTAGAGGATGGACACTTCTATACACTTACCTAATGTACTTATCTAATGTTGAATGTTTCATATTACACTTTTTTTCCCCATCTATATATGCTTTTCTTATGAAGTTTAAAGCAATTAGAACTCATTAGAATGATTTATAAGACACTATATTTAAAACGAATCAGAATATGTCACAAGAATATTTGATTAATTATATTGAAGAAAATGATATTTTGGTTTACTAAATTATTTATACTAGTTCTAGTATACTCCTAACCACTAGTCTCTTACACCTACTAGTATTTGGCCAATTGAAATTGACTTAATGGTATTGCAGAAAGAGACATTTTAAAACTAGAGTGTTCAATATTCCTTTGTTACTTCCATGCTTTTATACAATCTATTAAATTAATTAAGTCGCATATAAGTGCGAGTAAAAATCACTAATAGTTAATTAAAATCAACAAATACTATCCTTAAGTAATCTTCAATAATTATATACTCAATTACAATAATATTGATGAATTATTTATTTTTGTACTTGAATAGCTAAGCTAAAGGTATCAAATGACAAATTACCATATCATATGGATTTATGCTCCATGATTTCAGATAAAATAACAGATGGAAATTTCTCAGGTGGGACCCGGATATGTTAAAGCTCTTTTATCTGCTCTTTTTAAGACAGAAAGAAAGAAAGAAAGACAAAGCATATCAATATCTCTTCTACTTCCCATTGTGCTGGATATTTCACAAAAAGAGAGAGAGCAGGGTGGGAAGCTTTGCTACAAGGTGACTAGCTGAGAAAGGTAATTATTACTGCACACCCCTTTTAGTGTTAATTTTTTCTTAATTTATAAGTATCATGTGTAACTTTACTTCAATCATGGATGAGGATCATCAATCATGAGTCTCAGTCTTGAGTATATGCTTTTCATGCAATAATTTTGTCTGAAACTATAATAAGCTTTTCATTTCTTTCTTACACAACAATATTTGCCTTTTTGTGTGTGAATATAAGTAGAAAACTTGTATCTTTGATTTTTTTTTTTTTTTTTGGGTGAGGGTTTCATATGAACTGTGATAATATTTATTTGTTTTGAAGAATTAATTGATTTAGGGATTTGTTGTAGTACTCTTTGTGGTTTGTGGGCAGGTAATACTTGTAAGAAAATTGTTCACTTCATTGACTTTTCCATTATACAGTTAGTTTATTTTCTTAAATTTGTGTTCTTGATTTTTTTTTAATTTTTTTTTTTTTTGGGTATCATTTTTTTGTTGTTGATTTTAAGGAACCCTCAAAGCCCAAAGGTCAGATAAAAATTTCTTGACCTAGTCTTCTTTTTGTTACTTGGGACTCCTTTATTGGCTATTTAATGAAAAGTGATCAGGAAAGGTTTATAAGGGGCAATTGTTTCATTTAAAGGTTTCATTGAGTGGGATGATTCAATTGTATTGATTTCTTCCTAGTTTCTGACTTATTTACTTGTTGAATTTATTCACCCCAAAGATTTCTTGTATTGCCAATTTTTCGCGCTTCTGTATTTTTTTTTATACTAATCCGCGGAGCTTAAACATCATTAGAGTGAAAACCAGAACAAAGATCACAAAAAATGTATACAACAGGGTTCAGTCGTCCATAGCTATAAAACAATCACCCCGGTAGGAATATTGACTTTTATGTGATTTGAGGTGACTAAGCATGTTGTATACAATAAACCTGGTGTACACAAGAGCTACTTAACAGAGATTATGTAAAGCATAGGTTATACATCTGGCGCATTGTATCATTTTTCAGACATTTGTTATGATTTGGTTTACTCTGAGTTGGTTTTTTTCCCCATGGTTTGTAGGAGTTTATGCCAACAATGGGTCTCAAGAATCTACTAGTACTTGTTTTTGTTGTGGCTTTCATTAGCCCCTACCTCTTTCCAACTAGTGAAGCCTTGGTCAGAATGGCTCTAAAGAGGCGTCCTCTTGATCGTGATACTTTAAATGCTATGAGAATTGCTAGAAAGTTGGAAATGGATCGAGAAGGTAGGAATGCTCTTCAATCTAATTACGGCAGTCCTGATGCTGACATTGTTTATTTGAAGGATTACTTGGGTGCTCAATACTATGGAGAGATTAGTATTGGCACACCTCCACAAACATTTTCTGTTATATTTGATACTGGAAGTTCTAACCTTTGGGTTCCATCATCAAAATGCTTGTTCTCCGTAAGTAATGACTACTGCTGATACTACTATACTTCTGACCTTTGACATGATCCTCCGACTCATCACTACTTTCGTGCAGATTCCTTGCTACTTCCATTCCAAGTATGTTGCGAGAAAGTCCAGCACATACACTGCCAACGGTAAAACTGATGTTTCATGATGTCTGAGTTTGTCTAATTTCGTGTTTGAACATATGTCTTGACATAATTTCATTTTAGGAAAATCTTGTCATATAAAGTATGGCTCGGGTTCTATATCTGGTTTCTTCAGTCAAGATAATGTAGAAATTGGAGACCTTGTTGTCAAAGATCAGGTCTTCATAGAAGCAACCAGAGAAGGAAGTATCAGTTTCCTGCTTGCTAAATTTGATGGTATATTTGGACTTGGGTTTCAAGAAATTTCAGTTGGAAATGCTACTCCTGTATGGTAAGCAAACCTCAAGTACAGTACGACTTGATTTCCAATCTTATTTTGTAAATCCTCCAAATTCTGGTTATTCTTTCTCTACTGGACGTGCTGATTGCTATATGATGTAGGTATAACATGGTGGAACAAGAACTTGTAAAAGAAGAGGTTTTCTCATTCTGGCTCAATAGAAACACATCAGCTGAAGTTGGAGGAGAGTTAGTTTTTGGAGGAGTTGATGAGAAACATTACAAGGGAAAGCATACTTATGTACCACTAACTGAGAAAGGTTATTGGCAGGTTAGTGAGAGAAAGATAACTCAGATAAATTATAGAAGCATATTTCCTTTAGTTAATACCCTGTGTTATCTGTACTTACTCAACCGTCTTTATTGTGTCTGCTTTCATTTCTCCTTTACAGTTTAATATGGGAGATTTCTTGATCAACAACTACTCAACAGGTAAACTCGAATTATGCTATGAACCATAGGTACCTTCCATGTTTTACATATTGTTAAAATTTTGAACGAGTATGAAATGGGGCCTGGGCTAGTGCCTAGTGGGCTAGTGGGCTACCCATAAATGAAGGAAAGTTGAAAAGCTTCGAAGCCCTAAAAACGTTCCATCCCAAAACCAATTGATGATGGGAGAAGTAACTTTGTGGGCTTGAGGAGAATATTTCTCTCCGCTTTTCAATGTAGGCCAACTCACATGTGAGCAACAAGCACAAGGGTTATTATCTATCATTACATATGATTATATGAGAAGGGGAAAAAAGAACACATTACATACTTCTATTCTATATATATAATTTTTTTCAGAATTTTGTTTTTTGGGGGGAGGAGGGTTGGGAAGGGGGGAAGATAGGGAACTTTTCACGAAAAAATGTTCTCCCAAATATTCTTGTTTCTGGATTTTCTACTGAGTTAACCACTGAACCACATACCTTGAAAACTTTGCTTAAAATCTTTAACAATGTGGTAAACCCTATTGCTTGATTTCTTCAGGTTTCTGTGCTGGGGGTTGTGCTGCTATTGTAGACTCAGGGACATCATTACTTGCAGGCCCAACGGTGAGTATAACATGGATAATTGAATGAATTGTCTCTTACTCCCTTAGTTTTATGGTTAAACTTTTGTAACTGCAATGATGTTGCTTGATCTATTCTCCTGAAGAGTCTCTTAATTTCAGCATATTATTACTGAAATCAACCACGCTATTGGTGCTGAAGGTGTTATAAGCAGCGAATGCAAAGATATCGTTACTCAGTATGGAGATATGATTTGGGACCTTTTGGTGGATGGGGTTTGTTCTTTCCTTCCCTTTTCTTTGCCTTGATTGCGTCATGCGTGCTAATTGAGAAACAAGAAATGATATATTCATGACGGGTTTTGACTTTGACAAACATTCCTGATGTGAGTTTATGATGTGCAGGTAGATCCAAGTAAAGTATGCTCTCAGCTTAACTTGTGCTCAGTATATGGAAGGTTTGGATGTTCTAACATTTTCATAAATTTTATTTGTAATTGGCCATCACCTTAAAGTTAGTTATTTGTTGTTTTTGCTACACAGTTCTGAGTGCTCTTTGTAGGATAGCCAGTGCTGGCTGTGCAACCTAAACAAAAGGATATTTGTCACAACGAACCTTTTAATGTCACTTTTTGCTAGAAACAACCTTTTAATTTTTTTCTAGCAACTTCAGACCTTAAAAAGGAAATTGTTTGCGAGAAACAACCTTAGGCCACTTTTAGATATTAACCAAGCCTTTTAAGACAGTGATTACAGAAAAGAGGAAAGTTTTCACTACACAAATTTAAGATGAATAATGAATGCAAACTGCTTAAGATGGTTGTTCATTGAATTCTTTCACTTCAATGATGCCTAAAAGTGGCCTAAAGTTGTTTTTCACAAACCGATTTTTTAAGGTCTTAAGTTGCCAAAAAAATTTAAAAGGTTGTGTATCGGAAAAAGTGACATATAAAAGGTTCGTTGTGACAAATTTTCGTAATAGTTTATTAGTTTTCTAGGCTCTGCAATTGTTGTTACTAGGTGATACTTCATTTCACCTTTAGAGATTTTACTAGGAAAAATGGTTTTCCCATTTTCCTTTGTAATGTGTGGAAAATAGTTTCACAGGGATGGAAGTACCCTAAAAGCTCAAGGATGGAGAACATCTCTTTCCAGAGGAAGCATGCCACATGTTCCTCCATAGTCCTTACCTAGTTACTTCCCCCATCTATTATCTTCCATCCATTGTCATTTTCCTTTGTAAGTGCTCTTGTAAGGAACCAAATAAGGGAACCCGTTGGAGGAAAGAACATTTTCCGTTGATTAGGTTTCCATCCAACCAAAATGCCTAAGTACACTCGTGTTGGGTACCTGGCACATTTTTTAGATAATGGCCTAGTTTTACACTTTTATTTACTACTTGTTTCTGACACTTGCAATTACCATCAGAAAGGGATTTCACAATGTGTTGTCTTTTATTTTCCTGTTTCCAATTTGGATTAGCCAACCGCAAGAAAGACATCCAATGAACACCCATGTAAATGATTGGTACTCTTAAATTTGCTTGACTCTGCAAATATTCCCCTCACATCCTCAGTGTCCACAATACTGAAGTCCTTTTAAGGTAGAGAAACTCAGAAAATTAATACTTCCTCCGTTCCATTTTAAATGAAACGTAGGGCCTTGGCACGGGGATTTAGAATAGGAGAGAGATAGAGAGAAAAAAAGAAGGGACCCATGTGATGAGGAGAGAGATAGAGAGAAGTGAATACCAAATAAGGTAACGTTTCACTTATTTTGAAAGGCCTAAAATAGTAAGTGTTTCATTTAAAATGGAACGGAGGAAGTAATAATTTTTCGAGTTAGAATGTGAAACTCTTTTAATTGTCAGAAGGAGCCTTCATTTTGAAGCATTTTTGTTTGCAGTGCTGGTATCGAGTCAGTTGTAGAAAGAGACAGCAAGGCTCATGCAGATCCCTTATTCTGCACTGTCTGTCAGATGACGGTGATTTGGATTCAGAATCAATTGAAACAAGCACAAACCAAGGAGTATGTCCTAGACTATGTGAACAAGGTAATGTGTTCCGGAATAATAGTTTCTTGTGGATTATGTGCCTTGCTAATATCTAATGCTACCATTGATGAAGCTTGAGTCTAAACCTAGATGTTGCTTTGTGCAGCTGTGCAATAGCCTACCAAGTCCAAACCAAGAATCAATTATCGACTGCGATAGCATCCCCAACTTGCCAAATGTGACATTCACAATTGCTGATAAACCTTTCACCCTAACTCCTGAACAGGTTTGGTTTCTTTGGACGATTAGAAAGCAAATGAAAAAATAATAGCATATATTTCTATAAAAATATAGAAATATATGCTATTATATTTTGGGCTAAATCACACAGAACAACTCGTATTTTTAAATTACTTTCAACCAATCATATAGAAATATATGCTATTGGAAATTTGGAATATGTAGTGAAAAATAAGGGGTGGTTTTGTGTAAATTGACCTGACGAAGGTTCTTTGAGGTAAAAGTTTGAAGATAAGTGTAATATATTTACTCCTAACGAGTCCTAACATCATCACTGACAATTGTGTTCTGAACTCGCAGTACATTATGAAAACTGGAGAAGGTTTTGCAACCGTCTGCCTTAGCGGGTTTATGGCATTTGATGTGCCTCCTCCTCGGGGTCCCCTTTGGTACAATATCTCTATACGAGGCATCACATTATCATGTAATCACGGCATAGGCTTCTATCCTTCTTTTCTTACGATGGTCTGCTTGTTCTTTTGCAGGATCCTTGGTGATATTTTCATGGGAGCTTATCACACCGTCTTTGACTATGGTGATCTTCAGCTGGGTTTTGCAAAATCTGCTTAATTAGCTTCATCAAACTCCTACCTGTGCCATGTAATTATAGTTGTATAATAGTGTGGCTGCTTAGATGTCTTAGACTTAGATTTGGTAGATGGATACATGTTCTTGAAGTTAATCCATGTCCATGAATAAATCTGTAAGTTGAACATGTTTTTGTGCCTGCTAAGTGCTGATGTTCTGTACCTTTATTTATGTAAACCAATAATGCATCTTTTCAAGCTTAAGCAAGTCCACACCAATTGGCACTTTACATCTCGCCTACGTTTAAGAGCAAAGATGGTTGATTTTTCTCAAAGCCAGCTTTTCCAAGAGTTTCAATTATGCTTTAACCCTTGAAAGTAGCGGATACTTTCAGCTGTATGCTTCGTCGGTTTCTAAATAGATGCAACAATTGGGTTGAGTTATGTAATTGCTCCGAATAAATTCTATATTATTCTTTCATATATTTAGTGTAGTACAAGTACTCACCATCCCCTAAGTATCCATCACTAACCACCAATGACCAATGCGGCAATGCCCAACCTTTGGGCACCAAGTTAGCGGACATAGCACCTCTTAGCCACGAATAACTTTGGCGGGAAGTGGGAAGCGGGAAGAATTAGATTTTAGAGATAAATTTTTTAGTTATAATATCTTGAATGCAAGATGAACCCGTTTTCAAGGAGAGAATGAACGTTTTAGTTAAACGTTAGTCGCTTTTGCTTAATTGTATAAGATGTCATCCGAACTAATTAAGTTACCCCTTGATAAACACAAGTTGCCTCCAAATATTATAATAAGTCACTCCTTGGTAATTGGGTAATTGTTGGAGCAAGAATTGGCAACGAGCAATCAACACCCTATTGAATGGGGTCTAGACTCTAGAGTGCCCTAGGGGTATGCCTTTTGGGGGTTACTGACCTTAGCAAGGCATCGCTAACGTACAAGTAATTTCAAAGTTAAATCCCAAAAACAATACTTAACAAGAGTAAAAAGAAAGGGAATAACGAGAAATAAGAGAACTAACTTTATTAAATTAGATTCAAGGACATGCACAAACAAAGATAAGTTCAGGCTGAATAATTGCATGGAGTCATTTTGGAAGACAAAGTTACTTCCATCATAAACTTGACAATTAGAGAAAGGTTAATCAAATTATTATCCTAAGAGCATGAGAATTATGTTAAGAATATATGCTAAGACTAGCGCTAAAAGCTAAGAAAACTAGAGAGTAATTGTTGTTTGTTGTCGGTTGTGTGTATTTCACTTGATTTTTTGTCCATAATTTATATGACTCCTTCTTTGGTAGTTATGTTATAAGTATTTATTTGTTCAAATTTCCTTCTCACTCTTCATGTTAATGCATGGATTCAACCCACGTTCCTTGTTTTTGGTGTTCTTACCCATCCCTTGATTTCAAGTGCTAATTTAGCATCAGTTCTTCTTTGAATCGGTTGGCACCATCGTCAAATACTTGTTGACTTGATTTAGACTGTTCACGCGTTGTGGAATGTGGATTAAGCATTGGGCAACCCAAAAGTTAAAAATGGGTGTAATAGTTTCTTAATCATAAGGTCGTGGATCATCTTTGAACAATTATTGGCTAAGTGTCCTTGACTTATACTTCTATAACAGGGCACCATTCTATAAGTCGAAATTCATTCATCAACTTTAGTAAAAAAACTAATATGAACCCGGTGCACACTAACTTAGTGTGCACCTTATCCATCTCACGTGAGTTTTAATGATTACAACTTTTCGCTTTTGCCGCGTTCAGTCTTCCGCTCTTTTCTCTCTCCGGTGATAACTTCACTCTCCTGATAGTGTATTTTTGAAATAATATAGTGTATTTTGAAATAATATAGTGTATTTTAAAATGATAGTGTTTTGCTGAGTTTTTTGGCATGATAGTGTTGCATGTTATAATTTATATTGACATGATATAGTGTATTTTGAAATGATATAGTGCATTTTGACATGATAGTGTTTTGCTGTGTTTTTTGACATGATAGAGTTGCATGATATAGTATATTTTGAAATGTTATAATGTAGTTTATTTGTATATTACACAAAATTATCATAATCGATATTTATAGTGTTTGACATGATAGTGTATTTTGACATGATATAGTGTATTTTAAAATAATATAGTGTATGTTTGCTCTGAACAATTGTTTTTGTTAAAATTTTAGGGCGAGAGAATCTTATTGAAGAGAGAGAAAATCGCGCTGATTTTAGAAAGCGGGAGTGACTAGTTTGTAGTGGGGCACGTGTCTAGGCCTGGTCCACACTATTTTTAATGTGAACCTGGTCCACGCAAGACGGATTGCAACTTTAGTTATCAAAAGGACTTTTTCTATCCGATACTGTTACTAATTTTCGTTGAAATTTAGTAAAAGTCATTTCAAAAAATATAAAATATCATAATGCTGTCAACTTATTATTGAGGATTAATTTTCGAGAATTTCTAATTTATGCTCATGGACACACAATAACAATAACAATAACTATATTGACTATTTTTGTGGTTGCTTTGCAACAATTAGCTTACGATGACAACATGCTGGAAGGTGGGTTGTTTCATTTATGAGTTCAAATCAATATTCAATATGTTCTAAGGACATATATGCTAATTAATCTTAGGAAAAATGGAAACTAATAATCCCACCTTTGCCACTTCTGCTCAAAACAATCCCACCTCTTCGAAATCTGGAAACAATCCCACATTTATACCCCATCTTCTCACAATGAGCCTTTTTTACCTCCAACCTGTTTAACAAGTTATATTTTTATTTTTTTTTATTTTTTGTCCTTAATCTCTCTCTTTCCACTCTCTCTTCCCACCTTAAATCCTTCTTTCATGACAGCCCCTCCATCACCACCATGGGCACCACCACCACCCCCTGCCGCCTCCACACCACCATAACACCCACACCAAAAACCCCCTTCCCGGAATCCTCCACCTCGAAACCCCTATCCCTAGCCCGAAAACCCCTACCACACCACTTCCACCACCATTGACCCCCACCACCCATGGCAGTAAATTCACATAGCTTAATCTAAAACAAAAGATAACTTGAATTATCTCTATCATTCACTCTATTAAAGATTCCACAACACTATACACTCAAAATGCTGTTAATATCTTAAATCACATACAATAAACTATACAAGTTTCCGTAAATTCATATACTTCCTCCGTTTCAAATTACTTCGCTACACTTTCTATTTAGGGAAGTTTCATATTACTTCTACATTTCTTTTTTTCCCTTATATGGTAAGTTTTAAGTTATAAGTTTACCAAACTACCCTTACTAAAAATATTAAACAACGACTTAATTATACCTAACCATCAACATTAATTTATAAACAAAAACCCACCACCCATCCTAACCCTTTCCCCCAACATTATCAACAACTCAACCCCTTCTCTCTCCTCCATTAACCCAACCCCTATCTCTCTCCTCACACCACCACACCACCACCACCATCAACCTCTCTTTCTATTTCTCTCTTCTCACTCTCACCCACCACCACTTTCTCTCTCCTCTTCCCGCCACCGAGTTCACCGCACAACAAGGAACAAAACCACCACAACCCGTCGCCGGGCCGGCCACCTCAACCGCCACCACCGTCGCACAACCGGATGCTCATCCTCTTCACCTCTTCCTCTATACTCGCGATGTTTACCACCACCACCTGTTTCTCTCTCCTCTTTCCACCACCACCCCCAAAATTCCAGATCTGGGTTTAAATTAGTGGGTTAGAACCATCCTTCTCTCTCCTTTCATTATCTTCATCATATTTTTCTTCAAAGTATTAAGCAACTTTTTTCTCTCTCCTCGAATTAGGGCTTTGGTAGTTCGAATTTTGGTTTTGGTGGTGGTTGTGGTGGTTTGTTTTGTTTTGTTAGGTTAAGTTGGTGTTGGCGGTTTTTGGGGTTGTGGTCGCGAGGGGTGGTTCTGTGGTGGTGGTGGTGAGGGCGGTACTGTGTTGGTGGTGGTGGTGGTGAGGGCGGTGCTTGTGGTGGTGAGGACGAGTCTGTGGTGGTGGTAGAAGTGTTGGTGGTTGGTGGTGAGGGTGGCCATTGGTGGTGGTTGCTTTAGGTTCTAAATGACACTTAATCACATACCCCTCTATAACTAATATCACACTAACAAAAATTGCCTAGGGAACCGTAAAAAAAGAAGTGTAGCGACTAATTCAAAACGGAGGAAGTAGCTTAGTCTAAAACACAAGATATCTTAAATTATCTCTATCATTCACAATATAATAAATATTCCACAATACTAGACACCCAAAATTCTGTTAAATGTTAATATAAGAACCGAAACAAATTATCAAAGCTTAATTCAATCTCAAGATTCATTTCACTGAAAAATAATACTCCATCTACCCAGAAACTTTTGAAGCTTGTCTTCTCTCTTCTTTCAAGAACTCCTCTGAACTGGGATCTTGACCCACAAGTCAAAATCAAAACTAGATCGAACATTCTCAACAACCCAGAAACTAAATCGGGTTGAAAATTCGACCCAGAAAGCGATTTTATTGGATGGGTTCAGCTCTTGCGAAGGAACTTGTAAATGGGTCAAGCCCACAACTGAAGAAAACGGGTTTAGGAGATTTACCCGAGAGTTGTGTGGCGTCAGTGTTGATAAATTTGGACCCTAAAGATATTTTCAGTGGGGGAAAAATTCTTTAATCTCCGATCGACGGCATGGTTGACCTCGGCGGAGGAACCGTCGCCAATGACATAGACGATGATCTCGATTTACAGGCGAAGAATCGCAGAAGAGAGAGAATAGAGGTTGAAGATGAAGAAGATGAAAGTGAGGAGAGAGAATGGAGAAGAAGATGAGGAGATCGGAGACAGGGAAGGGCAGGGGATGGGGGCTCCGGCAGAGGGAAGGGCATGGGAGAGCGGCTGGGGAAGAGGGAAGGGGGATGGGGGCTCCGGCTGGGGAGGGAAGTGGAAGAAAAAATGTTTTTTTTTTTTTTAATAAATTCCTTTATTTTTTTTAAAAAAACCAATTAGAAGGTGACACGTGGCAAGTCACCTTCTAAAACAAGTTACCAATTTCACAAACCGGTAAAAAGCTCATTTTGAGAAGATGGAGTATAAAGGTGAGATTTTTTTCAGATTTCGAAGAGGTGAGATTGTTTTGAGCAGAAGTGGCAAAGGTGGGATTATTAGTTTTCATTTCATCAATTAATTCAATTTAATTTGTTTCAATATGACATGTTATGCTATTATTCCTAACCTATATAAAAAAGGGAACGGTCAACTAAAATCAAAATTTGAAGTAATTTTGATTATTCCCAATTTACCCTTCTGTAAGTCAGCCTTGTAGTGTTTGTAATTACACTGATTCTTTATATGCGGTCGGCTGCATCTATAACTTTTCGTGTGGCCGATCCATATATAAAAGCTCAAACAGATAAACCTATTCATTTCTCTACGCTTTTCTGTTGCGTCTGTTCTACAGTTCGACTGCTTCTTTTGTTTCCACTCTCTTTCAATCTCCTCCTTTCCTGTCTACTCCACTTCATTCCAACCTCACAAATCAGCAAGATCAAAATCTAAGCAAAAAACAACACTAGATTTCTCATTTTCTAGGGAAGATCATGCACAATTTCATCCCTCAAGCAACAGCTACTATTAAATTAGGTTCAATTTTCTGTCTCCCTTCTCATTCATCAATCAAGTATATTTATATACATCCTAAGTAGAGTCCTACTTATCACAAACTAGGAATAACAAACCTATTCCTAATATAGAACATAAATAGAGTCCTAACACCCTCCCTTAAGTTGGAGCGTGCAAATCACGAACGCCCAACTTGGACAACAAAAATTCAAATTGAGTCATTCCCAGTGCTTTTGTAAAAATATCAGCTAACTGAAACTTAGTAGGAACATATGAGGGACTCACTAAACCATCAGTCACTACATCCCGAACAAAATGACAATCGGCGTCAATATGCTTAGTACGCTCATGAAAGACAGGAATCCTGGCAATATATAAGGCAGATTGACTATCACAATATAATCTCATCCCTGCAGAATGCTGAACTCCAAGATCACCAAGAAGTTGCTTTAACCACTTTAATTCACAGACAATAGCCGCCATAGAACGATATTCGACCTCCGCAGACGAGCAAGATACTGTATGCTGCTTCTTAGTCTTCCATGAGACATGAGAATACCCCAATAATACAAACCATCCACTCAAAGACCTCCGAATAATAGGACAACTAGCCCAATCGGAGTCACACCACCCTTCCAGGTGGAGATCACTATCAGAACGAAATAATATTCCCTGTCCTGGATTTTTAATCCCTGGCTCTTGATACCATGTTAAATTAGGTTCAATTTTCTGTCTCCCTTCTCATTCATCAATCAAGTATATTTATATACATCCTAAGTACAGTCCTACTTATTACACACTAGAAATAACAAACCTGTTCCTAATATAGAACATAAATAGAGTCCTAACAACTACAACTTCATTACAAACCTCAAAGTTTTGGAACGAATGCCTGGGAAGTTCAACATTGCAGGACAAAGCCACCAATCTTGTCGTGGAATTGTTGAAACTAGTACCAAACATCTTGGGGGAAATGTAAATTCTACGGATGAAAGGAATTTTGTGGAACTTGATAACTGCGGGACTAATATGGTCAATGGATTCTATTAGTTACATTCATCTTTATTTTATGAATGAATTATCTCTTCAAATTAATGGTATGTTGTCTGTCTTGTATACAATAATTTTAGACCTTGGTTTAATAATATGAGTAACCTAACTGCCTACAAAAGTAACCTTATTTCTTCATATAAGTAACTTCATTTGTTCGTAAGAGTAACCTTATTTAACAATACGACGACTCTATTTAATTGTACGAGTAACTCTAATTGTTCACAAAAGTAACCTCATTTCTTCATATGAGTAACCCCATTTCTTTATATGAGTAACCTCATATAATCATAACCTCATTTGTTCACAAGAGTAATATCATTTTGTTCATAAGAGTAACCTCTTTTCTTCATAAGAGTAATTTCATTTAATTATATGACTAACTCGAGTTGTTTACAAAAGTAATCATATTTCTTCATATGAGTAACCTCATTCGTTCATAAAAGTAACCTCATTTAATTTAATAATACGACGACCCTATTTAATCATATGAGTAACCCTAATTGTTTACAAAAGTAACCTCATTTCTTAATACGAGTAACCTCACTTATTCGACGACCCTATTTAATCATACGAGTAACCCCAAGTATTCACAAAGTAACCTCATCTATTCATATGAATAACCTTATTTGTCCATAAGAGTAACCTCACCTATTTAATCATACGAGTAACCCCAATTGTTCACAAAAGTAATCATATGTTTCCATACGAGTAACCTCATTCGTAAGAGTAACCTCACCTAATTTAATCTATGAGTAACCTCATTTAATCTTATGAGTAACCCAATTAATTCATACTAGTAACCTCATTTATTCATCAAGTAACTTCAATTAATGATACGAGTAACCTCATTTAATCATACGGGTAACCCCAAAGGTTCACAAAAGTAACCGCATTTATTCAAACGAGTAACCTCATTCATTCAAACGAGTAACCCCATTTACTGATACGATTAATCTCATTCGTTCATAAGAGTAACCTTATTTAATGATACGATGATGCTCTTTAATAGTACGAGTAACCCCTATTTTTTCATATGAATAACCCCATTATTTCATACGAGTAACCTCATTCGTTCATAAAAACAACACCACTTAACTATTTAATCATACATGTAACTCCAATTGTTCACAAAAGTAACCTTATTTTTTCATACGAATAACCCCATTAGTTCACAATACTAACCTTATTTAATCATACAATGACCCTATTTGATCAAGTAATCCCAATTGTTCACAAAAGAAACCCATTTTCTTCATACGATTAACCTCATTCGTTCATAAAAGTAAACTGGTTAATGTCCCCTTTTGTAATAAAAGTAACCACATTTGTTTATAAGAGTAACACCCTTTTATTGCCAGGAGTAACCATTTTGTTCATAAGAGTAACTCCATTTGTTCATAAGGGTTTGTGCACAAGGGTCAACTTCAAAAGGTCATATCTCACAGCACAGTTAATATTTTGGGAAGATTCAAATTGAAAATGAAAATTTGGCTCGATAGCTTTCCAACGCATGGTCAAAAGCTCGATTCCGATGAGAAACAAGTGAGATATGACCATTTGAAAATGAGTTGACGGTTTGATATAGTGTCGCGCGCGCGACCACACCTATAATTTTGCGTGTGGCTGGTTGTATACAAGACGCGCTGTTGTAATTATTCCCAATTACTTTACCCTTCTTTCTCATATTAGGCTTAAGTAGCAGTTGCTTAGGTTTTTACTTTTAACATATGGAGTTAACGGTTAACCTTTGTTTTCCCTATTTTTGTAACTCTCCCAAGTCCCACCTATGTTCACTTCTTTTACGCACTTCTGTCGCTCTTCTTTAATCACTTTCAATTCTCATCAGTGGTACGGCACAGGGAGAACGTACAAGCAATAATACGTACCATTTTTCCATTCTGCTGAAGTTTTGAAATTTGAGGTATACTACTCTGGTTTATTCTCATGCTTGATTTATGTATTCAACTTTCTTTTGTTATCTCTTCTGCTTTTCTTTGTTCTCATCCTTCTTAATCTCCTCTAAGGCATGCATGTGGTACTGTGGTGTATAATTTAAATTTTTCCATGTTTCAATTGTGAATTGCAAAATTTTGGATTCAAGTGGAAAAATATCATGCAAAAGTTTGGAAAAGTGAAAAATTTCTAAGATAAAAGTGACAAAAATCACCCTTTTGTCTTCCTGTTCACATTTGGGTTGAACAATTAGAAATCTTATGTGGGGCTTTTTTTTTACTCACAAAAGTTGCTTAGCTGTCAGTTTGGTTAATGAACTGCTGGTTGAACTGAAACAACTGAAATTTAAACTAAATTAAACTGAACTGCGAGTAACTGTAACTGAAATCAACTGAAAAATGCTGAACTGAAACTGAAATAAACTGTAAATGAAAAACCAAAACCGAACTGCAACTGAACTGAAACAAACTGTAACTAAAAATAACTGTGAAAAACTGAAAAGTTAATCGATCAACTGAACTGAACTGAACTGAATATGTAACTGAATTAACTGAACTGATTCAAACTGAAACTGAAACTGAACTGAAACCAATTTAAACTGAAATTGTTTTAAACTGATTTTTAATTGTACTCGAACTAAATTCACAATTTCACATATTACCCAAATTTAGATCAATATAATCAATACTGGGAAACAGAATAAGAACACTCGTCCATCATTTACCTGATCATCAAACTCTACTGCAGATATACCATGCCTGCAAGGAAGAAGCAAATCATACATACAGATGAATAGATAACAAAAAGTGACAAAGCAGAGAAAGTTCTCGATGAAGGGCACATGGCAACAGCCAGCAGGAAAGTAGAGATATGAAGATGGAAAGTACCACTTCCATTACATATTTTGGCACATGATAAGCAAACATATGGATTATACTTCACCAGCTAAAAATAGTAGCAAAGACCAACAAATAACAGTTTTCCTTTTACATGCTGCTTTCACTTCCTTATCCCTAAATCAAACCGGCAAACTAAACAACACATATCACAAAAAAAAAAAAATACAACTCGTCTAGTAGAACTTCATTTATACATGCTTCTATGCAAAAACCTATATGATACAAGTGATGCACAAACCTTCTACTAGACAGCGGAACATCCATGCCAGCAAACGACAGGACACGGTCCATCTGCACAAAATTGATCACATTACCAAACTTTGTCGTCAATCAAATTACAAAAAAATAAAAAAAAAGGTTTGAAGAAATTAACTTGGAATTTTTTTGTATCAGAGGTAACAAAGGTGACATTATGACATACATGGGTTCGACAAGGACGTCCATCTATATGATACAAGTGAGTAAACACACCAATCTTCGAACGACAAACACAACAACCAATTAATCACACAATTAATCAACAACCTCAACAAAAAACAGTGAGCAACTAAGCAAACAACTCAATTTTCAAATTATATCTTCCAACCTGAGAGTAAGATTGAACCAATAACCCACACATTTCGCGCTTATACTTGGATTCTATACAACCATTCAATTCAGTTGCAGTTCTTCTCCAACGAGGCCTTCAATTTTCAAAATCCAAAACAAATTCCAGTAAATTAATCAATTATCATTTTATCAGCAACGAGTAAAATCAAAACCAAGACTAAAAGTACCTTCTAATTGGCTTAGGGTTTGAGGATGAAGGTTCAGGTGGCACAAGCACAACATATCGATCCATTTAAGGATTTTCTCTCTCCTCCAACTTCTGCCTCAACCTGTTTTATAGGGTTTCAGAAGAAACCTAATAAATTGGTAACTTATTAGATCGTCAAAGCAAACTATAGAAATGATGTATTATGTTTCTCGCCATTTTCTCTCACCAATCTCTGAAATGGGAGCTTCCTGATGAGAAGCTCAGTACCCTTCTAGTACTTTCGGATCTCACGTAAAGCGACAGTTCCAGGACGGAATATATGAGGTTTCTTCACTCCTCCGGTAGGCGGTAGCCAGAGCTGATTTTTGTTGCGAGTTGCTTCCTTGGTACTTTTCCTCCGGTGGATTCTCTCGCTGTTTGCTTTGTTCTCGCCATTGTTGATGAAATTCAAGCTTTTTTTTGGAGGTTTTTTGTGTATTTTTTCTGAGTGAGATTTTTGGATGTTTTGAATTGAGATGAAGAAGAAGGTGGAGTTAGGGGAGTTTATATAGGAAGTTTTCGGAGGTCCTCGTGGGAGCCCAATGGTTGGTGCTCCCAACCGCAAGGTCGAGTGTTCGACTCTCATCACTCCCCAATTTGGGGAGTTTGTATAAAAAAGTTTGCTTGTGGGTATAAATCCCCTCTACCCAGCCAATGAGTTGGTGTGCCCTGCAGGCTAGTAGCCTAGCAGGGGTTGGTCTTCAGACCAATTATCTTTCCTGAACAAAAAAAATATATATATAGGAAGTTTTCGGAATTGGAGAAAGTGAGCGGGAATTGTAAAATTTTCGAGGTGTTTGAGATGGATGATAAGAACAGTTGGATTTAAGGAGTTATCGACGGTGTATAGTTGTTTTATGTTGAGTTCACGGATTGTGATCCGTGTATATGCATATTAACCAATAGGAATTAAGCTTTGTTTTCTTATTCAGCTATTTTTTGATATTTCTGGCCCAAGGCCCAGCAAATTTGGTTCTCTACTTAACTTCCTAAACTAGCATTACGTTTAGAAATTAATAAAAATTATAAACATTAAAAGTTTAATTAGTATTATTAATTTTAAACAAGTTGGAAGATTCATGTAAAGATGATTATGAATGATGTGAAATTGTTAAGGTAAAGCTGTAATAGTGTAATACCGATACGTGTAGCAACTCAAAGAGACGGAGAATCAAATAGACTCGCGATTCCTATGTTACTATCTTTTAAGATCAACAACCGAAACATCAACGATCTTGATCATATTTTCATTCAAATTAATACATTGATCTATTACAATAACAACTAGTTTCAATGATGTTTTGGATTCTTCAATTACCTTATCGTCTTACATCGTTAATCTTATCCAATAATTACTCAGCTTTATAATAATTTGATTGTATTCACTTAAGTGAACTTGTGTAAGCTATAACAAGCCTTAGTCAGCAATAGACCTTACAGTATACTACATATACGAATTTTCGTTTCATATCAAGATCATGAGATGATTAACTTAAGTTTAGCGACTTACATTGATGCACTCATTCTAATAATAACATGTTTCTATTCAAGTAAATGTTTTGAGTTTCAATTACTTTATCGACTTACGTTGATACATTCATCTAATATAATATCAATTTATTTCAATTTAGCTCATATATATGAGTTTCAAATTGAATATAACTTGTTAACGATTAACTCAAATGGAGTATTGTTATCTTGATTTAACTTTTCAATTCACATAGATACCTTGATCTAATCCAATATTAACTTATTTTACGTCGATTATATGTTTTCAGTTTTCAAATGGAAAGAGCTTAATGACTAGTATAGTTATATTAATCCATTGATCTAATATAGTTATAGTAAGACGTTGATCTAATCAGCTTTAAAAAAAATTATGTCTAACTCGTCTTTCGAGAAAGATTATAAGAATTTATACTGATATGAGATGTTTAACCAAATATGATGTGATTTGCATACAACTAAAAGTTTGAATGTCGACTTATATAAAATTGTCTTCTTTCAAATAGTCGAATATATTAGTAAAGTACACATATACTCCCTCTCGTCCCAAAAATACTTTTTACACTTTCCTTTTTCATCTCGTCCCATAATACTCTTTTACACTTCTATTTTTGGATATGACCCACTATTATTTTAATCCTTCTACCTTTTAAACATTGACCCACACTCTCTCTCCTCTAAATAAAATAATACCACTCCTATTACATACCAACTCTAACCATGTCCCACATTCTCCCTCCTTAAAATAAAATAATACTACTTTTACTAACTACTAACTCCTATCACATCTACTTTTCAATAAAATAATAATTGATAACCAAACAACAACTTATCATCTAAAACTATGTGCCTTGATAAGTGTCAAGAGTATTTTGGGACGGAGGGAGTATCAATGTCACCCTCATACACGTTTTTGGGATGTACAACCGGTTGTTTTCGAGTCAAGTGCTGGACTACACTTATTTGCCACATTAATTTTAACCGAACCCAAAAAAAACATTTGGCCAAAATCCGACATGAAATTCCATTTTTTCCGAACAAATACAAGAATGTGAATAACTTATACCCGAGCCGATGCGATTATTGTCGAACTTATGTGGTTTTCGTCAATAACTGAAATAAACTGAAACGAAACTGAAAATAACTGCAACGTGTTTTAACTGCTATGGTTTCAACCGTTGGTTGGTTTAATTGTTCGGGTAAAACTGGTTTAAACTGCAACTGAACTGAACTGAAACAGGAAATAAAAATAACTGAATTAAACTGAACTGAAAAGTTCGTTAACCGAATCGAACCGTTAATAATTTTAACCGGTGTAAACTGAACTGATATGAACTGAACTGTTTGGATATAACCATAACTGAACTGTTGAACTGAATTGACAGTAAGGAATTGTTAAGCGGGCTCATGATCTAGCCAGATGTAGCATGTTTCCTTCTTTTCCCGTTGCCAAAAAAAGAATGTAAATATGAGAAAATAAAATTTAAGAAGATGAACAACATATATACGTGGTTCACTCAATATGACCTCCCCCACCTATCAAGGGATAACATTTTCTTGTTAACTTTCATGAAGGACCTGTACCCTGACCCGACTACCCAATTCTTTCCTCAGGCTAGGTACAAAACGAAACCACTTTTTTACCAGGTTTTTCAAAGTGGATCAGCAGGTCGGGCTTTGTGGGTTGTAGTTGCCTAGTTGGGTATGAAACCCTATATGGAAATTTGGAAATAGCAGAGGGATCATATCACACAAGAAGTTCCCTGCATATATACTACAATTTCTGATGATTTGGAAATGAGCTCATTACATGAAAAGACTGCTGCTCCAATCCTGAATTTCAATCATGCAGGGTAGAAAGGGACAAACATGAGATCAATTGTTTTAATTTCAAGTACTACAAGACTATTTAATCAAATCTTAATTTAGACAAATACATGGGTATAAATATACATATACAACACAACAATTTTAATGACTCAAAACAGAGCACTCTTTTTCTATACCAATACAACATGCCTAACAATTATAATCTTATACAACATACATTAAGCTTCAGAGGCAATCACCCCGATCACGCGTCTGAGCCACCGAGCACTGTCATCTCAGTCTGAGGCGCTTTGGGAGTATATGTAAATGAACAGCTACAACCACCTGATATCATGAGTACATATTAGAACATTATAGAAGAGTTGTAACCTTTAAGTGGCTGTAATGGCAATAAAATCCTAGAGTATATATAAATCTCATCCCTTGGAGTTACTTCACAAATTCGTTCACACTTCATACCACCATTATGATGGCAATTAACATAATTTTTTTTTCTTGCAAGACAACACCTAAATTTTTATTAACATTACCTCTAGGTTCATGTAAGAAAGCAATTAATAACATAAAAGACTGTTATCTCAGCAGAAATTACCTTTAGTGCAAAATTTCCACAGGATATAAAGGATGAAAATGAGTACGCCGAGAAAAGTTGGCAAGGCTATCTTGATAGCAGTCCCTCCAAAAACAAGCACATCATCACCACCTCCTCCTCCTCCTCCTCCTCCATCATTAGTTGCGGATTGCGAGACTGGTGATTCGCTTACGCTTAGAGCGGAGTTACGACCAGAAGCAAGCACTACAAAAAATAGAAAGATGATGAGGAGATAAACCAGTGCTCTAAAGGTAATTGGGAGATTAGCCTTGAATGATGACATTTTCTAACAGGAATGGAGGAACTAAGGCAGGATTTTAGTCTAGGAGAGATGATTATAAAATGTGAAGTAGTTTTTTTTGCGAAGAACGAAATACAATAAATTTTGCCGAATATGTTGATGTACTTATAGGAAAAGGGAGGGAAATATCAAATTGGCGTGATAAAAAACTTACAAGCATAGTAGTATACAATGAGGGGTCTATTTTTTAAGGGTTCAGGTTCAGGGGTTCAGGTTCATTTTATAAATTTGCATTAGAAGGTGAAGGCGCAATATGTAGGTTTTAAAAGAGTCAAACAATATAATATTTTATCACTCCCAGTCTTATGTATATGATATTTATGACGTAGCTATCAACTTTGGAGGTCCATGTTATATTATTATTAGTAACGAAAGATAATTATTGTAAAGAACCACCTGAATTCTAATGTTAGGGATTTTGTAGAACACCATTTAAATAAATAAGAACTTATGAATGAAAACTTATTTTTGCGTTTAAAAAGCCATCAAAATTGACTTACAATCAAACAAATTGATGGAATTATACGTCCTTGAGTGACTTAGCCCTGACTTGGATTAATAGCAAAGGGTGGCATAACTGTATTCTTACCACAGATAGTTTATATACAGTGCAGGGCCAGTGTGGCCAGGGATTTTAAATCTGGGGGTGCACAATGAGAAATCCAGAATTTGACCCACATATATTCGAACTAGTTCGAAAAAATAAACGAGATAAATTGATTTAAAACTTCAATACGTAACAATTGTGTAGTACTTGTTTAAGAATTGAAGAATATCGATGTACAAGAGGACAACTAAAATTCTGAAGTTCTTTGAATAATTTTTTATCCACAAAATGGTAAAGAGTAGAGCCATATGTGATATTATTTTTTTTAAAAGTAGAGTTGTACAGTAAGAAATAAAATGAAAAATGGAAAGATATCAATCTTGAAAAGATATTGCCATCAAAATAAGGAAAAAAAACAAAGAAACAAAGAAAAAAGAGAAAAGGATCCAAAATGCTTCTTATAGGGATTGAACTCGCGACATTGGGTGAAGAAACATAACAGTATAACACATCCAGCAAACCACCAGGCCAAACAACTTAGTATGTCTTGATACTGTACTGTTTGTTTATAACTTTTTTTTGAGCGCGAAACGCAGGTAACATGCATGCATGCATCACTGGATGCATGTGCTCAGCGCCCAACAATTGCGTTAAGCGCACTGTTGTGCGTTTGGCGCAATATCTTTTTACACCATTTTTTTTCAATACCCCCATACCCTTAACTGGCCCTGCCACTGTGTAAGGCATCAAAATCCCTATAAAGATTAAGCACCAATTAATGAGTTTGATGGAAAAATACAGGAAATTCCTCCAAGGAAGCGTAGGTATTTAATTACAATATGAAGGGTGGGAAACAAACACAATGGCAGATGCTATGGCCACCTTTGCAAGAGCTAAAGAGAAAGAGAACCTACTTTTTTTTTTTTTTGACAACAAGGACAAACAAAGAAAAAAGAGGCCCTATACAAGAGTACCGTTCCTAGCCGCTATAGCCAAATCATGACTAGCCTGGATTACATCCCTAGCAACCTTCCTAATTTCACAATAACTAAACTTATTACAGATATCAAGGATATCATAACCTATAGTACATAAATGAAAGGGAAATTGATGTATACTTATCATACAAACTACCGAACTGGAATCAGTGAGGACACAAATTGCCGAGAAACCACGCTTCAAACCTTCTCGTAATCCTCTTAACACCGCCAATGCTTCACATTGAATTACAGAGACTGCTTTAACCTGGTCATTCCCCCGAAACTCACAGTTATTTTCCAACATCCCTATCCAACCAATACCTGCTGACGGACAGTCCTTTCTAACATTCTTCTTCCAAGCGCCATCCACTTTTACATTACATATGTTAGGCTGCTACCTGCCAAAAATAACAACCAGATCTCTCTATTGTTGATCCATATTTCTATGGTTGTCAGCAAGGTAGTTAAACGTACCTTCTTCCTCCCGTTGGTATTCTTCTGCCATACGCAGAATTTCTAATGGATTTGGGTTACAATTACGAAATACCACATTATTTCGATGTCGCCATATAGCCCACAGAAATGCGCAAAAACTCCTTGCTCTAGTACTCGGAGGTCCATCATCCTTCCAAAATTTGTGCATGAAGTTAGTAATCCATTAATTAATTGAAACATGGTTTGTACACTGCACCTGAATAGTCAACCATGATCCCCACCAGCTTCTACCAGTGACTGGGCAATATATAAACAAGTGAGCCTCATCTTCTGCTACCTCTTTACATAGATAACATCTCTCGGGAACATTGACATTTCTTCTCCTGAGATTGGTATTTAATGCCAAAGCCTTCATTAATATGCGCCACACAAAGATTTTCCATTTCGGCCTCATATTCATTGCCCATAATTTCTTCCAAAATTTACTATCTACACTCGACCTGGTTTGCAACTCCGGTGACGATTGCAACAAAGTATATGCATCTTTAGTCGTGAGAATTCCAGTATTCGTTCTATTCCATACGTAAGAATCTTTAACATCAGTTTCTGACAAGTGGATCGACAGAATCCTGTGTTCAACTTCCTTAGGGAATATCCTCCAAACTAGCGATGCATTCCACTTCTTCAAACCTGGAATGAATAGGTCCTTCACGTGCTGAACACCCAATAGTTCTAAATCACCACCCCTTTTTAAAGCTATAGGCTTTCCCATAACCCATTGATCCTTCATAATGTGAGTGTCAGTCCCATTTCCATCTACTCTACTGAACGCTGTCCTACATTGATGAACTGCCCAACACATACCTTTGAAGCCCCATGATGACGAACTGATATGTTGCTGCTTTAATCCTGTTGAGACAAGCGATCCTTTGTATTTGGCTAACAAAACTCTAGAAATAAGTAGATCATCCCTGTTATGCAGCCTCATAGCTTGTTTAGCCAGAAGCGCCGTATTAAAAGCTCTGACATTCCGAATCTCCAGACCTCCTATTCCTTTAGGCAGCTCAACCTTTTTCTTGCTTGCCCAATGAATTGATGCTGATCCTGATCCTGACGAAGATTTCCACAAAAATCTTGAAAACATCGCATTAATGCTATCCCAAATTCGTTTAGAGAGCAGAAAGACAGAAAGCACGTGGTGACATAACGATGCAAGGATGGCATTGATGAGGAGAATCTTCCCTGCATGTGAAAGTGCAAGATGCTTCCAGCTACCCACCTTCTTCTGGATTTTCTTAAGAATAGGTAGGAACTTACTGGAACTGCGGCCATCTATTTCGATATTATTACCCAAATATCGTCCTAACTCTTCAGATGCCGGAGTCCCAATGATACTCCTCATACTTTCTTTACAGCTCTGCGGAGTGTTTGGGCTAAACATGATTAATGACTTGGAAAAATTAATGGCTTCTCCTGATATTTGACTAAAACGATTAATAACATCCTTAATAGCTGCACAAGATTGAGGTGTTGCTTTAAAAAATAAGAGGATATCATCTGCAAAGAAAAGATGAGAAACCGAAGGTGCATTCCTTGAAACTCTTATACCTTGAAACAACACCTCTCTCTCTGCTTGGACCAACATTCGGGAAAACACCTCCATTACTAAGATAAATAAATATGGTGAAAGTGGATCACCCTGACGTAGCCCACGTTTTGGTTTGAACCTTTTCGTATTTTCACCATTAACCAAAATAGAATACGTAACAGTAGTGACACACTGCATGATCTAATGTTGCACCTTTTCTGGAAATTGCATCCGTTGTTGGAGCCACTGTAAGAAATCCCAATTTACCTTATCATATGCTTTAAACATATCAATTATTTAGAGCTGCAAGATACTCACTACCACGTTTCCGCCTTTTTAAGAAGGTGACCACTTCATGCGCTAACAGGCAATTATCGGACATCAACCGCCCCGGGATAAATGCATTTTGAAAAGGGGATACCAGAGATTGCAAAATTGGCTTTAACCTATTGACCAGTACTTTAGAGATGATTTTGTAAATGACATTGCAGATACTTATAGGACGAAATTGCCCGGCTACCTCAGGATGTTGAACTTTTGGTATAAGACAGATAAGGGTAGAAATCCATTCCTGTAAAAGATACCCATTATAAAAAAAATGAGCTACAGCTGCAACAACATCCTTCCCAACGACCTCCCAATTTTTCTGATAGAAAATTGCTGGCATTCCATCCGAGCCTAGCGCTTTCAGTCCTCCCAATTGAAATATGGCATCAGTAATTTCCTGTTCAGTAACAGTAGAGCTCAAATTCTGCCTCTGTATTTCCGATACTATTGGGATAGAATGAGCAATGTCTGTCGTCATTGCCAACACTTCGTTATCCCAATTTTGACAAGTTGATTGGAAAATGTCAAAGTAGAATTTTGAAATAATATTGTGAATATCATTCCTTTCTGTTTTCCAAGCACCCGTATCATCCTTAAGCATTAAAATCTCATTCCTCATTTTCCGCGATTTCGCTTTATGGAAAAATCATTTACAATTTGTATCCTCAAGCGCCACCCATTTACCTTTTGCTCTTTGCTTCTAGAAATCAAGTTGAACCTGAATCCTAGTTAGCACCTGTTCCCGAATTTCTGCTTCCTGACAACCAATACTGCCATTTTGAACTGATAATTGTGTCTTTTGACAATCCTCTGACCAATTCTCCCAATCCATGGCCATCTTTTTTTTATACTCTCTACACCACTTAAACACATGAAATCTAACCAGAGCCACCTGCTTCAAGAGTTTGAATATTGGTGAACCCTCAAAATGCTGATTCCATTTATCCATAGTGATGCGCTTGACCTCATCAAACTTCAAGCACCATGATTGCAATTTAATAAGATTCTTTTTCCGCTTTGATAATGGAGTCGTTGAAATAATTATGGGACTATGATCCGACACCATAATAGGGAGGGTAACCATCTTAGCATCAGGATGAGCCTGAATCCACTCTTCTGAGCCATAAGCTCTGTCTAAGCGTTCATATATTCTGTCATCCCCCTTGCGATTATTACACCATGTGAATTTAGGTCCAACTGATGAAATTTCGGAAATTCCCAAGTCCATTTTCCAATTTAAAAAAAATTCCCTTCCACTTATAATTTTATTACCGCCCAGTTTTTGGTCACTATTTTCCAATTGATTAAAGTCCCCACAAACTAGGAATTTTTTTGATTCCTTCTCAATGCAAGATTTTAATTCCTCCCAAACAACAACTCGTGATTGTTGATACGGCGATCCATACACAAAAGCTAAGTTTCATTCATACTTATCATCTTTAAGTACATCCCATATCTTATTACATACAAAAAAGTGTTGCGACTTGCTACATACAGTGATATTAACATTGACATCCCACATAAGAGCTAAACCCCCGGCAAACCCATTAGCATCTACCACATCTATAGTACACAAACCTAATATGTTAGATAACCTAGAAATAAGTACACCATCAGCTTTAGTTTCAGATAGAAATAGCACAGAAGGGTGAAATTTGCGGACAAGCCAACACAAATATGGAATTGTAGAGGAGTCCGCATCATTCAATCCCCTACAATTCCATGACAAAAATCATATGGCCCCCAGAGACTGATTAGGCCCAGTCTCGTGGCCTTCATGAGCTTGTTCGATCTCAATTTTATATTTTGTCAACATTTTGCGTCTTTCCTCCTTCTCCCAAATCTTGAAATCTCGATGTAAGTCCAGGATAATATCATCAACCAGGGAGCCCAATTCATCTACCTTGCGTTTTTTAGCATCTTTAATAATATTTCCCGATTCATCCCTAGGCAATGGTGGTCTGCCCCTTTTTCGAGGTTGTCGTACTAAAAACTCAGCCCCTTCAGGAAGAATCTGACTGATTTCCTCACCAGATTTTAGATCCATGGTCTCGGTTTCTGGACACACCACGACAATCTTGTATGAATTACCATGCGCATCATTATTTTCATCAACTGTTACCACTAGATTTCCCATTTTCGCTTCGTCATCGATAATGATTCCCTCCTCAAACTTAGATGGAGCGGATTTTGCAATTAATGAGGGCGAAATAGAACCTACTTAACCATGTGTATTTTTGGCATCTCCCTCATCCATGTTGTACTAATCTTATTTTGGAAGAACAACAAACTTTATTTAGTTTCGAACCTAACTGTGAGGAACATGTTCCTCCTAGCCCCTAGGCATGTAATAGTTTAATTATGTTATGACAAACCCTTTCTTCAAATAAAAAAAAGCGTTAGTCTTGCGTAAACCTGGGCCATAATAATATTATTGTGGACCAAATCCACTTATTTAACATGTTGACCATTTTTTCCATATAGTAACCTTTTAAAATCTTAAGTTACACTATACAGTTACTATCTACCATAGTGACCGTTTTTTTATAGTCACTATTTCTCACATTAGTTTATCATAATGAGATTTTCACTTTGTGACATAGTAACTTTTTTTTTTAACATAGTCAAACTTTACAATCTATATCTACTCATAATTTATATCTTTTTTTTTTCATATAGTAACCTTTTTTTTCCATAAATCACATGAATTAGTACTAGGTCCACAAGGCTATGTTCTTTCCGTGCTGCTTCGATCGATGTCCGATCCGAACTTTTCGATCTGGTTTGGTGTCGATCCGAACTTTTACGCTTCAGTCCGATCCGATCCGAACTTTTACGATCCGGTTTGATCTGATCTGAACTTTTCTGATTTGGTCTGATCTGAACTTTTATGTTCGATTATTCTTATTATTATTGACGTCCAAGAAATTATTATTATTATTAAATTATTATTATTATTATTATTATTATTATTATTATTATTATTATTATTATTATTATTATTATTATTATTATTATTATTATTATTATTAAGCAATTGCGAGACTTTTTGTCAATATCATTAAAATTTACAACTCCAGCACTTACAACAACTACTACATTCCATTGTAGCATTATCTACTTAAAACGAGTCGTGTCATATTGACCCATTTACTTAAAACGTGCACAAACTTTGACCCGAATTCATTTATTTCGTGTTGAGTTCGGGTCGTATTGTCGTGTAATGTCATGTCATTTCTTACATAATAATAATAATAATAATAATAATAATAATAATAATAATTATAATAATAATAATAATAATAATAATAATAATAATAATAATAATCAATATATATATATATATATATATATATATATATATATATATATATATATATATATAAAGGAGGAACTTTTCGGGAGCATAGGGAGCTCCTCAAGATTTCGAGCTCATAGAGCGCGCCACGTAGGATTGCCACATCAATTTTTATTTTTATATTTTTTCTAAAAATAGAGTTCTACATAGATTTAAATACATATAAGGAGTCTTGGATAAGCAGAAATTAGAGTTTCGTTTTGAATGAACAACCTAAATTATTGTATTATGTAAATTGTGTATAACTTTTGCTACCTAATTCAGAGTATTATAATTTCTGTACCATTAGACAGTGATCGAAATATGCTTTGAAATAAGATCCATTTACAATATAGTTCTACAATTTATGAAATAGAGAGCGCCACTTAAGATTGCCATGTCATTATTTTTTATTTTAAATATTTGAAAAAAATAGAATTCTACATATATTTAAATACATAAAAAGAGTTTTGGATAGGGGAAAATTAGAGTTGCGTTTTGAATAAACAACCTAAATTATTATATTATGTAAATTGAATTTAACTTTTGCTACCTAACTCAAAACATTATAATTTTTTTACCATTGGATAGTGCTTGAAATATGCTTCAAAATATGATCTATTTTGCAATATAGTGTTAAACTCATGAACATATATTAAATTAGATGCATTGTAGGACATTATTTAGTCTTTTTTTTAGATAAATATAATAATGGCTATAAGTATTAAGTATAGTGTATTATATGTGATTATAACATTGTATTATAACATGATTAAACATATTATCTTTCAAAACCTCAACCTTACTCAATTAAAATAAAACATTATAGTATTGCAATAAAAATTATTAACCAAAATCTATAGCGATAAAGTTACATATTAGAGTTTTGGATTATGTAAAAATTAGAGTTTGATTTAAATAAAACATCCTTAGAATATTATAAAGAGCACCACCTAAGCATTATAAGGGAATTCGGGTAATTAATGATGGTTTTATTAACATAAATTAAAGGTAATATTGTCAGCTGTAGTTTCTTTTTTTACCAAAAGTAGAATGGTTCCAAAAGATGAAACTACCTAAAGTGGTAATTGTTGTAATAGAAAAAGAACGGAGGAAGTATGTAAATACAATGATATTGAAAAATCTCATTTTACAACAACACAAAATCAACAATAATTTTAACAAAAAATTTGCAATAAAATAAAATAAACAACAACCCGTGCAACGCACGAGCTTCAAACCTAGTAATAATAATATTTAGAAAAAGAATTAAAGATAAGACCTGAATTTTTCTGATCTGATATGATCTGAATTTTTCTGATCTGCTCTGATCTGAACAAATCTGAAATAAGCACTAGAGTTCTTAAATCAGTTGAACAAAACATAGCACAAGTTCATATAAGTTTTTTTTTTTTAAAAAAGGCCAAGGCTAACAAATTTTTTCTTCTGTATAACAAATTCAAATTATGTGCTCAAAGTTACCAGGGTAAATTATTTATTGTACTACATGAAAAATCATGAATGATGAGATCCCCGTCAAAAGAAATAAGAATAAAATAAAACGAATGGTGAGACCAAAACCAAAGTCCCAAAGAATACAAACCATCATTAAAAGAACGGTTTTTTCACCATATACCCCTGACTAATTTTTTTTTGCACCGTTACCCTCGCAAGTTTCCAAATTCACCATATACCCCCCACGTTTCAAAAAATACATCAACATGCCCTTATGACTAACGGAAGTCTAACACCGTTAGTCATTAAGCCCTAATCCCCCCTCTAACCCTTATTGTCTAACCTAAACTAAACCTAACTCTAATCTAATACCCTAACCCTAGCCACCCACCCACCACTCCTCCCCCTACCCATCCTACCCCTTTCCCCCACCAACCACCCACCATCCTCTCCCCCCCCCCCCCCCAGCCCCCCTCCCCCCCCGCAGCCCCACTCCCTCCTCCCTCCCCTGTCGCCCAACCCCCCCTCCCCTTTCCCGCTCCCACCACGCCCGGCCGCAACACTTGTTCTCCTACCAACACACCACCCAACCGCCGTTCGTCTCCTACCAACACACCACCCAACACGCAGCGAAGAACCTAACACCGCCCAGCCCCGACCCTCCCCTTCCACCGTAGTGCGAAACCCCCTCCCCTTCCACCGATTCGAAGTTTTGAAACACAACCACCGCAAAGACCCAACAACCCAGAGCGTTCTTCGAATTTTTTCTACCAACACAATCACCCAGATTACGGGGAACAACCCAGATTTTTCGGAACATAATCCGGTGGGGAACAACCCAGATTTTTAGAATTGAACCCAGCAAGGGGAAGGGGAGGGGGGCGGTTTGCGGGGAAGTGGGGAAGGGGGGGCGGGGTTGCGGGGGAGTGGGCTCGGCGAGGTTGCGGGGAGTGGGGAAGGGGAGGGGGGGTCGGCGTGGGAGTGGGGAAGGGGGGGGGGGGTCGGCGGGGTTGCGGGGGAGTGGGGAAGGAGGGGTCGGCGGGGGAGTGGGGAAGGGGAGGCGGGTCGGCGGTGGTGAGGGGGTGGTGGTGAGTGGGGTGGTGGTGAGGAGGTGGAAGGGGTGGTTAGGGTTAGGGCCCAAGTTAGTGGTTAGAGTTAGGGTCCAAGTTAGTGTATTAGATTAGGGTTAGGGTTAGAATTAGGGTTTGATTTAGGTTAGTTAATTAGGGTTAGGGGAGGATTAGGGCCTAATGACTAACGGAAGTCTAACACCGTTAGTCATAAGGGCATGTTGATGTATTTTTTGAAACATGAGGGGTATATGGTGATTTTGGAAACTTGCGAGGGTATACGGTGCAAAAAAAAAAAATTAGTCAGGGGTATATGGTGAAAAAACCGTAAAAAGAAAAAAAAACGAAACAAAACCAAAGAGAAAAAAAAAAAGTCCATTGTTATTACAAAAAGTTGGATCTCGCGAAGTTGCAGAGTGCAAATCAATAATCAAAATTTTGTGGGGTTTCGAATTAATTGCAATTTTCTCTCTCCTCATTCTTTGATTCATCTTCCCGCGTTAGTTCTCAAATCTCATCTTTATTAGAGTAATAATATACTTAAGGACAGTTAGGTCTTTGTATTCATTTAGGTCTGTAAAATACTTATGCATATATACTGCCAGGGCCACCTATTCTAGGTGAGTCAGAATTATTGTTCAATCCTCGCACATGGTATCAAAGCCCTAGTTTTTTTTTTCCTTTTCTTTCTCCTTCGATTTTTTTACAACAACAAAAAGCTTCGATTTTTTTTCCTTTGCCGTCGATCATGGCCTCTGGATCTCAGTCAGCCTCTCTCTCTCCTTGGCTGCTCCCTCCACGCCCTTGGCTGCCACACTTGGCCGGAGTTTCTCCTCCGCCCTAGCCTCGACGCCGCTTCCGCACTCTTCTACTCCCTTGACTGCTGGCTCGTGGACATACCTGGTTTCTTCGTCCACTCGATCAGGTGTGTCCACTCCGACGCAGACCGTGGCCTCTGCTGTGCAACCGCAGCCAGCAACGCAGCCCTTCAACGCTGCATCCACTCTCGAATCTCGGCAGTCATAGGCTCCCCCTGGGTTCGCCTCTAACGGGCAGCACACACTGCCCTTGTCGGGTTTTCCGTTCTCGCTGCCCACTTCGCAGCCCACCATCATTCACTCGATGGTCTCCAACGCTGCCTCTTCGCAAGGTTTCTCCATGCCCTTGTTTAACTCGGCAGCCTCGTCCCCTCAACCACTCGTCTATCATTGGCAACCAGTGTCCGTGCCCAACGTCTCCAATGCTGTGACGGTGCAATTAAATACACAAGAGGATTATTTGCCTTGGAAGACTCAATTTACATGCCTTTTGGTTACAAATCAATTGCTTGGTTTCGTGGATGGCTCGGCTCCTATTCCGAGTCCGCAAGTGCTTGACGCACAAGGTATCTCTCAACCTAACCCTTCTTTTTATGAGTATTTGAGGATTGATCAACAAATAAAAGGGTGGTTGTATGCTACTTTATCTTGGGATGTATTAACTGATATTCAAGGTTTAAGTACTGCTAGTGCTATTTGGAACCGGTTAGAGAGTCGGTTTTTGCATGCTAGTATGGCTCGTTCTATGGAACTTAAGGGTCGTTTAAATCTTATTCGTAAAGGGGAAAATCAATCTTTAGATGTTTTTTTGCGAGAAATCAAGGTCATTGCTGATTCACTAGCTGCTATTCAGTGTCCGCTATCTGATTTTGATTTGGTTCAGCACACTTTGTTTAGTTTGGGTCATGATCCCAATTATGATACTCTGGTTACGACTTTGTTGTTGCAAACTTTTCAACTGACCTTTGATGACCTGCGGCCTAAATTGATGATGCATGAGTAACGCCTTAAGTTACGAAATAGTTATGATGATGCTGCTACCTCACAACATGCCTTAGTTGCAACCACTTCTGGTTCTCCTGCTCCTCCTAAGAATCACGGGGGTGGCAAGCATAAGGGTCGCAACAATCGAAACAAAAATAACAATGGAAACCGTGGCAATGGTGGTCGCGGTAATAGTTCGGGACGCGGTAATGGCACTCCACAAAACAGTTCGGGTAATGTGCAACAACCTCGTGCCCGTGGTAACGGTATGAGCAATTTATCTACTGTGTCTATTGTTAATTTGCCTTGTGTTAATCCTACTACTAATAATTTGTGCTCAGCAGGCAATAACTCGTCTAGTGGACAATTAAGCTCTACCCCCTCTTCTGATACTTGTGGTTTGTGTTGGTATCCTGGCCATCAGGCCGCCTATTGTCCTCACCGTTTCAATCCTAACTTTGTGCCTTCTAGCTCGGATAGTGTCACTCGTGCCTTTGCTGCACTGTCTGTTGGTAGTGAGACCAATGACTTTGTCTGGTATCCTGACTCTGGAGCGGCTTCCCATATGACTCCTCAGGATGGTAAGTTCTCTCATGTTGTCCCCTATACTGGGTCTCGTTCAGTTGTGGTTGGTGATGGTAACTTGCTCCCAATTAAAAACATTGGTAATCTCAATATTCCAACTAGTGGTCGTTCCCTTACTCTGTCATCAGTATGTCATGTTCCTAAACTAAAACATAATCTGTTGTCAGTCAATAAGTTGTGTCATGATAATGATTGTGTTGTGATTTTTGATAAATCTTCTGTTTGTGTTAAGGACAAGATAACAGGGGCGGTTCTTCTCAAGGGTTCCAGTAATAATGGTGTCTACCCCATCCAGCCTCAGGTTGTTAGCTCAGAGTCCCCAATTTCTGCTTATGTAGCTCTTAAGGAATCAGGAGATGTTTGGCATTCCCGGCTTGGTCATACTTCTTCTAGAGTTTTAGGACATTTATGCTGAAACAATAATATTTCATGTACTTCTAAGTTTAAAGAAGACTGCGTTCATTGCAAAGTAGGAAAAATACATCGTTTACCTTTTGAGAAAGTTGAACATTGTTCTCCGTATCCCTTATATTTAATGCATAGTGATTTATGGCAATCTCCTATTTTGTCAAATCAATTCTATAAATATTATGCAGTGTTTGTTGATGATTTTTCGCGTTATTCTTGTATTTTTCCATTACGTAAGAAATCAGAATTTTATTCCCAATTTATTTGTTTCCAGAAAATGGTGGAAAACTTGTTTAATTCGAAAATTAAAATTTTTCAAAGTGATGGTGGAAGGGAGTTTGACAATGGTCCCTTGCTCGATCATTTTCGCGAATGCGGGATTATGTTTCGTAAATCTTGCTCGGGTACTCAAGATCAAAACGGGGTCGCAGAGCGAAAACATCGACACATTGTTGAGATGGCTCGTACTTTTCTTATTCAATCGGACTTGCCTGGTCAATTTTGGGTTGATGCTGCGTACTCCGCCACTTATATTATTAACCGTTTGCCCAGTGTTGTTTTACAAAATATATCCCCTTATCAAAAGCTTTTTCGACGTTTACCCTCTTACCCTTTTCTAAAGACTTTTGGGTGTGCTTGTTTTCCATTACTCATGGACCCTAAAATAAATAAACTGCAACCTAAATCCAAACATTGTGTTTTTATCGGTTATGCTTCTAATAATAAGGGATATCGATGCTTAGATCCTATTTCTGGCAAGGTTTATGTGAGTCGCCATGTTCTTTTTCTTGAGCACAAATTTTCCTATCGGTCTCTAGTCACATCCAAGCCTAGTTTGTCCCTCTTGTCTTCTGACACATCTCCCACGTTATTTGTTCACTCTTGGTCTCCGACTCCTGTTGCGCCTCCCCCGTCCTCGAGTTTCCCTATGGTCATTCCCTCGGTCCCCCAGCATGCCACTCCTTCTCCGGAGACGCGTGTCTCTCGTGTACCTACCTCTGTGTCGTCCATAGTCTCACCTACTCGTGTGTAACATAAAAAAAGATGTTATAGAAGATTGGATTACCAGCAAAACCCTCATTACGGGGTAATACTTGGGTTGTTGATGCTTCTCACTGTCAATCTTGTTCTTCTCAGTTCACTTTCCTCAATCGCAAGGTTCTTAATTTTCCTCACTTTTTCTGTTTTGAATTTTTCAAAAGTTTGTATTTTTAGGTGATTATGATAGATTTTGTGATGTGGGTAATCGCCAAATTATAATATTTCTTGTTAAATTTGATGTTACTGGTGTTTGGGCTCATTTGATCAGTAGCCCAATGAAGGAGCTCAAAAGCCTACTAAAACCTGGGACAGGTGGCCGCTGTGGGTCCCACACGAAAGTTGACCTAATCACCAGCATCTGGGGAACCCCCAAAGGGATGAAGCAATCATTGCCCGAAAAGGTAACATGCCCATTGATACCAAAAAAGGCCCATCTCGAACAATGTTTCCCGTCCGGGGAAATCCCCAACACTATAAAAACCAACCGCCTCATCAATGAACAGGTATTCAATTCTCACCTAACAAACTAGAGCATCTCTCTCTAGACTTTACTTCTCTCTACCTCAATCACATCCGACTTGAGCGTCGGAGGGGCGATCCGGAATCACCCCGGGTAGTCTAACCTTGTTTTGCGGGATTCCGGCGTACGGATATCGGAGCTCAGGCGATCGCTCTTGGGGCCCACATTACATATCTCAACCAATCTCAACCCTTAATTTCTTAGCAGAAACAGTTTGGCGCCGTCTCGTGGGGAAGTTATAATCAAAGTCGCTTCGCCACCACTTAGTAAGATCGATTCGCAATGGCCCCACCAAGAGCACTCTCGCTCGCGGCCCTCGGACGGGGCTCGGAGGTCCGAGAGGAGTCCATCCCCATCTCTTCAACGAAGGTCCGAACGGCCCAAAACACCGACCGTTCAAACCCTTGATCATGAAGAAGGAGAGCATTCCATAGAAGACAGTGCAAGACCCCTCCCGTCGCCTGACTGCCGACCCCCATCCTATATCCACGGCGAGATATAAACATGATAGCCGCTCGGCTCAAAGAAACCTTGCAACAGAGCCTCGATGGATATGCTGGCCAACCCGCAAAGAAGGACGCCCTCTTCAGCCCCCTAAAGACCAAGCCCCGGGTCCCTTCCCTTCGGGCGAGAGGACCACGGTCAGCTAGCCGGCAAAGAATCGGGGCGAGGGAATACAAACCCGGCTGGTCGGCGCCGATCAAGGCAAGGGGAAGGAGACCGACGCGAGTCTAAAGGAAGATCGGCTAGGCTGCCTGAAGAGACTCACATATCCAAGTCCCCTCGGGGCAACGTGGGTCAAAAAGCAAACGATGCCCGACACTTCCTCAACGAGAAGCGCCTCAGCAAGGGTTATGATGCGAGGCACATATTAAACAAAAAGGCCGTTCAACGCGAGGGTCATGGTGATTCCGCGTAGTCGAACCCCATTCGGATCAACAGCGGGGCGCTCAAGTTCATGGTCCCATTCAGCCAGGCCATACTCGAGGCACCCAACCCGGGAAAGGTCAAAACGCCCTCCGTCGAACCATTCGCGGGCCTAACTAACCCACCCGGATGATCACATGGCAACATACAAAGCTCAAATGAGTGTTCAGACTGGGTGTGAGGCCACTTGGTGCCGCTTCTTTCCGACAACACTCAAAGGTCTGGCCCTGAGCTGGTTCCAAGAGCTCCTAGCGGGGATTATAACTGATTTCTCGGTCCTCGAAGACCTATTCATCCATCAATTTGTTGCGGGAAAGAGACAAAAGAAAACGAGCCTCCATTTAATTGGAATCAAGCAGGAGAAGAATGAGAGTCTGGCCGACTACATTAAAAGATTCAATGAGGAGTCATTGAAAATTTCAGACCTACAAGATGCGGTGGCATTCGCCGCCCTGATGTCTGGACTTCAGCCTGGTCGGCTAAGGTGGTCCTTGGCCGAAAGCGAAGTCAAAACCTTTTCTGAGGCAATGACTCGGGCTCAAAGATTCATCCAAGCAACCGACATATGCCGTCACTCATACGATGGAAGCAAAAAGAGGAAGGATGAAGGAAATCACAGGGATCAGTCGAAGCAGCAGAAGACGGGCGGTCGGTCAGACAGATTCAACGACCATGGCGTCGACCCCCGGTTCGGCAAAAGCAGGAGAGAGATATACTTAGACATAAAAGACAAAGTCACTCTCCCCCGCCCACCTCCCATCAAAACGTCAGCTGCTCGAAGAGACAAGAGCCTGTGGTGCGAATATCACAAGGAGTGTGGGCACACCACTAAAGATTGTAGGGAACTCAAGAAATCCCTTGACAACCTAGCTGACCAAGGGAAGCTGAACCGATACCTCAAGCACTCTAGCGAAGAAAAGGGCAAGCAAAAAGTCGGTCAATCCAACAGTGGAGACACGGAAGGGTTCATCGGAGTCATAGCAGGTGGCTTCGCGTTGGGAGGCCTAACCGGCCGATCACGCAAAGCCCACCTCCAAAGTCTAAAGCATCAGGTACTCGATGTCAACCACCCCCGACCCGACTGCCCTATAATGACATTTGGGGAATCCAGTCGGCCACTACACACTCCCCACGACGACCCCTTGGTCATCGAGCTCAAAGTGGCCAACACCTCAAACGGGTGCTGGTGGATAGCGGGTCCTCAGCCGACATAATCACGTTGGAATGCCTCAGGAAACTGAAATACAATGAAAGAGATGTAACCCCACTCAATCAGCCACTCATAGGCTTCGGGGGAAACTCGGTACACCCTGTCGGATCTATAAAGTTGCCCACTCGGATAGGAGAGAAGGGCAAAGGAAGAAGCCTACCGATTGACTTCTTAGTGGTAGGCATCCCTCTGCCATATAACATCATAATGGGAAGACCAACTCTGAACAAGGTCAAAGCAGCAATTTCCATTTATCAGCTTCTTATGCAGTTTGAAACCGACGAGGGTAAAGTCGGAAAGATCCAAGGGGATCAGCAGGCAGCTAGAGAATGCTATACGAACAGCTTGAAAAGTAAGATCGACGTCCAAGAGGACTCGAAGAAAAGAAAGCGAGAAGATGGTCAACCCTCAAGTGGCCTCGGGGTTTACATTACCGAAAATCCCAAGCAATACGAGCGCCCCCAGCTAGCCGAGGAGGACGAAGAAGTCATCATTGATGAGGAACATGGTCGGACTCTAAGAGTAGGCAAGGCCATGGACCCTCAAACAAGAAGGGAGATCATTCAAATTCTAACAGTATACCGAGACGTCTTCGCCTACGAAGCCTATGAAATGCCCGGGCTCGACCCTGAAGTGATGTGCCACGAGCTAAACATCAAAGAAGGGTTCAAGCCGGTCAAACAAAAGTTGAGGCATCAAGTCCCCGAAAGGAACGCCGCAGCAGCTACAGAAGTTAAGAAATTGCTCGAAGCAGGGTTCATTGAAGAATGCCAGTACTCGGAATGGCTGGCCAATGTTGTCCTGGTCAAGAAGTCAAGTGGGGCATGGAGTGTGCGTGGATTTCACAGACCTAAATAAGGCTTGTCCAAAAGACAACCACCCTCTGCCCAAGATTGATAGGCTGGTCGACTCAACTGCAGGTCACGCCCTTCTAAGCTTCATGGATGCAAATGCGGGGTATCACCAAATCCCGATGGCTGAGCAGGATCGAGTCCACACCGCATTTGTCACCAACCAGGGGGTGTATTGCTATAAAATGATGCCCTTCGGGCTAAAAAATGCAGGGGCAACATATCAGCGCACCGTCAACAAAATCTTTAGCAATCAACTTGGTCGGAATATAGAGGTATATGTTGACGACATGATCGTCAAAAGCAAAGTCCATAGCCATCACCCCTCTGACTTAAGGGAGACCCTCGGGACGTTGAGGCGTTTCCGCATGATGTTAAATCCGAAGAAATGTGTATTCAGAGTGAAAGGGGGTAAGTGCCTCGGATTCCTAGTTGATGAGAGAGGGATCGAAGCAAATCCCGACAAAATCAAAGCTGTAATAGAAATGAAGCCTCCGCGGAATGTAAGAGAAGTATAACGCCTAACCGGCTGTCTGGCCGCCCTCGGTCGCTTCCTATCCCGCTCAGCGGATAAGAGCTTGCACTTCTTCAAAACTCTGAAAAGAAAAGAGTTCACTTGGGATGATGAAGCCGACCAAGCCTTCGCCTCCCTAAAAGAACATCTCCTAACTCTCCCAAAATTGATCTCCCCCTTGCCGGGGGAAACATTATTTATTTATTTGGCTATTTTAGAATACGCGCTCAGCGCTGTCTTGATAGCCGAAAGAGAAGAAAAACAACACCCAGTCTACTTCGTTAGCCACGCCTTCCGAGGCGCAGAGGCCAAATACAGCGAAGTGGAGAAAATGGTTTTTGCATTAGTAATGGCTAGTCGGAAGCTCAAACCTTACTTCCAGGCCCATCCTATTAAGGTCCTCACTAGTCAGCCGCTCAAGAAGCTCATTGAAAGCAGGAACCACTCTAGTCGGATGACCGACTGGGCGGATCAGCTAGCTGACTTTGGGTTGGAATATGAGCCCAGAAGGGCGATCAAAGCCCAGGCCCTGGCTGATTTCATAACAGAGTGCACCTCCAGGCCCCTAATCAGCAGACAAGATAGTCGGGAGCCTGCAAGTGGATGGCTTGTCTACCAAGACGAGGTTGTGGAGCCGGATCGGTCATCAAACCCCGATCGGAGAAAAGATGGAATACGCCATCAAATTTGAGTTCTTAAGCTCCAACAATGAAGTAGAATATGAAGCCCTGATCCTCGGATTGGAGTTATGCATCCTGGCCGGGGCAACCGTGATCAATGCGAAGTCCGACTCACAATTGATAGTGGGTCAGGTATCGGGTGAATATGAGGCCAAAGAAGACAACATGAGAATGTATCTGGCCAAGGCCCAGAAAATAATCGAGCAATTATCTCAGTTCAATATCAACCACATACCCCGGTCGGAAAATCAGCAAGCTGACGTCTTAGCCCGAATGGCTAGTTCGGCAGAAGGATCGGCTCCCCGTACAATCATGTGGGAAGTCCTTCGGCAGCCCAGCATCAATGCCAAGGAACATCTTATATTGAATCGGACATCCACATGGATGAACGAGGTAGTCGGATATTTGAGAGACGGGAAACTACCAGAGGATCGCAAGGAGGCTGGTCGGGTCAAGCACAAATTCGGATGGTTTCTATGGCATGAGAATCAGCTCTACAAGAAGTCCTTCACCCATCCCTTGCTTAAATGTGTCACACCCGAGGAAGGAAATTACGTCCTCAGGGAAATCCACCAAGGGGCTTGTGGGAGTCACCAAGGAGGAAGAACCATAGCTGGAAAGGCTCTCCGAGCCGGATACTACTGGCCTACTCTGAAAACCGACGCTCAGGAGCTGGTGAAGAAATGTCCGTCCTGCCAGATCCATTCGGACATCCCCCGAGCACCGACCACTCCCATGACAGCAATTCAAGCAGTCTTGCCATTTGATAAGTGGGGCATGGACCTACTCGGACCGTTCCCCCCAGCCTCAGGTCAGTCCTGATAGTCGCCATTGACTACTTCACCAAGTGGACTGAGGCCGAACCACTCTCCTCCATAACGGATAAACAAGTTCAAGCATTCATTTGGAGGAACATCATCACCCGATTCGGCGTCCCCAGAGTTCTGATCTCCGACAATGGACGACAATTGAACAGCGGCCCTACTAGAGATTATTGTGCTCTGTTCGGAATACAAACTAAATTCTCGGCAGTGTCCCGACCGCAAACAAACGGGCAAGCTGAATCGGCTAATAAGATAGTTCTCAAAGGAATCAAGAAATCCTTGGAAGCTGCCAAAGGAGCATGGGTTGATGACCTACCCGGGGTCCTCTGGTCGGCCAGAACTACTGCCAAAGAAGCGACGGGTCACTCACCATTCAACCTCGTGCACGGGAGTGAGGCTGTCTTACCAGTAGAAATTGGCATCCCATCCCCTCGGGTGACCTTCTATGAATATGAGAGGAACGAGGAAGAGAAACCTGTCAACCTAGACTTGTTGCCGGAAACAAGGGGCAATGCGCTGCTAAAATCCATTCGGTACAAGCAAAAGGTCACTCGGATGTTTAATAGCCGAGTGAGGTCCCGCCCAATCCAACTCGGCGACTGGGTCGTTCGGAAAGTCGAAGCCACTGGGGTCTCACACCTGAAAGGAAAGCTAGGGCCTAACTGGGACGGTCCATACAAAGTAACAGAAATTATAAAGCCAGGCACATTCCGACTAGAGTCCGCCGAGGGCATCCCCTTGACCCGACCTTGGAATGCAGACAACCTTAAAAAGTACTATGTGTAAAGTTTGTTACTTGCAATAGGGGCATATATTGTAATAGCTTACTCGCAGCCGGTTGGCACTTTTGTAGTCGGCTTGGGTTGTAGCGAATTGGTACAGCCAGTCGGCATATTTTACACCTCGTCCAACCTATTGTGCTTAACCAGTCAAAATAGTTGGCATTTTTTCTGCAAGTTATTGTTGGTCGGCAACTTGATTAACAAACAAGTCAGTCGGAATTAATTTAGACTTAACCAATCAAAACAGTTTGAATTTTTTCCTGAAAGTTATTGCTGGTCGGAATTTTGACCAAGCCAATCGGTATAAATTTAGACCTAACCAGTCCAGGTAATCGGCATTCATGTAATCGGAATTTTTGTAGTCAGATTTTCAAGCATACAAACAAGTCCGTCGAAAAGAATAAAAGTCAGTCGGGCAGTATTGCAATCAACAAACAAGAAAACAGAAGCCAAAAGATAAGTTTTCATTGATCAAGTCAAACATTACAGAAGAAATGATTACAAATGCAACTAGGGTAAAATTTAAAAGCAAGCTAAGCACAAGGGTCGCACAACCTAAGAACTGGGAGGAGGGGGAAGATCAGTCATGCTCTCAGCATTAGGTTCGGTGTTATCACCGACCAGCTCCTCACCCCGACCAGCACCCGAGGCCTCATCGACATTATCATCATCAACGTCATCACCGTCGACAACGTTAACATCCACGCGGCCCTCGTCCTCCTCCTCATCATCTTCATCGGAGCCAGTCCCCTCAGTTTTTAGCTGAGCCATGATAACAGCGTTGTCGGCATCAATGGACATCTGGTACCCCGCACTGCCGACCTCGTTAGCATAGGCCTCAGCAGCATTGGATTTCTCCCATTCGGAGAACCACTGTGCCTCGGTCTTGATTTGGCCCTCCAACTCGGTCAGCTTGACTTCGAGGTCGGCCACCTTTTGTTCGGCCTCCCGCAGCTTAACCAGGGCCTCCTCCTTGGCAGTTTGAGCGTTGTTCCGCGCCAAGACCAGGTCGGCCTTCTCCTCTGTCCACTTAGCCCTCTCCTCCTCGAAACCCTTCTGGTCATTCTCAATGGCCTTCAGAGCATCGTCGAGCTTCGACTCGGCTATACGCTTGGCCTCGTTGGCACGATAAACCTCATCAAAGTGTTTCTTGGCCTTCTCTTTAAGAACGGCCACCTCTTCGGATAAGCTTACTCGGTTCTGGGCAACATTAGACATCCGAGCGGAGAACTGAAACAAAAGAAAAAGGGTTAGATATATAGCGAAGTAAAAGAAAGGAAGGTCAACTGGAAAAAGAGCTTACGTCGAGCCAGGAGCGGAAAAGCTCGTTGGTCTCATTAGGACCATGAGTGATCTCGATGTACTCCCGGTCGTCGGGAGTGTATATGTGTTCAAGGGCTGAAGTCCAGCGCTTATCCTTCTCTCTCCTGCTCAGCCCCGGGAAGGGAACGGTCAGCCTCTCCGCGCCCCTCGAGTTATCCCCGGGCAGTTCCTGAAAAGGGGATAAAGGGGTGTATTGGGGGCTCCCGACTGGCCTGAAGTCGGAAGAGTGGAGGGAGATGTCACCCCCATCGGCCTGCTGCGCAAGGCCCCTGGGGATAATGACTTCTATTGACTTGCTCCTTTTGGCCTTCTCCAGCTCGGCCTTGGCCCTCTCTCGCTCGGCTTTCGCCCGAGCCACCGCCTTCTCGGTCTGGGCCACTTTGTCCGAAGACCGCTCCTTCCTCTTCTTGGTCTTCGGTTTAGCAGGGTCCTGAGGCAAGAAATAAACAGTTAGTCAGCATATTGAATGGCCGGTCGGCCAAACATGGGAGCAGTAAGGTGTTATTCTCACTTTGGGAGGAGCGGGGACGTTCACCGATTTAGCCGCAATCTCGGCCTTCAGCCGAGCGGCCCTCATAGCGGCCACGTTCAGTTTATCTGCCATAATTGGGTCTACTTCGTCGATATACGCTCGGGCAGGTTCTGCAAATTCAAAACAAAGAAGAAAAGAGTTAGCCAAAACAGAAAGTCAAAAACTAAAAATCGTCATACCGACCACCCAAAGCCTCCTCCCCGGCAAATTACCCTTTGGGAAGGTCGAACTTAGACCCATAGCCGAGAGAAAGTGCTCGTCTCGGAAAAGCTTGCAGTCGGGCAGCCATTGCCCGGGTACGAATACCTCGCCCCCGTTGACGATCCTCGCCTCGGTCTGCATATAGCAGGCCGCGGCTCCTTCCTCGTCATCTAGATCACCCACTCGGTAATTCAAAGTAACGAGGGGCTCATCCGAGGGCGGGACCAAAGGAATCCCCCAATCCCCGCCAAAATAAACAAAGGCAAATTCTCGGCGGAACCCTTTCTGGGAGGTAGGGAGATTGAGGACGGTTCGGTACCCCGGTCGGATCTGGAAGCTCCACCAACCGGGTCCGTTCTTAGCTGCCATAACCTCGACCAGCCTATACAGGTGCCTCCATAGTTTGAGGGTTGGTCGGACGTCAATCAGATTGCACAGAACTTGGAAGGCGTTGATTCCGCCCCAGGAGTTCGGGGAGACTTGGCGATCGCCAAGTTATAGGCGTTCGGCCAGCCTCCTTAACGAAAGGGGTCAAGGGAAACCGAAGCCCCATATCCATGGACTTATAGTACCCTGCAACGCAACCGGGAGGGGGCGAGATCACGGTATGGTGGGCCTCTGGTCGGACCAAGTAGAAGGGGTCCTTTATTTGAAACCTCGTCGCTGTACCCCGGAGGTCCTCGGTCAGCGATTTAATCACCCCCGGCTCGGGAAAGAATGAGCCCGGACCTCCTTTTGGATCAAGGTCGGGATATTCCAATCCCCGACCCGATGTGGATGCTTCTCCTGCTCCCTTCGGCATAGCCCTCACTACATCAGAAGATAGATACTTATCTAAGTAACTCCTTGAAGGAGGATAGGCCAATGAAACCTCCCAAGGGAAAGGAATGACTCCCTCGGCTTCATCCTTCACCGAAGAAGACGGACTCGGGAGAGCAACCGCGTCGGGCACAGCCGAGGGGTCGGGACAGTTTATTATCGTCGACACCAGAGTTATTCCCATCCCCCCTCACCTCCTCGGCCAGATTGTAGGGAGGTGAAGCCGGAGGTGTTGACGACTCGGACGAATCTCCCATTATTTATTAACAAGGGATTCGGCCGAGGTTATTCGAAAGAAAAAGAAAGAGAAAGAAAAACTTAAAACAACAAAAGCGTACCTGGTCGGACGGAGAAACTGGGAGAAGAACTTGGGAAAATAGAGAAGATTTGGAGATCTTTGGGAGAGAGAGAATGAGGAAATGAAAAAGTGATCCTCAACTTCTCTCTCCTCTCATACATATATAGGAATACCTCGGGGGATGTGCAACGCAAACCCCCCCGCGTTGCCTAAATGGGCCTCAAATTGAGGCCCAACTGGACCTGCTCAGCCCATCTCGCGAAGGGTACAAGCAACTCGAGCCAAAAACGTTCCGAACCCAAGGAAAATGAAGCGTTAGAGGTACTCAGGGCGCCCCTCTAGCTCGGCCAATACCCAAGGTCCCAACATCCCAAGCATCAAGAAGGGCCATGTCGCATCTCAGGACAGGCATACACGGTCAGGCAAAATGGGCGCGGCCATATCACCCGAAATGCAGAAACCCACTCGGACCAACTTGGGGCTCATTAGTCCCTCATCCGAGTGGCCTCGTACCCTACTCGGCCAACAGGAACCCTCCTCCTTTGCCGAGTCGCTTCTATATTTGGTCAATTATGGCCAAGTATCAGCTAGCACTCACTCGGACCATCTTGGGGCTCATTAGCCCCTCAACCGAGTGGCACCATTCCCTACTCGGCCAACAGGAGCCCTCCTCCTTTGCCGAGTCGCTTCTATACTTGGTCAAGTATGGCCAAGTATCAGCTAGCACTCATTCGGACTATTTTGGGGCTCATTAGCCCCTCATCCGAGTGGCACCATTCCCTACTCGGCCAACAGGAGCCCTCCTTCTTTGCCGAGTCGCTTCTATACTTGGTCAAGTATGGCCAAGTATCAGCTAGCACTCATTCGGACCATCTTGGGGCTCATTAGCCCCTCATCCGAGTGGCACCATTCCCTACTCGGCCAGCAGGAGCCCTCCTCCTTTGCCGAGTCGCTTCTATATTTGGTCAAGTATGGCCAAGTATCAGCTAGCACTCACTCGGACCATCTTGGGGCTCATTAGCCCCTCAACCGAGTGGCACCATTCCTTACTCGGCCAACAGGAGCCCTCCTCCTTTGCCTAGTCGCTTCTATACTTGGTCAAGTATGGCCAAGTATCAGCTAGCACTCATTCGGACCATCTTGGGGCTCATTAGCCCCTCATCCGAGTGGCACCATTCCCTACTCGGCAAACAGGAGCCATCCTCCTTTGCCGAGTCGCTTCTATACTTGGTCAAGTATGGCCAAGTATCAGCTAGCACTCACTCGGACCATCTTGGGGCTCATTAACCCCTCATCCGAGTGACACCATTCCCTACTCGGCCAACAGGAGCCCTCCTCCTTTGCCGAGTCGCTTCTATACTTGGCCAAGTATGGCCAAGTATCAGCTAGCACCCACTCGGACCATCTTGGGGCTCATTAGCCCCTCGTCTGAGTAGCTCAAACACCCTGCTCGGCCAACAGGGGTTTCCCGATCACCCTCGCCTTAAGTATCGGCTAGTGGTGACCGGGTCGGCACTTTCCCTTCACCAGGGAGGGACCCGGTTGGCATCACCCCCTTCAAAAGGGAGATGACCGGGTCGGCACTTTCCCTTCACCAGGGAGGGACCCGGTCGGCATCACCCCCTTCAAAGGGGAGATGACCGGGTCGGCACTCTCCCTTCACCAGGGAGGGACCCGGTCGGCATCACCCCTTCAAAGGGGAGATGACCGGGTCGGCACTTTCCCTTCACCAGGGAGGGACCCGGTCGGCATCACTCCTTTCAAAGGGTAGGTGACCGGGTCGGCTTCTATCCTTCAGCAAAAAGGGGACACGATTGGTGTTCCTCCTTCCGGCAAGGAGGGGACCTGGTCGGCGTCTTTCCTTCCAACAGAAGATGAGGGTCTGTATGAACCCCCTCAGCAAGGGTGAACTCGGTCGACGCTATGGTCCATTCCATCGGCCTACTCAAGCCGGTCGTCAACCAGTCAGGAGTAAGACGGCTGCTATTCCGCCACAGACAGGCTCCCCTCCAGTCGGATTTCCGTGATCCCCCATCTGTGGCGTGGGGCTAATTATTTGGGCTCATTTGATCAGTAGCCCAATGAAGGAGCTCAAAAGCCTACTAAAACCTGGGACAGGTGGCCGCTGTGGGTCCCACACGAAAGTTGACCTAATCACCAGCATCTGGGGAACCCCCAAAGGGATGAAGCAATCATTGCCCGAAAAGGTAACATGCCCATTGATACCAAAAAGGCCCATCTGAACAATGTTTCCTGTCTGGGAAATCCCCAACACTATAAAAACCAACTGCCTCATCAATGAACAGGTATTCAATTCTCACCTAACACACTAGAGCATCTCTCTCTAGACTTTACTTCTCTCTCTACCTCAATCACATCTAACTTGAGCGTCAGAGGGGCGATCCCGGAATCACCCCCGGGGTAGTCTAACCTTGTTTTGCAGGATTCCGACGTACGGATATCGGAGCTCAGTCGATCGCTCTTGGGGCCCACATTACATATCTCAACCAATCTCAACCCTTAATTTCTTAGCAGAAACAAATGGTATGCTAAGTTGAGAAATTTATGAAGTATGTTTAATGTGTATTTTCTTGCTTAGGTTTTTTTAGTGAATTACAGTGTGAGCTTAGTTTTAGGTATGATTAGTGATCATTATCATTCATTGTGATTTGTGAGTGAAAAAGGGTTTAATTTTTGTATTTTTTTGATTAGTGATTATTAGCAGGAAGTTGTATTTTCGAAGCCCTAAATAATTTCCATATATTATCGTTTCTGCAATTTCTACTGAAAAAACTGCAATCACTGAACCACATACCTCGAAAACTTTGCTTAATATTTTTAACAATGCGGTAAACATTATTGCTTGATTTCTTCAGGTTTCTGTGCTGGGGGTTGTGCTGCTATTGTAGACTCAGGGACATCATTACTTGCAGGCCCAACGGTAAGAGTATAACATGGATAATTGAATCAATTGTCTCTTACTCCCTTACAATTGTGGTTAAACTTTTGTAGCTGCAATGATGTTGCTTGATCAATTGTCCTCACGAGTCTCTTAATTGCAGCATTTTATTACTGAAATCAACCACGCTATTGGTGCTGAAGGTGTTATAAGCAACAAATGCAAAGATTTTGTTACTCAATATGGAGATATGATTTGGGAGCTTTTGGTGGATGGGGTGTGTTCTTTCCTTCCCTTTCTTTGCCTTGGATTGCGTCATGCGTGCTAATTGAGAAACAAGAAATGATATATTCATGACAGGTTTTGACTTTGACAAACATTCCTGATGGGAGTTTATGATGTGCAGGTAGATCCAAGTAAAGTGTGCGCTCAGCTTAACTTGTGCTCAGTATATGGAAGGTTTGGAAATTCTAACATTTTCATAAATTTTATGTGTAATTGGCCATCACCTTAAAGTTAGTTATTTGTTGTTTTTGCTACACAGTTCTGAGTGCTCTGTGTAGGATAGCCAGTGCTGGCTGTGCAACCTAAACAAAAGGAAATTTGTCACAACAAACCTTTTTATGTCACTTTTTGCTAGAAACAACCTTTTAATTTTTTCTAGCAACTTCATACCTTAGAAAGGAAATCGTTAGCGAGAAACAACCTTAGGCCACTTTTAGATATATTAACCAAGCCTTTTTAAGACAATGAATACAGAAAAGAGGAAAGTTTTCACTACATAAATTTAAGATGAATAATGAATGCAAACTGCTTAAGGTGGTTGTTCATTGAATTCCTTCACTTCAATGATGCCTAAAAGTGGCCTAAAGTTGTTTTTCACAAACCGATTTTTTTAAGGTCTTAAGTTGCCAAAAAAATTTAAAAGGCTGTGTATCGCAAAAAGTGACATATAAAAGGTTTGTTGTGACAAATTTTCGTAATAGTTTATTAGTTTTATAGGCTTTGGAATTGTTGTTACTAGGTGATACTTCATTTCACCTTTAAAGAGTGTTTGGTTGGGAAGAAAACATATTACTAGGAAAAATGGTTTTCCCATTTTCCTTTGTAATGTGTGGAAAATAGTTTCACAGGGATGGAAGTACCCTAAAAGCTCAAGGATGGAGAACATTTCTCTTTCCGGAGGAAGCATGCCAAATGTTCCTCCATAGTCCTTACCTAGTTACTTCCTCCATCTATTATCTTCCATCCATTGTCATTTTCCTTTGTAAGTGCTCTTGTGAGGAACCAAATAAGGGAACCCGTTGGAGGAAAGAACATTTTCCGTTGATTAGGTTTCCATCCAACCAAAATGCCTAAGTACACTCGTGTTGGGTACTTGGCACTTTTTTTAGATAATGGCCTAGTTTTACACTTTTATGATGACACTTGCAATTACCATCAGAAAGTGATTTCATAATGTTATGTCTTTTATTTTCCTGTTTCCAATTTGGATTAGCCAACCCCAAGAAAGACATCCAATGAACACCCATGTAAATGATTGGTACTCTTAAATTTGCTTGTCTCTGCAAATATTTCCCATCACATCCTCTGTTATGACAGATGGAGAAAGAACAAATATTGAATGCAAAATTGAAAATAAACAGACACAGATTTAACGTGGTTCACCAACGGAGTGTTGGCTACGTCCACGGGCAGGGGAGAGAATAATATTATTGATGAGAGAATAATCAGAATTACAGAGATGATTAATGGGAAAATCGTCACTAATAAACTAGGTTAAAAAACCTATTTATATGCAAACCCCGAAAAATCGCCAACCCGCGTCATTAAACTGTCGCCCGATCGGGTCGGGCGGAATCCTCCCGATCGGGCGGTAATTGCCCAGCCAAAACCAGTCGCGGGCCCGATCGGGCGAACACGGCCCGAGTCGTAGTTCGCGATGCCGCCCGATCGGGCGAACAAGCCCGATGACATCGGGCGCCCCACTCTGCTATCTTCTGCTTGTCGCTGCCCCGCCCGATCCGGTCGGGCGGGTCCGACAAAACCGCTTCGACCGAATTCGGGCATAAATCCTACAAATCTCCACCTTGACTTGAATCCTCTCACAATGAACCGGAAAAAACGGATAACGTGACGCATTGAACACAATGCACAGATCCTCCTTGCAACCAGATTTGCCCCGAAAGACAACAAGAACAGATTTGTCCCTTAAGGACACCAGATTAGCCCCTAAAGGCTCCAGACTTGCCCCAACAAGGGCAATCAACAATCACGAACATTGAGCAAGTTCAAACAATGTTGAAACTTACTCTGTGGAACAGGCTTAGTGAACATATCAGTAGGATTATCTGCAGTACCTACTTTCTTCACCTTAACCCTCTTCTCACTCCTCAGAAAATGATATCTCACATCAATGTGCTTAGTCCTTTCATGATGGACTTGATCCTTGGCTAAGCATATTGCACTCAAACTGCCACACACACAATGGCCTCGATCGTGATGCAAACCAAGATCACTAACTAGCCCCTTTAACCATATTCCCTCTTTAGCAGCTGCTGTTAATGCCATGTACTCTGCTTCGTAGTAGACAAAGTAACCGTAGCTCGCAAAGTTGCCTTCCAACTAACAACGTAACCACCAAGAGTAAATACATAACCAGTCATAGACCTCCTACTGTCTACATCTCCAAAGATAATCGAATCGAATAACCAAGAACTAAACACCGAGCATCATTCCCATAGATGAGACCAACATCGACGTACCTCGAAGGTAACGAAAATCCTCTTATCGCTCGCCAATGCTCCTTACCAGGATCACCCATGAACCTACTAACAACACCGACCGCATGTGCAAGATCCGGCCTAGTGCATCGTAGCATACATCGACTCCCTACTGCACTAGCATAAGGAACCCTACTCATATACTCCTTCTCCTCAGCAGACTTGGGTGCAAAAGCAACAGACAAATGATTATTGGAGGCACTTGGAGTATCTATAGGTTTAGTCGTTGACATGCCAAACCTTGACAAAATCTTCCGAATGTAGCCTTTATGTAACAAGAAAAGCTTCCTCCGATCTCTTTCCCTATAAATCTCCATCCCCAAAATCTTCTTCGCAAGGACCCAAAATCCTTCATCTTAAACTCAGACCGAGAAGACCCTTCAACCTCTCGAATATCGGACTTGGACTTTGCAGCTATAAGCATATCATCTACATACAACACCAAATAAATCCATGATTCATCATCCAACTTTGTAATGATACACACAACAATCATACGGACTCTGTTGTAACCCAATTCAATCATATAGTCACAAACCTCTTGTACCACTGCCTAGGAGACTCGCTTTAGCCCATACAAGGACTTCTTCAATCTCGCAAACATAGTCTTCTTTATCGGGAACTTGGAACCCATCTCGGTCGAGTCATATAAATCTTTTCTTCCAACTCCCCATGTAGAAAAGCTGTTTTCACATCTAGTTGCTCAAGTTCAAGATCCCGATGTGCAACTATTGCTAGTAGCACCCTGATGGAAGTATGTCTAACCACTGGTGAGAAAATCTCATTATAATCAACTCCTTCCCTTTGAGTGAACCCTCTTGCAACAACCCGAGCTTTATACTTGACCCCCTCAGAAGGTGAGGTCCCTTCCTTCTTCTTGAAAACCCATTTGCAGGTGACAATTTTCCTCTCCTTAGGACGCTTGACTAGCTCCCAAGTTTGATTCTTATCCAGAGACTCCATTTCATCTCCCATAGCAGCGAGCCATTGAGCAGACTCACTACCTGAGACCGCTTCTTTGTAGGTGGATGGTTCCTGAATATCTACCTCCACCTCCTCAGCAACCTGTAGTGCATAAGCAACCATATCCTCAAAACCATACCTCCTAGGAGGTCCCACACCAACTCTTCTAGCTCTATCAAGTGCTATACTTGTTCGATGTGCTTCAGATGAGGCGAGACGGATGACTAAAAGATTCGATTCGAGTAGCACCATGTTGATCTTCTCCACCTTGGTGCTGTAATTCACTCCCTTCATAAGTGACTTCCAGCTCCACCTGTTTATCAACATGACTACTAGCAGACACTACTATAGACTTCACAGTGGGGTTAAGTATGGAATTTTCATCAAATATTACATTTCTACCAAGTATTACTCGACTCTCAGAAGGTGACCAGATTCTATAGCCCTGAACTCCATTCCCAAAACCCACAAATACACCCTTCTTAGCTCTAGGTTCTAATTTACCCTCACTTACATGATAATAAACAGTAGAACCAAAAACTCTCAACGAGAGAATAATCATAGGGCTTACCGGACCACACCTCATAAGGTGTTTTACAATCAATACCAAGTGTGAGGTCCACGGTTGATCAGATAGCAAGTTGTGCTTACAGCTTCTGCCCAAAATCTTCTAGGTAACCCAGCATTAGAGAGCATGCACCTCGCTCTCTCCAACAGTGTCTGATTCATGCGTTCGCTACCCCGTTTTGCTGTGGGGGTGTTCCTGACAAGATGATGGCGAGCAATCCCTTCATTCTTGCGGAACTCATTAAACTCAGACCAATAAAATTCCGCACCATTATCGGTTCGCAGTCTTTTTATCTTCCTTCCAACTTGATTTTCCACCAAAGCCTTCCACTGCTTGAATTTCATGAAAGCCTCACTCTTATGCTTCATCATAATTACCCAAGTCATCCTTGAATAATCATCGATCATCGACACAAAATACCTGTAACCTCCAAGAGACTCAACTCGGGAAGGACCCCAACAATCGAGTGAATATAATCAAGTGTGCCCTTTGTAGTATGCACGCACCTTTGGAAACTTGCTGCGATGAAGCTTTCCAAACACACAATGCTCACAGAACTCTAAGTCCTGCACCTTGTGCCCACACAGAAGATCCCTTTTTGACATAATTTGCATCCCCCTTTTCACCCATATGTCCAAGTCTCCTATGCCATAACTTGGTCATGTCGTCTCTGGGAACCTCAGATGATGCAACAGCAGCAGAACCTGTCACAGTAGAACCTTGAAGAAAATATAAGGTACCCTTTTTAATACCTTTCAGAACTACCTTCGAACCCTTGTAGACACTCATAACTCCACCTTCACCTTGAAAACTGAAACCTCTACTGTCAAGAAGACTCAAAGATATCGATTCTTTTGTCATCAGTGGAACATGCCTAACTTCGTTCAAGGTACGTAATGTACCATCATGAGTCCTCAATCTTATAGAGCCTATTCCAACTACTTTGCAGGCAAGACTTGTTGGCCATAGAAACACTGCCCCCATCTATCTGCTCATAAGTTGAAAACCACTCCCCGCGGGGACTAATATGATACGATTCCCCGTAATCAAGAACCCACACATCCCTATAATGTGATCCGGTTATTAACAACTAGGGCCGATCTTCCTCGAATTACCATCGGTTTCCGGAGTAGCGAACCTTCATTCTTGTCCTGTTGCTTCTTTTTCTTAGGACACTCATTTTTCCAATGCCCCTTCTCTTTACAAGTAATTACGGACATCATTAGGTTTAGGACCCTTAGAATTCGAATTTGTATGGTTCGATTTCTTTTTACCGGATTTTCCCCTGTCCCTTACCCCCGAAGTGACAACTAATCCGATATGTCCGATTTTCCGTACTAGAACCGGATGCCCGATGACGGACTTCTCTAGTATGAAGAGCGCATCTTACTTCTTCTAAAGACAGGACTATATTTCCCAACAATAAAAGAATCCACAAAATTCTCATACGATAAAGGCAAAGATACTAACGTAATTAAAGCAAAGATCCTCATCATCTACTTTAACATCAATATTACGATGATCTAGCAAGATAGTATTCAATTTATCTAGATGATCCCTCGAGACATACCTTCCGCATACGCAGCCGAATGCAGACGTTGCTTCAAAAGCAACTTGTTGGTTAGAGATTTTGTCATGTATAAACTCTCTAACTTCAACCACAGACCAGCAGCAGTTTCCTGCTCCGCAACTTCAGTAATTATGTCGTCAGAAAGACATAGCATAATTGTTGAATGCGCCTTCTCCTCCAGAATGGCCATCTCAGCGGTTTCTGAATCCGATGACTTCTTTGCCAACGGTGCCCACAACCCTTGTTGCTTCAGTAAAGCACGCATCTTGATCTGCCACAGACTGAAACTATTTCTCCCAGTGAATTTATCAATTTTCACATTCATCCCAGACATCTTTCTCACCCGGATCGAACACAAAGCTCTTGATACCAATTTGTTATGATAGATGTGAGAAAGAACAAATATTGAATGCAAAATTGAAAATAAACAGACACAGATTTAACGTGGTTCACCAACGAAGTGTTGGCTACGTCCACGGGCAGGGGAGAGAATAATATTATTGATGAGAGAATAATCAGAATTACAGAGATGATTAATGGGAAAATCGTCACTAATAAACTAGGTTAAAAAACCTATTTATATGCAAACCCCGAAAAATCGCCAACCCGCGTCATTAAACTGCCGCCCGATCGGGCGGTAATTGCCCAGCCAAAACCAGTCGCGGGCCCGATCGGGCGAACACGCCCGAGTCGTAGTTCGCGATGCCGCCCGATCGGGCGAACAAGCCCGATAACATCGGGCGCCCCACTCTGCTATCTTCTGCTTGTCGCTGCCCCGCCCGATCGGGCGAGCCTGCCCGATCCGGTCGGGCGGTCCGACAAAAACCGCTTCTGACCAGAATTCAAGGCATAAATCCTACATCCTCAGTGTCCACATACTGAAGTCCTTTTAAGGTAGAGAAACTCAGAAAATTAATAATAATTTTTCGAGATAGAATGTGAAACTCTTTTAATTGATCAGAAGGAGCCTTCATTTTGAAGCATTTTTGTTTGCAAAGGCCGGTATCGAGTCGCTTGTAGAAAGAGAGAGCAAGCTCATGCAGATCCCTTATTCTGCACTGTCTGTCAAATGACGGTGATTTGGATTCAGAATCAATTGAAACAAGCACAAACCAAGGAGTATGTCCTAGACTATGTGAACAAGGTAATGTGTTCCGGAATACTCGTTTCTTGTGGATTGTGTGCCTTGCTAATATCTAATGCTACCATTGATGAAGCTTGAGTCTAAACCTAGATGTTGCTTTGTGCAGCTGTGCAATAGCCTACCAAGTCCAAACCAAGAATCAATTATCGACTGCGATAGCATCCCCAACTTGCCAAATGCGACATTTACAATTGCTGATAAACCTTTCAACTCCTGAACAGGTTTGTTTTCTTTGGACGATTAGAAAGCAAATGAAAAAATAATAGCATATATTTCTATAAAAATATAGAAATATATGCTATTATTTTTTGGGCTAAATCACACAGAACAACTCGTATTTTTAAATTACTTTCAACCAATCATATAGAAATATATATGATTTGAAATTTGGAATATGTAGTTAAAAATAAGGGGTTGTTTTGTGTAAATTGACCTGAAGAAGGTTCTTTGAGGTAAAAATTTGAAGATAAGTGTAATATATTCACTCCTAACGAGTCCTAACACCATCACTGACAATTGTGTTCTGAACTCGCAGTACATTATGAAAACTGGAGAAGGCTTTGCAACCGTCTGCCTTAGCGGGTTTATGGCATTTGATGTGCCTCCTCCTCGGGGTCCCCTTTGGTACAATGTCTCTATACGAGGCATCACATTATCATGTAATCACGGCATAGGCTTCTATCCTTCTTTTCTTACGATGGTCTGCTTGTTCTTTTGCAGGATCCTTGGAGATATTTTCATGGGAGCTTATCACACCGTCTTTGACTATGGTGATCTTCAGCTGGGTTTCGCAAAATCTGCTTAATTAGCTTCATCAAACTCCTACCTGTGCCATGTAATTATAGCTGTATAATAGTGTTAGTGGCTGCTTAGATGTCTTAGACTTACATTTGGTAGATGGATGCATGTTCTTGAAGTTCATCTATGTCCATGAATAAATGATAAATCTATAAGCTAAACATGTTTTTGTGCCTGCTAAGTACTAATGTTCTGTACCTTTATTTATATGAACTAATAATGCATCTTTTCAAGCTTAAGCAAGTCCACACCAATTGGCACTTTACTTCTCGCCTACTTTTAGGAGCAAAGATGTTTGGTTTTTTTCAAAGCCAGCTTTTCCAAGAGTTTCAATTATGCTTCAACTCTTCACGACCCGTTTGGTAGTTGGTTATAAATGGTGGTATTGGGAATGAATTTGTGTGTAAATTTGTGAAGAATATCATTGTCCATTCCCATGGTAATGCTAATTTATTCTAAAGTGTCTACTTTTCTTCTAGAATTTTCATTCCCATCCAATATCACCTTGTAGGTGGTAATGAGTGGTAATGAAAATTGTTTCCCCTTGGAGACAAAAACACAAGTTTAAGAGTGAGATTGCTTGCCCATAGAGAAAAAATGCATCCCCATGAAGATTTTAAGGATGCTTCCCTAATAACATTACACTTAAATTTCATTCCCATTACCGTAATTTATTAACGACTATCAAACGGGCCGTTAAAGTAGCGGAGTACTATCAATTGTATGCTTGTCGGTTTCTAAATAAATGCAACCATTGGGTTTTGAGTTATGTAGTTGCTTCGGATAAACACTACTATTCTTTCATATATTTAGTGCAGTACAAGTATCCAGAGCTTCCCCTATCACTAACCACCAATGACTAACGCCCAACCTTTGGGCACCAAGATAGCGGACTTAGCGCCTCTTACCCATGGATAGCATTGGCGGGAAGTGGGAAGTGAGAAGAATGAGATTTTAGAGATACTTTTTTCAGTTATAATCTCTTGAATGCAGGATGAACCCGTTTTCAATGAGAGAATGAATATTTTAGTTAAACATTAGTCACTTTTGCTTAATTGCATAAGATATCATCCGAAATAATTGAGTTACCCCTTGGTAAACATAAGTCACGTCCAAATAATATAAAAAGTTACCCCTTGGTAATTGGGTAATTGTTGGAGCAAGAATTGCCAACGAACAATTGACACCTTATTGATTAGGGTCTAGAGTGCCCTAGGGGTATGCCTTTGGGGGTTACTGACCTTAGCAATGCCTCACTAACGAACAAGTAATTTTAGTGTTAAATTCCCAAAAAAGTACTTAACAAGAGTAAATAGAAAGGGAATAACGAGAAATAAGTGAACTAATTTTATTCAATTAGATTCAAGGACATGAACAAACAAAGATAAGTAGGTTGGACAATTGTATGGAGTCTTGGTGGAAGACAAAGTTACTCCCATCATAAGCTTGGCAATTAGAGAAAGGTTTAATCAAATGATTATCCTAAGAACATGAGAATTATGTTAAGAGACTACTATAATCTAGGCTGATCTAGGTTAAGACTAGCGCTAAAAGCTAAGGAAATTATTTGTTGTTGTTTTTTTTTTTTTTTTTTTTGGTTTTTTTTTTATTAGGAAATTAAGTCAGCCCAAGGGCTAACCCCTACAAGGCTACTAGCCTGTAGGAAATACCAACACATTGGTTGGTAAGGCATGCATGCATAGCATGCTAAGGAAACACCCCAACATAATGCTGGGGGTAAGGATCGAACCCCTGACCTCAGGGGCCAAGGGGAAGTACTCTATCCACTTGAGCTAACTCCTATCCTTGGAAATTATTTGTTGATGATTGTGTGTAATTCACTTTATTTTTTGTCCATAATTTATATGACTCCTTCCTTGCAGGGGCGGTTCTTGGCCCATGCAGTATAGGCGACGGAATAGGGCCCCCAAAATAAAGGGGCCCCGAAATATATTATATGTATCAGATGTTTGAAAGAAAAACAAAAGCAAAGCATTTGGATCAGTGGTAAAATGGTAAGGGTTGGGAGAAAGAGATGCGGGTTCAACTCTGCTTCCAAGCAAAATTTATTTACTTTTTATTGTTTCAAGTTTCAACATTGGGAACGCCCCATTTGAGTTATGACTCATCACATTAATACTTTTTGTTGTTTCAAGCTTCAACATTGGGAACGCCCCATTTGAGTTATGACTCATCACATTAATAACATGTCATCAGTCCATCACGCGTGGATTTCTTTTTGCTGCTTCAAATTCTCAATTTCCCTATTAATGGCTACTCTCTCCTCTTAAGTCTCTCTCATTAATTTCTACTCATCCTCTCATATTTTTTTTTTTTGCAATTTTCCAATAAAATTTACTCTTAAACTTCAATTCAACAAGTTTTGTCGGAGGAGTTCAAGAGATGGGTGATTTTAACTTTTATTACAACGGTTTTTTTTTTTTGACAAAGCTATTATTACAACAGTTTGATCTTCACTTATTTCATGAAAGAGATTAAACCTTCAGCAATTTATATAATTAGATATTATTTTCAATATAAAAGTAATTTTTTTAATTGAAAATCTAATATCTTTTATGAACTACATATAAAGAGCCCAATTTTAAAAGAGTGTATAGGGCCCCCGTTATGTTTGCCCCGCCCCTGCTTCCTTGGTAGTTATTTTATAAGTATTTCCCATATATTTGTTCAAATTTCCTTCTCACTCTTCACGTTAATGAATGGTTTCAACCCACGTTCCTTGTTTTCGATGTTCTTGCCTGTCCATTGCCTTCAACTGCTAATTTAGCGTCGATTCTTATTTGGATTCGTTGGCGCCATCGCCAAACTTGTTGACTTGATTTGGACTGTTCACGCATTTGTGGATTGAGGCTATGTTTAGTTCACCTGAAATTTTCTGATCTGAACTTATCTGATCTGATCTGATCTGATCTGAACTTATTTATTCTGATCTGATCTGATCTGATGTGAACTTATCTTTTAAAAAACATATTATTACTAATATTATTATTACTTTATATTTCATTACTAGTATTACTATTACTATCATTTTATTACTATGCACAACTTTCAACAATAATAATAATAATAATTTTATAATAATAATAATATAAATAATATTATAATAATAACAATAATAATAATAATAATAATATAGATAACATAATAATAATAATAATAATAATAACAATAATTATTAATACTATTATTATTATTATTATTATTATTATTATTATTATTATAATTATTATTATTATTATTATTATTATTATTATAATAGCATAATTAGTTTTTTTTTTAAAAAGAGCACATTAGTATATGAACATAAAATTGAAAATAAAAGACTAAGGACTCTTGGGTCCAATGGTATGGCTTCTTACCTCCCACATGGGAGACCAATGTTCAAATCTTGGTGGAAGCATATATTTCAATATTGTTGTGGGTGGGGGAGGAGGGTTGGGGCTTGTTGGGTCTTTAGGTGAGTGACCCTGTACGAGGGCAGCCCAGAGAAAATTCATCTTACCACGAGATTCCCGAAAGGGGCCCAAAAAAATTAAAAATAAAAGAACACTTATGTTCAAGGTCCGTTAATAATAAGAATTTAGATAGTTATGAAAAGAACATATAATGATATTAAAAAAAGAACATATACTGAAAGAGCATACAATATCTATTTAAAGAACACATTTTAAAAATAAAAGATAGATGTTATTTTTATATTGATGACATGCTTGGATTTAACTAACAACATGTCCGTATCTTTAGGTCGAAGACGAATTTGATTTAGCCTTGTTTAATTGTATCTTGTTTTTCTTCAATACCTATTGTAGATGCCGTTTGGCCTTCAATTAATGAATTTTCTCTTTCAAAAAAAAAAAAAAACTAACGACATGTTCTTTGTTATATCAATAAATTGTTCCTTTTTTATTATAAATAAACCTATAAATATATATAATCATATGCTCTTGAACAAAATGGTTAAATATTCTTCTTATATCGTTGTCTTGTTCTATTTAAACTTTGTTTTTAAAGATAAGTTGAAATCCTTTGTAGGGAAAATATTGAACGTGATGACAACACCATTAGGTTATCCCATGCTACTCATGTTTTATATAAACTAGTAATATATAATTTATATTATTCTACCAAAATTGTTTTAAAAAATAAACATCATATGCTATTGTCATGTTCGTTACATGTACAACATCAAAAAGAACATCACATATCAAAATTATTAATTAGAATAAATATAAAAAAGAACACTTACAAATGCCAAAAGAACATTTTTCTTCTTGAACACAAATAGCTTCAAATAGTGATATCAATGACATTTATAATAATCGCAATGACATTAATAATAATTACCAATATTAATAATTAATAAGTACAACAACGACAATAATAATAATCTTTTTGAACAAATGTACTAGTAAATAGTAATATTAATAGTAATAGTAATTGTATAAAGTAATAATAATAATAATAATAATAATAATAATAATAATAATAATAATAATAATAATAATAATAATAATAACAACAACAACAACAATAATAATAATTATTACAATAACAATAATGGCATTAGTAATACTAATAATCATAATAATGATGATGATAATAATAATAATAATAATAATAATAATAATAATAATAATAATAATAATAATAATAATAATAATAATAATAATAATAATAATAATAATAATAAGTTTTTAAATATAAGCATAATCTGAACTTATCTGATCTGATCTGAACTTATCTGATCTGAATTTATCTGATCTGATCTGAACTCATTTTTTTCTCGATTCGATCCGATCTCGATCCCGATCTGGCCTGATTCGATCTCGATCTAAAATAAGCAAAAATAAGGTGAACTGAACATAGCCTGAGTCTGACATATTTTAGAGTTGGGTTTAGAATTATTTGGGCCTGCTTTAGGATATAAGCATTGGGCAACCCAAAAGTTAAAAATGGGTGTAATAGTATCTTAATCATAAGGTCGTGGATCATCTTCGAACAATTATGGGCTAAATTCCCTTGAGTTGTACTTCTATAATAGGGCACTACTCCATAAGTCGGAATTCATCCTTCAACTTTAATTAGTTGTTAAAAGGACTTTTTCTATCCGTTACTGTTGCTAAATTGTCGTGGAAATTTAGTAAAAGTCATTCCAAATTAATCAAGATATCATAATGTTGTCAACTTATTATTGAGGTTTAATTTTTGAGAATTTCTAATTTATTCCCATGGCCACACAATAACAATAATTATATTGACCATTTTTGTGGTTGCTTTAGAACAATTAGGAGATTTCCTAGAACATGCTTATGATCACTAGTAAAAACGCTAATTTGTGTCTGTTATTTTGCATCGAATGAATAAGAAACCGATGCAAATGGTCTGGCGGAAATGATTTACGGTCCGCTGCCCAATCGACGCAAATGATGGAGAATGTGCGTCGGATTGACAACGAAGGCGACGTAAAACCTTTCAGTAGATGACACAATATTAATTTGCATTGGTCTGTAATTTTCGAGAATTTCTAATTTATGCCCATGGACACACAATAACAATAACTATATTGACTATTTTTGTGGCTGCTTTGGAACAATTAGGAGATATCCTAAAACAAATATGGGGTTATGCTTATGATGACAACATTCTGGAAGGTGGTAGTTTTATTTATGGTTCAAATCAATACGTTCTAAGAGCATACTACCTCTATTTTTTTAGTTGACCCGTTTCCCTTGGGCATACATGCCAATGCACTATTTTAAGTCTTTACATCTCTAATTATCAATAAGCAAAAATTACAAAAAATTGATATTATGAAAATATACATTGAGACGAATCTAACAAGATCCCACATGACTATATTTTTTCTTAAGTACAAATAACAAAAGATAGTCAAAGTTACACATATGAATAGTGTCAAAAGTCAAAACGGGTCATCTAAAAAAAACAGAGAAAGTATATATTAATTAATCTCATCTATTTCACAAGTATTATACCAAATCCCATCAATCAAATCACTTTAATATATTAAAAAAGGGAATGGTCAACTAAAGTCAAAGCCAGTCTTGTAGTGTTTCTAATTATTCCCAATTAATTTAGGATTTTTTATATACAATAATACAAATTTTGGCCCGTTCTCTCGCAATAATACAAACTTCTGATTATTTTTTAATAATACAAACTTTATGCCAAAATTCCTCCAGTAGGTCAATACCGGTTGTTGACTTGTTGTAGGAGGTAACTAAGCTGACGTGGCACCTCTAGGACACGTGTCGCTTTTTTATTGGCTGATTTCTTAAGTTTTATTTAAATTTCAAAAAAAGAAAAAAAAAAAAACAATTTTCCTTTTTTTTCTTCTTTCTTCTCCCCGCTCCGTGCTCCCCCCCTCCATTCTTTTTCTCACTCCCCCCCCCCACCCCCGACCCCTAGCCCCCGCTCCTCCCCCGCTTCCGACGACCAACCCCTAGCCCCTCCCCCCACCCCCTCCCTACCTTCCGACGACCAACCCCGCCCCCAGCCCCTCCCCTCGCCTTCCGTCGACCAACCCCCGGCCCCTCCCCCACCCCCTCCCCCGCCTTCCGACGACCAACCACACTACACCCCTCCGGCGGCCACCTCTGGCCCCTCCCCCACCCCGAAACAATTTCGCACCCCTCCAACAACCAACCCCCATTTATGGCCCCACCCCCACCCCGAAACCACACGCACCCCTCCGACGACCACCCCCGGCCTCTCCCCCATCCCCCAAACAACTCCGCACCCTCCCCGAACCATTTCTCTATCTTCCTCCTCCGCCCATCCCCTCGCCCACCCCACCCTCGGCCCCTCCCCATCCTACGAAACCCGGAAATCACTCCCCATCCCTCCTCCACCCCGAAACCACTCCACACCCCCACCGCGAAACATCGAAATCAGCGCGAGAGCAGAAGAGAAGACACCGGAGTAGCGAACGACGATGGATTGAGGGAGAGAGAGGGTGTGGAGTGGTTGTTTTCGGGTGAAGGAGTTGGGTTTTGTGTGGTTTCGGGTGGGGTGGGGTTGTTTTGGTTGGTGCTTTTGGGCGGGGTGGGGCTATTTTAGGTGGTGGCGGGGTGGTTTTAGGTTGTGGAGTAGTGGTGGGGTTACTTTGGGTGGTGGTGGCAAGTGGCAAAGTGGTGGTGGTTGGGGTAAGGGGTGGGGGTTTCATTGGTTGGGGGGGAGGAGAGAAATTTTTTGGGTTTTCTTAAAAAAGTTTACCTGTTTTACAGGTTACAAGTCAACTTGACCTACTGGAGGAATTTTGGCCTAAAGTTTGTATTATTAAAAAATAATCAGAAGTTTGTATTATTGCGAGAGAATGGGCCAAAGTTTGTATTATTGTAGTTAAAAAATCCATTAATTTACCCTTCTTTCTCACATTAGGCTTAAGTGGCAGTTGCATAGGTTTTTACTTTTAACAGATGGAGTTAATCTTTGTTTTTCCTATTTTTTAAACTCCCCCACCTATGTTCACTTCTTTTACGCACTTCTATCACTTTCTTTATTCATCACTCTCTCAATTCTCATCATTGGTACGGCACAGGGAGAACGTACAAGCAATAGTACGTACCATTTTCCATTGTGTTGAAGTTTTGGGTATACTACTCTGGTTTATTCTCATGCTTGATTTATGTATTCTACTGTCTTTTTTCTATCTCATTCTTCTACTTTTCTTTGTTATCATCTTTCTTAATCTCCTCTAAGGCATGCATGTGGTATTGTAGTATAATTTAATTTTATAAGTTTCAGTTGTTAATTGCAAAATTTTGGATTCAAGTGGAAAAATATCATGCAAAAGTTGGGAAAATAAAAAATTTGTAAGATGAAAGAGACAAGAATCACCCTTTTGTCTTCCTGTTCACATTTGGGTTGAACAATTAGAAAACTTTTGTGGTTTTTTTTTTTTTTTTTACACAGGAAAGTTGCTAGAAAGAATGTTAAGTAGCCCTATGATCTAGCCACGTATGGGGTACGTAACATGTTTCCTTCTTTTTCCATTGCCAAAAAAAGAATATAAATATGAGAAAATAAAAGTAAAGAAGATGAATAACATATATACATGGTTTGTTGGAACATTTATAGGGTAATGGGTTTTGTTAGCTCATATGAGTATATACTAGAAGAGGAGGAGGTCTAGTATGTTAAGGTTAGAATGCGCAAAATCACGTGGATTAACTCAAGCAAGACAGTGGGATGGTCGCGGGTCGCGACCAGCGCCCTTCGCGACTCGCGATCTTTATCGCGAGTCGCGACGAGGAGTCTGTTTTGGGGCGTGTAATTTTGCGTGGACGGTTTATAACCGTTGTATGGCATACATTTTCCTTTTAATGATGATTAAGTATGTTTAATCAGGGGATTAAAGGGAGATGAATGCTGTAACAGCTCTAATCAAGAGGGAAGATTATTCATCACCCTTGTTTTGTATATGAGTTAAGAGAGAGAGAAAATCTGATTTTTGAGATTGAAATCTACTTGCTTTGCTTGAGAGAAAACTTGCAACTTTCTCTTTAGTGTTCTTCACAAACGTCAAACACAAAGTTCTTATTGATTCACTTAGAAGATCATCTAGTGAATTGTTTTCTCCATTGTATCTCATTAGTTATTTCGTGTTAACCCGGTGATCCTAGAGGGGCGAAATTAAACTAATAGGAAAGCGTAGTTTCCATGCCTTGGAGTGGATATCCGGTTCCCTTGTTTGTTCTCTCTTCTAACAATCTATTAGTTTAAATTTCTTCTCATTTCGGATATGGCTCAATCACTCAAGGACATGACTATGAACTTCCAAAAGTTGGACAAGTTTGAGGGGGTGGGTTATCGAAGATGGCAAAAGAAGATGCACTTCTTGTTGACAACTTTGAATGTGGTGTATGTTCTATCAACACCCATGCCACTATTCCCGAAAGATGGAGAGGAAGAGTCCGTGGAGACTACAAGGAAGAGGACAAAATGGGAGAATGATGACTACATTTGCCGGGGTCACATCCTCAACTCTCTTACCGACCCTTTGTTCGATCTATATCAAAATGTGGAGAGTGCAAAGGAACTTTGGGATACTCTTGAGGCCAAGTATAATTCTGAAGATGCTTCAAGTAAGAAATTTCTTGTTAGTAATTTTAATTCATTTAAAATGACTAATGATCGGCCTATTATAGAGCAATTTCATGAAGTTCATCATATTTTGAACCAAATTAGATCACATGGTATGGTGATGGATGAGGCTATTGCTGTAGCCTCAATCATTGATAAATTACCAAATTCTTGGAAAGAAACTAAGCATTCCTTGAAACATAGAAAGGAAGATATTTCCATGGAGCAATTAGGAACTCATCTTCGTATTGAAGAGGGTATCCGGGCTCAAGATGGGGTTAAGGATACTACTCCTAGTATTCCTAAGTCTACCGTGAATATGGTAGAGGTTGGTGGGTCTAGTGGGACCAAGAAATCCAACAATAACAACTCTAAAACCAACTTTGCAAATAAGAAGAGGAAGGCCCTCACTTGTTGGGTATGCAATGGACCTCATCTCAAGAGGGATTGTCCTTCTAAGAAGAAGAAGACAAAAAATGGACAACCTAGTGTTGTTCAAAACCAAGGTAAAATTGCACATGAACATGTAATTGAAGAAATGAATTTTGTGGCTATGATTTCGAAATTATGTTTGTGCGGGTTGATGATTCTTGGTGGATAGATTCGGGGGCCTCTAGACATGTGTGCAATAATAAGCACTTCTTCAAGTCTTTGGAAGAATTGGATGATGGTCCAATCTTGTATAAGGGGAATGATTCTACGGTAAAGGCCAAGGGTATAGGCCAAGTATAATTGTTGTTAACCTCGGGAAAGACTTTAACTCTCCGGGATGTTGTTTATGTACCGGAAGTTAGGAAGAATCTTGTGTCGGGGGTCTTTTGAATAAATTTGGTTTTAAAGTTGTATTTGAATCGGATAAGTTTATAGTTTCCAAGGGTGGTATTTTTGTTGGACAAGGATTTTATTGTAATGGAATGTTTAAATTTAGTATTAATAATGAAATTGATACTAGTTCTATTTACATGCTTGATGTTTCTTCTCTATGGCACAATCGTTTATGTCATGTAAACTATCGTAGATTATATGACATGTCTAAGCTAGGTTTAATACCTTCTTTCGATTTAAAGTTAGAGAAGTGTAAGACATGCATGCTAAATAAGATTACAGAGAATCCTTATCCTAGTGTGACTAGACAAACGGTATTGCTTGAATTGGTGCATAGTGACTTGTGTGACTTTCATAGTTCACCTTCTTTGGGAAATAAAAAATATATTGTGACTTTTATTGATGATTATTCAAGGTTTTGTTACATATATTTATTATTTACTAAAGATGAAGCACTAGAAAAGTTTAAGATTTTTAAGACCGAAGTGGAACTCCAACTTAATGAAAAAGTTAAAAGACTTCGGACGGATAGGGGTGGTGAATACTATAATCCTAGCTATTTTAGTTCCATTGGTGTAATTCATGAAACAACCGCTCCATACTCACCTAAAAGTAATGGTATAGCGGAAAGGAAAAATAGGGTTCTAAAAGAAATGGTTAACACCATGTTTTCTAATTCGGGTCTAAATGACGGTTTTTGGGGTGATGCAATTTTAACTGCATGTTATATTTTAAATCGAGTTCCTAATAAAAGGAATAAGACTACCCCTTATTAACTTTGGTGTAACAAAAAGCCTAATCTCAATTACCTTAAGGTATGGGGTTGTAGGGCAATTGTCAAATTGACGGAACCTAAAAGGAAAACTTTAGGTGAAAAAGGAATTGATTGCATTTTTATAGGCTATGCGGTACATAGCAAAGCCTATAGGTTTTATGTCATTGAGCCAAATGATGTTGTCTCTATCCATTCTGTGATAGAGTCAAGGGATGCAATATTTGATGAGACTAGATTCTCATCGATTCCAAGACCAAAGGACATGATACCTAGTACTAGTTCCAATGTTGTGCATGACATTAACAATAATGATCATGATACTACAACACCGGAAATTAGGAAAAGTAAAAGAATTAGAAAAGAGAAATCTTTTGAACCGGATTTTCAACTATATTTAGTTGAAGGGTCAAAGGAGTCTATTGTGACTCAATTTTCATATTGTTACAATATGGAGGAGGATCCTAGGACCTTTGATGAGGCTATGAAGTCTCATGATTCTGCTTTCTGGAAAGAGGCAGTGAATGATGAAATGGATTCAATAATGGGAAATTATACTTGGATTTTAGCTAATTTACCCCCCGGATACAAACCTTTAGGTTGTAAGTGGATTTTCGTAAGGAAAAGAAAGATCGATGGAACCATACTAAAACATAAGGCCCGGTTAGTGGTCCAAGGTTTTAGGCAAAGATATGGTATCGATAATTTTGACACTTATGCTCCGGTTGCTAGAATAGCTACCATTAGACTTTTGATCAGGGGCGGATCCAGGATTTCGAGGCAGGGGTAGCGTAAATTTAAAAATAACTGTCGTATACCAAAAACAATAACTGTATCAATTAAATTTAAAATGTTACAAAATCCAAATACAATCTCGAAGCATTTTAATAAAAGAAAATTACAATTGTTCATCACACGTTCTCAAATTTTTAGAACCAATTTACAATAGCATCTATCTTGTATATCGGAAAACAAATAGTTCTCAAGATACGTAACTAAATTATAATTCAACCATTTCTCTCATAATTTTCTATTTGTTTAAGTTGGAGAAAGCTTTGGATTTGGATCAACTTGATTTTCTTTATGTGCTCCTTTGAAAAGAAAAGCTTGAGATATTCATTTCTTTCTTTTCTCGTCATAATTCTAAAATACATTAATACATATATTACAAAAATTTACTAATCAATTCAACTAGTATCTTTCTTACTCCTATGGGCATTATAAATTTCTGATTCAACACTCTTAACACAAAAATAAAAACCTCAACAAGTTACTTTCACAAAATTACAACTAACAATTCACACATTATAATATACTTGTTCAAAATTCACAAATAATTTGGTGATATGAAAGTAATAGTAGTTTAGGTGGGCAAATTTTAGGCCATAATCACCTAAAACTAAAAATAAATAACCCCCCTCCCCTCCCTCCCGATTCAACCCCACAAAATTTGCTAAAGTACCAAGAAAACTCATCAAAGAACTCAGTATTTCACCATGAAAATGAGATAAAAGAAAGACTAACCAAGATGTAGATAAAAAAAGACCCATTAGCAATTATCAATTTTTCACCACAAAATTGGAGTTTTCACTTTGAAATCTGCAAAATCCAACAACTTGGAGAAAAAACCACCACGACAATGGCGGAGCACTTGGCATTGAAATCGGGACAGAAGAAGACGGTAAAAATCGTGGTGGTTTTTACCAACGCCCCAAGAAAATGGTTGCTCTTTCCACTTCATGACCGGAGCTTGCCGCCATATAAATTGCTGCTCTCGAACCATATCAGCGCCCCGACATGATTTCTCGTGACCTTGCTTTAACTCATAAGAGAGAGAAGGAAAAGTTTAAAGGAGGACAGACAGAGAGGTGAAAAGAAGAAGAGAGAGGCGGAAAGGAGTTAGGGTTTGCTTGAACTCATTGCACGCTTTCTCTTTCCCTTCCACCGTTTCTCTTTTTTTTTTTTTTTTTTTTTTTGAAACCGAGGGTAGCACGTGCTACCCCTTGTTACTATGTAGATCCGCCCCTGCTTTTGATAGCATTAGCTGCGATTCATGGCCTAGTAATTCACCAAATGGATGTTAAAACTGCTTTCCTTAATGGTGAATTGGAGGAGGAAGTGTACATGAATCAACCTGAAGGTTTTGTGGTTAAGGTCAAGAGACTAAGGTTTGCAAATTAGTTCGATCTTTGTATGGTCTTAAACAAGCACCTAAGCAATGGCATCAAAAATTTGATGAGGTCATTTTGTCTAGTGGGTTCAAAATAAATCAGTCTGATAAGTGTGTATATAGTAAATTTGATAATAACAATAATGGAATTATAATTTGCTTATATGTTGATGATATGTTTATCTTTGGGACTGATTTGGAACAAGTGGAAAAAACCAAAGTCTTTCTCTCTTCTAGCTTCTCCATGAAAGATTTGGGTGAAGCGGATGTTATTCTAGGTATTAGAATAATGAGAGGTAAAGGGTCAATTTCTTTATCACAATCTCATTATATTGAGAAAGTGATTAAGAGGTTTAATGAATCGAATTCGACTCATTTTGCTACTCCGATGGATCCTAGTGTTCATTTGGTTCCGAGTAGTGGTACTCCTATTTCACAATTGGAGTATGCAAGCTTAATTGGAAGCTTGATGTATGCTATGACTAGCACTCGACCGAATATAGCTTTTGCTATTGGTAAACTCAGTAGGTATACTAGTAATCCTAGTATGTTACATTGGCAAGCATTGAGAAGAGTGTTAAGGTATTTGAATAAAACCTTGGATTATGTCATAACTTACAAAGGAGAACCTTCTATCCTAGAAGGTTACTCGGATGCTAGTTGGATTTCCAACAAGGAAGATTATTCATCCACAAGTGGATGGGTGTTTCTTCTTGGAGGAGGTGCTATTTCATGGGCATCCAAGAAGCAAACATGTATAACGGATTCCACTATGGCATCGGAATTCATTGCATTGGCATCTTGTTGCCAAGAAGCGGAATGGCTAAGGAATGTGTTGAGTGAGGTTGACTTGTGGGTCAAACCTATGTCACCTCTTGCTATTCATTGTGATAGTGCATCAACCATAGCTAAAGCTTATTGTGAAGTCTACAATGGCAAGTCAAGGCACATTGGAGTTAGACATAGCTATGTGCGTGAAATGATAAGGAATAGTTGTATAACTATTAATTTTGTTCGGTCTAGTTTGAACTTGGCGGATACGTTTACTAAACCGTTGTCAAGGGAACTAGTGAACAAAATGAATAAAGGGATGGGTCTTAAGCCTATTGAACAACCTATAGTGAAGGAAAACTCAATTTGATGTCTAATACAACATTAGATCTCAAATTGAATGAGGAAAGTACTTCTCTAGAAGGTTGGGAGCACTTGTTTAAAACATCCCAAGGTTAGTGCTTGTTTCTACAATGTTAAGAGGTTGAATTTATTTCTTAATAAATCTTTGATAAGTGCTCAATTGTAGGAGCATGTTCGTAAAGATTTACCTATATAAGCTAGAGGTTTGGCCGCTTCACCAAGTCTAAGGCTTGACTTGGAACGCTTATGAATGGATATGGACACCAAGGCTTCATAGGTGTCGGAGGTTAAGAACTAAGTTTATGCTTATGTGTATTAGTATCTTCAATGATTTGTGGTGGTTATATGATTCAAAGCTTTGTCTATCATTATGATCGAAATTGTTGTAAAGTTACTTTTACTAAGTGGAGATTCAATCGTAAGATATTTCCATGATGCATGAGCATGTTTTGTTTGTGATTTATAGCAAGTTGAAAACTTTTCAACATTACCCTATAAATGGGAGGAGGATTGTTGGAACATTTATAGGGTAATGGGTTTTGTTAGCTCATATGAGTATATATTAGAAGAGGAGGAGGTCTAGTATGTTAAGGTTAGAATGCGCAAAATCACGTGGATTAACTCAAGCAAGACAGTGGGCTCTTCGCGACTCGCGATCTTTATCGCGAGTCGCGACGAGGAGTCTGTTTTGGGGCGTGTAATTTTGCGTGGACGGTTTATAACCGTTGTATGGCATACGTTTTCCATTTAATGATGATTAAGTATGTTTAATCAGGGGATTAAAGGGAGATGAATGATGTAACAGCTCTAATCAAGAGGGAAGATTATTCATCACCCTTGTTTTGTATATGAGTTAAGAGAGAGAGAAAATCTGATTTTTGAGATTGAAATCTACTTGCTTTGCTTGAGAGAAAACTTGCAACTTTCTCTTTAGTGTTCTTCACAAACATCAAACACAAAGTTCTTGTTGATTCACTTAGAAGATCATCTAGTGAATTGTTTTCTCCATTGTATCTCATTAGTTATTTCGTGTTAACCCGGTGATCCTAGAGGGGCGAAATTAAACTAATAGGAAAGCGTAGTTTCCGTGCCTTGGAGTGGATATCCGGTTCCCTTGTTTGTTCTCTCTTCTAACATGGTTTACTCAAGATGACTTACTTCACGTCTTCACCTATCAAGGGGTAACATTTTCTTATTAACTTTCGTGGAGGATCAAAGAAGAGAAACAATGGAAGAGCTACAACTCTCTTCCTCTCAAAAACGCTCTCTAAGTGGAGAAAATCTTGGCTTGAATTCGCTTTATGCTCAAGTATATGCTGCAAATTACAAATCACTTGTTTTCCTCTTATTCTAGTCTATGATATGAACAAGTTCAACATTGAGATCCAACAAATCCATCAATCCATGGAAGTTAAATTTGTTTCCCTATACTAACCCAGCAGCCAAAAAGCGTATCAACAAAAGATGGCATTTTTAGTATTATAGCATGTGTCACTACCAAAATTGATAAGAAAATGCTCATTTTCCAACTTTTAGAAGTAGAAAAGAGAACTCTCTGCTAACCCAACTTTCTGCCAACAACAATGTATTAAACTTTTATTCACAAAATCTAATGTGTTGACATTTCTTTGTATCATGTAGAATTTATAACGGTTGGAGGGGATATATTTCGCAAAGTCATCGACTCGATGAAAGAGAAAAAATGACCAACAACTAGTTTATGGGTTATTAGGATCCTGGTTCGCCCAAAAAAAACTTGACCTGTACCCTGACCCGACTACCCAATTCTTTTCTCAGGCCAGGTACAAAACAAAACCACTTTTTTACCAGGTTTTTCAAAGTGGATGAGCAGGTCGGGCTTTGTGGGTTGTAGTTGGGTATGAAGCCCTATATGGAAGTTTGGAAATAGCAGAGGGATCATATATATATCACATAAGAAGTTCCCTGCATACTACAATTTCTGATGATTTTCACTCATTACATGAAAAAGATTGTTGCTCCAATCCTCAATTTCAATCATGCAGTACAAAAAGGGTCCAACATGAGATCGATTCGATTGTTTTAAGTTCAAGTACAACAAGACTATTTAATCAAATCTTAATTTAGACAAATACAAGGGTACAAATATACATATACAACACAACAATTTTAATGACTCAAAACAGAGCACTCTTTTTCTATACCAATACAACATGCCTAACAATTATAATCTTATACAACATACATTAAGCTTCAGAGGCAATCACCCCGATTATGGCGTCTGAGCCACCGAGCCCCGTCATCTCAGTCTGAGCTTTGGGAGCACATGTAAATGAACAGCTACAACCACCTGATATTACGAGTTGATGAGTACATATTAGAACATCATAGAAGAGTTTTAACTTTTAAATGGCTGTAATGTCAATAAAATCATATAGAGTATATATAAATCTCATCCCTTGGAGTTACTTCACAAATTCGTTCACACTTGATACCACCATTATGATGGCAATTAACATAAATTATTTTTCTTACAAGACAACACCTAAAATTCATTAACATAACCTCTAGATTCATGTAAGAAAGCAATGAATAACATAAAAGACAGTGTTATTTTAGCAGAAAAGTACCTTTAATGCAAACTTTCCACAGGACATAAAGGATAACAATGAGTACTACGCCGAGAAAAGTTGGCAAGGCTATCTTGATAGCTGTCCCACCTAAAACAAGCACACCACCACCACCTCCTCCTCCTCCATTAGTTGCGGATTGCGAGACTGGTGATTCGCCTATGCTTAGAGCGGAGTTAATACGACCGGAAGCAGGCACTACAGAAAATAGAAAGATGTTGAGGAGATAAACAAGTGCAATACAAGTAATTGGTCGCTTACGCTTAGCCAGCTTGAGTGATGACATTTTCAAACAGAAATGCAGGAACTAAGGGAGGATTTTATTTTTAGTCTAGGAGAAGAAGATGGAAAAATGTGAAGGTATATTATTTGGCCGCTGCTGCACATATATATAGGGAAATTGGAGGGAATATCAAATTGTCGTGTTTTAACTTACAAAGTAGTATAAGTACTTCATCAACTATCAAGTATGTAATGAGAGCTCTATTTTGGACCTTGAACCTTGGACCCTTCCTGAATTTTCAGGGTTCACCGGTTCAGGTTCACTTGTAAATTTGCATTATATATAGGATTATAGGGTGAACTGTTAAGGCTCAATATGTGGGTTTAAAAAAAAAAAGTCAAACAATATAAAAGACTTAAAATTTATTACTCCTAGTCCCATGTTTATGAAGTATGATGTAGCTAGCATCGAATTTAGGGGTCCATGTTATATATCTTATTAGTAACGAACAAGTAATTATTGTAAGAACCACCTGAGTCTAATGTATTGTCTGGGATTTTGTAGAGACCATTTAAATAAATAAAAAGTTTATAAATGAAAACTTATTTTTGCGTTGAAAAAAGCCATCAAAATTGACTTGCAACCAAACAAATTGATGGAATTATACGTTCCTGAGTGACTTAAGCCTTTTTTTTTTTTACTGAGTTAATGGAATTGCAGTTAAGTTCATTTAAATTAGTTTCTCTTCACAGTTTTAGTTCACTTTAGACAAATTTATTAAGTTCAGTTCAGTCTAAAAGAATAGGGCTTTAAACTCCTTCACTGGCGTTATACTCTCTTCTAATGCAAACACCTCATTATTTCCTCCTCGTTTTGTTCTAGCTAGGGAAGGGGATGGACCAATCGCAAATTATGTGCTCTAAAGTACATTTTGTCACATATTTTGTTCCAGTGAACAATACGTAAAATGTAAAAACTGTTTGTCAATCATTATGGAGGCTCTAATGGACCCATAATCCGACTTCGATTCGATTGAACCTTGTCGAAGCTATAATGGTGAAACCTTATTTGGTCTTGTAAAGTGATATGTCTCTAGTGTATATGTTTTTGAGACTCATTAGTGTTTTGGATAAATCCAAATTTATGATTATGAGAATTGGGCCTTGGTCTAGTTCTTATATGTTGAAATGCATACTTACCCCGGGGTGCTAATTAAGCCAGTCGATCGCGAGCAGGGCCCTGCTCGACTCGACTCGAAATCTCGTTAAACTTGCCAAACTCTTGCTCGACTTGTGTTCGTTAATATTTTTTGCAGCTCAACTCGAGCTCGATTAGCTCGACACAAGCTCGATTAGCTCGACTACTCGAAAATCATTTGTTTATTTATTTATTTATATCTTTTAAATTCATGTTACTAGTTTATGAAGTATGATCATGGAGGTATGGACCATGAGATAAATTTTAATTAGGCTTGGTAACTTAGACCTTATTTCTCAAATTTTTAAAAACTTTCATATTAAATAAAATAAATTCTTAGAAAAATATATATAAGAAAAAATTATCGAGCTGCTCGCGAGCTTAACGAGTCGAACAGGATCTTGCTCGACTCGCGCTCGTTAAGGTTTCGAGTCGAGTTTTGACCGTGTGTTGACCGAGTCGAGCTTGAGTTGCTCGCGAGCTGCTCGATTTGATTAACACCCCTATACTCACCGTAAGCCGACTTACATAACCATTTATTTTTTTACATATTCTAGTTTTTTAGGCACGTGCGTTGCACGTCTTTGAATTTTTATTTAGTTTTTATCAGGAAAGATAATTGGCTCGAAGGCCAACCCCTGCTAGGCTACTAGCCTGCAGGGCATACCATCTTAGAGGTTGGGTACAAGGCTAAACGGCCCAGAAGACAACAAACCTGAAGGTCCATTGACACCACAAAATTCCCCAATATATTGTTGGGATGAGGATTTGAATCTTGTGCTCCCTAAAATTCGGGGCAGTACCCCACTGAGCTACCACCTATCCCTCTCTTGCATGTCTTTGAATACAGTAGTACTTCATTTGTTCCTTTTTCATGTTCCTGTTTACTTTTAAATAATAGTTTTTAATACACATATTCAAACATGAATATTCTTAATATAAATGAAAATTCAAAATTCTAACACTACACATTAAGATGAATTAAATAAAACGAGTATGTTTTTTTTTTCTTTTATCTTAATGAGTATTTTTGCTCAAAATTTTGGCTATTTATCATAAACATTCCAAGTAGAAACGTTAAATAGGTAAAAGGCATGTTACGTTTGCTACTTCGAGCTCCCACTACCTACTTGTGCTTGGAAGTAGGGATTCCCTTAATCCCCCCTACTATCAGGCGTTGACATGTATAGCTGGGCTGGCTGACCTGCGATAGGTGCTGGTCCAGTAGGGTCCTTCTTCTTACCTAGGAGTTCCCGGTAGGGGCCCAAAAAAAAATGTTACATTTGCTACTCATATTTTTTTATATTATTTTTATATTTATATTGAAACAAATCCCATAACCATTTGCATAATAAAATTTACTTTCATGTATTAATTAACAAATATCAAAATCTTTATAGTGCTCTTGGGTGCACCTACTCTCACATTTTTTGTACATTTTATATTGCATATATCATCTTCTCCTCGTTTGAGCAAAACATGTTATGTTTGGAAGCATAATTCTATGTGTTCTAAGAAATAAATAAAAATTTGCAATAAATATAGTCAAATCATGTAACATTGGAAAATTTGTCAAAGCATACGTTTTATATAAGTTTTGCGAGAAACAACTTTTTATAATTTCTCGAACAACTTAAGACTTTAATTTTTTTTTACGAGATAACTTTATCCTATTTTTAGGTGTTGACCCACCAGTTTTTGGCGTTGACCCACCAATTTCCCGGTTTTTATATACCATCTTTTCTGCTAATGCCGCATGCGCATCAGTTTATTTTTTATGCGTTTTCCCTCCATTTTCTTTTCAAAAGAATGTAAAAACCTGACTCACGTATAAAGTACATGTGGGATTTATCATTTAAGTGGGTCTACAATAGAAACCAATGGGTGATCAATGCCAATAAATAAGATTGTTTCTTGAAAAAAAAATTTAAAGGTATTAAATTCCTAAAAAAATAATAAAAATTATTTCTCGCAAAAAATAGTATATAAAAGGCCAATACTAACAAATTTTTTCTATTGTATAACAAAACTTCAAAATATGTGCTCAAAGTTACAAGGGTAATATATTTATTCTACCAGATCTTTCGCCAATTGCAGGCTTTTATAATTGCGAGTTTGTTAATTGCAACCTATGCATTTCAAACTCTCCAATTGCAGCCTTATAAAATCAATGTACCTTTAAGTTGCAGCCCAATTTCATTTTCAGGCCAAATTAGCCTGAATATGACGTCATACTTAACCAAAGTCTCAACCCTTTTCCACTTCCCTCCAAAACCCTCGACTTCTTTTTCTCTCTCTCCCCTCTAACCTCCATTTTCTCTCTCCTCTAACCTCCATTTTCTCTCTCCTCTAAGTCTCAGTGTCATCTCCCAAATGTCCTCCTCCACTAGTACCCTCATTCGACACCCTACGATTCCGAGTATATTCATCCTCACAAATTGCATCAAGTTTTTTGTGCTTCTTTCGTGTTCTTACACCCAACCAGGTTCCATTCCCGCCCTTATTAGGCGAAATGGACGCCGATTGAGATTTTTGCATGACAAAATACTTATAAAATAGAGCAAATACACCTATTTTCGGAAATGCCAGCACAAAGAGGAGAGAAGAGATAAGAGTGAGAAAATGGTGGTCCTGGAGAGAGAGGAGAGAGAAAATGGTGGTCCTGGAGAGAGAGGAGAGAGAAAATGGAGGTCAGAGGAGAGAGAGGAGAGAGAGAGCAAATGGAGGTCAGAGGAGAGAGAGAAGTAGAGGGTTTTAGCCTGAAAATGACCGTTGGACCTTAACTATGATTAACATGACGTCATTTTTGGCCTGAAAATGAAATTGGACTGCAACTTAAAGGTACATTGATTTTATAAAGTTGCAATTGGAGAGTTTGAAATGAATAGGCTGCAATTAACAAACTCGCTATTATAAAAGGCTGCAATTGGCGAAAAATCCTTATTCTACCACATGAAAAATCATGAATGATGAGATCCCGTCAAAAGAAATAAAAATAAAATAAAACGAATGGTGAGATCAAAACCAAAGTCTCAAAGAAGGCGAGGGAAAAGAAAAAAAAAAAAAAGGAAACAAAACCAAAGAGAAAAAAAAAAGTCCATTGTTAATTTGTTATTACAACAAGTTGGATCTCGCGAAGTTGCAGAGTGCAAATCAATAATTAAAATTTGTGGGGGTTTCGAATTAATCGCAATTTTCTCTCTCCTCATTCTTTGATTTATCTTCCCGCGTTAGTCCACAAATCTCATCTTTAGCATAAAAAAAAGATGTTAGAGAAGATTGGATTACCAACAAAACCCTCATTACGGGGTAATACTTGGGTTGTTGATGCTTCTCACTGTCAATCTTGTTCTTCTCAGTTCACTTTCCTCAATCGCAAGGTTCTTAATTTTCCTCACTTTTTCTGTTTTGAATTTTTCAAAAGTTTGTATTTTTAGGTGATTATGATAGATTTTGTGATGTGGGTTATCGCCAAATTATAATATTTCTTGTTAAATTTGATGTTAATGGTATGCTAAGTTGAGAAATTTATGAAGTATGTTTAATGTGTATTTTCTTGCTTAGGTTTTTTTTAGTGAATTACAGTGTGAGCTTAGTTTTAGGTATGATTAGTGATTATTATCATTCATTGTGATTTATGAGTGAAAAAGGGTTTAATTTTTGTATTTCCATTGATTTGGTGGGGTAGTAATATATGAAAGCAGGAAGTTGTTCATGTTTCTGAAGAAGGGTATTGTGGTTTTTGTTTTGTTTTTGTATTTTCTTTCAGCATCATTGTCGAAGATGTGGAGGAATCTTTTGCAACAGTTGCACTCTGAACAGAATGGTGTTGCGGGGACAAGGCGATTCTCCGGTTCGTATTTGTGAAGCTTGTAAGAAACTAGAAGAGTCAGCTCGGTTTGAGCTGCGGCATGGTCATAAGAATCGAGCTGGGAAAGGTATCAACTCTTGTTTTATATGCTTAATGGCTTGGTGCTTCTTGCATATGAAATTCGATCTATATGAGACCTTGCTTTGTATTGGATGTGTTTGTTTTGCGTTTGTTACTCAAATGCCTGTGTCAACATTCTTGCTTATGGCAGGTATTGTTGGGGCGGAATGGCGGATGGTTGTAGGGGAAGAATTAGATTTTAGTAGACCTACCATTGTGATTGAGATGAGACACTTTACACAGTTTACAGTATAGGGTACCTTAGTATACTTTACTAGTATTGTATGAATGCCTTTGTTCTCCTGCTAGAACGGAAAAAGGATGGTTAGGTTACTCATACAATCATGAAGAAGTCTTAAACAAAAGACAGTTGTGGTGAGACATTTGTTTAGTCCTTGTTCTGTTGTAGTCAAAGGTTGAAAGACTTGAAACCTGGTCCATGAGAGACTCTACCAACGGACAACATTGTTTAGGGTTGACTCAGTTGATTGTTGATTGTACAGTTTCTGGCTGGAAACACTTTGTACTGTTATGTTTTTCGGATTTTTTTTTTTGGTTCTTTTGTTACATGGTGTTTTAAGATCTGTGTTATCAGCTAATGTTGATTTCGTCTCACCAGGGACCTCAAAAACTGCGTCAAGGAGTGTGGATGAAGTTCTAAATGAATTGATGAATGATGGGAAAGAATCTGCTCGTATGGGATCTGGGAAAGAAATTGCTAGCCAAGATGAAGATGTAGATCTGATAGGCGATCCCTCTAATAGCAGTAATAGTGAGATGGATTCTTCTACTCCTGAAGAATTGCACCAACAAGCTTTGGATGAAAAGAACAAATATAAAATCCTTAAGGGAGAAGGAAAATCGGCTGAAGCTCTTAAAGCCTTTAAGAGATCACGGGAACTTGAGCGACAAGCTGCTGCTCTGGAACTCCAATTGAGGAAGAATAGAAAAAAGGCTTTGGCTGAGACACAGAAAACCCAAGACATGTCTCCTGAATTAGGCATAAGAGATAAGCCTGGGAAAGTTAAAGAAAAGGATGATCTCACAGAAGAATTAAAAGAACTTGGATGGACTGATTTGGATATCCATAGTGCTAGTAAAGCACCACCCCCAACAAGCTTGGAAGGTGAGCTTCTCAATTTAATCCAGGGTTCTGGTGAAACTAGTCGCAGTAAAGTGTCTTCTGGTTTAGACAAGACTCAAGTAATTGCCATTAAAAAGAAGGCTCTCGCGCTTAAGCGTGACGGGAAACTTGCTGAAGCCAAGGAAGAGCTAAAGAGAGCAAAAATTTTAGAGAAGCAACTTGAGGAACAAGAATTTTTGGCTGATGCTGAGGAGTCTGATGATGAGATATCTGCTTTGATTCGTAGTTTAGATAATGATGAAAAAAAGGATTTTTCTGCTGAGTTGGATCTGGATTCTGTATCTGACTTCAATGATATCTCGGCCTTTGCTGGTGATTTTGGTATTGATGGGAACTTTGAGATTACAGAGGATGATATGGATGATCCTGAAATGGCTGCTGCCTTGCAATCACTAGGCTGGACTGAGGAGCCTCATCAACTCGAAGATTTTGTATCCCAACCCGTTTCTGTTGATAGGGAAGCACTTTCAGATGAGATTCTTAAGTTGAAGAAAGAAGCTGTGAGCCAGAAACGATCCGGGAACATGGCAGAGGCAATGTCACTGCTAAAGAGGGCCAAAGCTCTTGAGAAAGATCTTGAAAGTTTTGATTCTGTCAACAGGGCTACACTTGATTTCAGTGCCGAAAAAGAATCCGAATCAGGTGGATTGCATTCTAGGACATCTAACATAATCCCAGACAGAGACAGAAAATTGCCAAAAAAGAGTAGATTTATGATTCAGAAGGAGCTTTTGGCACTGAAAAAGAAAGCTCTTACCTTAAGAAGGGAAGGGAAATTAGAGGAAGCTGATAATGAACTGAAGAAAGGAAAAGTCCTGGAGCAGCAACTTGAGGAGATGGATAATCCTGTCAGGATGGACACTCAGTTGAATGTTGGCAATGAAGTATTAGAGCCAGTTTCTGAGCACCTTGATTTGTCTTCTTCTCTTGCTCCTAAGGATGAAGAAAGTGATGTGACAGATCAAGATTTGCATGATCCGGCATATCTTTCACTTCTCAAGACCTTGGGCTGGCAGGATGAAGACAATGTTAGTGTGATGCACCCTGCTGAGGTGTCTAATAAAAAGGCCGAGGTCACTGTGGAAAATAGAAACACTGCTCCTGCTGGGCGTATGGTTGAGAAACGGAGAAGAAGTAAAGCGGAGATCCAGAGGGAACTATTAGGCTTGAAAAGGAAGGCTCTGGCCTTCAGACGTCAAGGACAAGAGGCTGAGGCTGAAGAAGTGCTTGAAACTGCTAAGATATTGGAGGAAGAGCTGGCTGAAATGGAAGCACCAAAAGTAGAAATACAAGAGCGCAAGGCTGAGGATGAAGCTGCAATACAAGGAAATCTACCTGAAAACACTGAGACTAGGGAAAGTGGAACTCACCAAACACCTCTCAAAAGACCAGCTAAAGTTAATGATGCCTCAGAGAAACGCCAAGTGGTGCAGGCAGCCATACAGGGTGCTGAGCTTTCCCCAAGTGTGTCTCCAGAGAACCAAAAAAGTGCAGCTATACAGGGAGCTAACCTTTCCCCAAGTGTTTCTCCTGATAACCAAAAAAGTCCAGTCCAACAAGAGATTCTTTCTCATAAAAGGAAAGCGCTTGCATTAAAAAAACAGGGTAAATTGGCTGAAGCCAAAGAGGAGCTTAGGAAGGCGAAGCTGTTGGAAAGAAATTTGGAGGATGATAAGCCCCAGGACCCCACGGGTCCCATACCCACGGAAGTATCTTCAAGAGAGGAACGTAGCTCATCCATTTCCGCCTTACCTGAGGAGCGGGACCCTCCCAATGTGGCCCCGAAACCAATGTCGAACAGTGAGCGTTTAAAATTGCAGCGAGAGTGCCTGAATCACAAACGGAATGCTCTGAAGCTCCGTAGAGAAGGTAGGACTGAAGAAGCAGATGCTGAACTCGAAATAGCCAAGAAACTTGAAGCACAGCTCGAGGAGGTTAGTCCTGCTAATCCTACCGTACCCTCATCAAATGGAGGACCCGTTGACGATGCTATTGTTGAGGATCTTTTTGACCCTCAACTCTTATCGGCTCTTAATGCAATTGGTCTACAAGATGCTCACGTTGTTTCACATACCCCAGTAAAAGCAGAGCTACAGACATCAAGCTCCATTAGGAATGAGAGTTCCAATCAAGAGAGAATGCAGCTGGAAGCACAAATTAAGGCTGAAAAAGTGAAGGCCCTGAACCTGAAACGCAGTGGAAAGCAAGCAGAGGCGCTGGATGCTCTTCGCCGGGCCAAACAAATAGAAAAGAAGCTTAATTTACTGCCTTCATAACTCATAATAGAGATCCATTTTTGTGTTGAATCTCTATATTCTCGAGGATCAAAGGCAGAAAATTTTGTATAAATTTACAGGAATTTGCCAATTCTGCTTTAATTGGCTGAGGATCAATGTAAAACTAATTAATTATTATTGAACCAAGCTATTCTGTGAATATTATAGATACCTTTAAGATGTTTGTGCTACTTATCCAAAACTCATAGTCCTGATATCCTGTGGAGGCTTGTGTTGTCTTGTGTGTATTCTTTATTATCTTCGTTTTTCTTCTTCCTAGAAACACACTTAATTACGTGAGATTTTGTTAGATTCGTTTTATGTGTATATACAAATAATTTTTTCTTTTTCCTTACATAATCGACTTATCGTTCCATCTTATCATGGGCTTTTTGAGCTGCTTCGCTTTCTTACCGCCATAGTGTCATTGCCATTATTTCCGCTTTGAGCTCGGATTCACCTCGTGCGGCTGACTCGACGGGTCCAATTTGTGCTTGATTTTAGCTCTCCTGAACCATTTCTCACCGTGTATGAACTTTTAGTGTGAGCTCAGCATACTGACTCGTCGATTTTGCAGCATGAAAAGCCTTTTATTCAGAAAGTTCACATCATCTAAACGAGTTCCCGTGTTCCAACCTTTGGTGGTAGCACCAAAACATTTTTTTTTTCCACGCAACTTACGTAACATGATAACATCATTCTCTCCTTTCTCGTCCTCTTTTTTTTTTTCATTCAGGTGTTTCATGAATATGTTTCTTGTTTCTTGTTTCTTGTTTCATGGACATTAATATGAAAACAATAGAAAATTATGACTACTTTTTTCAATATACTACTGTTTAAACTTTTTTTTTTTAAAAATAAATTATTATTGAGTTAATCTTTCTATTAGTGAATTAGCTTTGAAAAAACAGAGGAATAATTAACTCATGAATTTGCTATATACCACAATCCTTGATTGTTTGCTTCATTCCATATTCCATGGTGTCCCAAAAACACATATTTGACCATTATCATGTTTAGTTACGTATTTGTAAAATATATAAGAAAACTGATTTACAGGTCCTGTTTAGATTTAATGAGGATTTGAGGTAAATATTGGTACTTTGACTCTAATAATGGAAATATATGCGCGTGGCATGCTTCCCTCCCTTTTCGCTTAGTGGTTCTGATATGTACTAAACTGCTACTCTAAGTAGTGGTTTATATGCGTGCCTTAGAGCTTGTCTTAGGGATACAATATAACCGCTATTTGAAATAGTGGTCAACTTCACATTATTGGTATTAACCACTACTTGGAGTAGCGGTTTGATTAAAAAACCAAAATTCTGGCGCGCCGTCCTACGTGGACGGTATCCATGGAATTAATTTCAAGTTCAGCGCTGCCTTACGTGGACGGTATCCATAGAATTAATTTCAAGTTCAGCGCATAGGAGGAATTAATACTCCATTTGACATTATTCATGGAAAAAATTCTGAAGAAAAAGGTTAGTTTGCTTCTTCTTCTTTTTTTCTCTAAAATCAAGTAGGTTTCAAAGAATAAAGATGTAAAAACAAATGTAATAGAAAATAAGAGAATGAAATCAAGTGGTATGCCTAAGGATGAAATTGTGACACATGTTTGTTTTTTATTTAGACAATTTTTTATATAATATCTCTAGTATATTTTTCTCTTGGATTACAAAATAATATTATTATATTCTTTCAACATTTTCTAGTGCTATAGTTGTATCTACATATCCTAAAAAAATATGTCACTAGCCTTTTAATGCACGCAGTGCGTGCGAAAGCAAATAGAAATGTTTTTTATTATAGACATTTGACGTCTTTGAAAAAAGAAAAGGTTCATCCATTAATTATCTACACGTACCAATTTTAGCACAATTATTGTGGTTTACAGATGTTAGTAATTTATTTGCAGTGTTTAAAAGATTATACTTCCTTCCATATTTGCATTTCACCTTATTAGATTATGATATTGGTGGGAATATAATGACCTACTTATACTACCTATCCCATTTTGTTTCTCCTCCACCAAAAAATCATGACGTTCCTCCGCTCCCACCACCACCTCCCTCCACCACCACCTCCCTCCACCACCACAACCTACCTCCACCAGTAAACGATGTTCTTGCAACACAAATTCAAAACCCCTAATTATTCTACTCTCAAAAGTCTTTGTTTTTTTAGTGTTTTTTCTTTTATTCTCTCCGTTGTTTTCTAGACCATCTGATAGTTGCTTATTACTTATGTTATTGGGTTTGCATTTTGCTTAATTTTTGGTGATCTATATAAGCCAGCAAATTTAGAGCAAAAGACTCACACCAAACCATTATATTTCATTCTTTTCAAGAAATCTCTTGAAAACTTACCGAAGTAAATAATACAGTTTTGAAAACGGAGTTCTTGGTGCTATCGGCATTAAAATGGAATACCCCCTCTTGATCATATATAATTATACTGTTGTGATTAAAGAATTATCTCTATTGGAGTTGAACGACTCTTACTCTCTCTCCTTTCTGGTGAGAGAAAACAAAAACATAGCATTACTATAGCCTTCATTTTTCTCTCATATCAACTTAATTTGAAGAAGCATCTTTGTCTTCTTATTATCCAATTTTATTCAAAGGAACCTTTTCTTTTTTTTTCCCTCTTATTGGTATCTGATTTCGTTTTATTTAGTAATGTTAGTTCTTCTTCCGCAAGAATTACGAAATGAGAATCAATTACAAAGTAAAAAAAATACTTTTTGCATGCAATTGCCTTTTTGCTCTTCTTGGTTTGTGGATATGTGGTTCGATTACAATGTTTGTCAAAGGTACCTTAAATAAAAATCACACTGAAAATGAATGTTGTACTACTTATATAATTGTATAAGGATGAAGAACAACACAATTATTTGTGATAGAGAATATATTTAGGATATATTTCCTCATAGATTTAGGATATAATTTGTATAGTTTAATATTATATCTTTCAGATTCCTAATGTTGTTAGGACTAGTATTTTGTAACCCTATATATATTGATAAATGTAATCACTCCAATATTACAGAGTTTTTTGCACAATCTAACATGATATTAGAGCGTAGGTAAGAGATCAAAGATTTTTAGCACTTTTCTTCCTTGGACCTCACACCAAAATAACTTCACTCACCCTCAGCCCACTAGCTCAATTCCCCTAGACCAGCTCCAGCAGACCCCCGCGCCAGCCCGTACCCCCTGCAGCTGCCCTCTACAAACATCCCCTTACCTTGGGTTCGTCTCCCTGTGCGGCCCCACGACCTTACACGCCCCCACCCAGACGCGACGTTCCCCCTGCAACCCATGAGGCCGCCTCCACCCTCCTCACACGTCACTAGAAGCCAACATAGGATATTCAAGCCCAATCTTAAATATGGGCTCACCATACTTCCTCCCGCCCACCCTTCGTTGGTCTGACAAACAAGCTTTGACCGACCCAAATTGAAATGCGGCTATGCAAGATGAATATGGTGCTTAATTAAAATAGGGACATGAGAATTAGTGCCTAGGCCTAATGGGGTGAATCCTGTTAATTGTATGTGGCTTTTTCGACATAAAGAAAAATCTAATAGCGAACTGGAAAGGTATAAAGCTTGTCTAGTTTATGATAGCAGGTCATAGGAAGTTGGTGTTGGTTGTGATGAGACATTTAGTCCAGTTGTCAAACCTCAGACAATTCACATACATTGTTCTGAGTTTGACAATGGCTCGAAAATGGTCTATTCTTCAACTTGATGTCAAAAAATACTTTTGTTCATGGTGATCTCAAGGAAACTGTTTATATGTATCAGCTTCCGGAATCTGTTGATCGTAGAGCCCCTCACCATGTCTACAGACTCCGAAAAGCATTATATGGGTTAAAATAGGCTCCTCGGTGTGGTATCACCGGTTTGCAATTTTTTTTACTTCATCCGAGGTTTGTTATTACTAAGAGTGACTCAACTTTATTCACCTACAGTCAGGGTTCTGATCGAGCATATTTATTGATTTATGTAGATGATATTATTTTGACTACCTCCTCCGAGGGGTTACGAGAAAGACTTATTACTCAGCTCAAAACTGAGTTTCTGATGTCAGATTTGGGACCCTTGAGTTATTTTCTGGGTATTGTTTTTCTATAACTCCATCTTACATGCTTCTCTCTCAACAGAAATATGCACAGGAAATATTGGAACGTGCAGACATTAGCAATTGTAAACCTGCCGCTACTCCTATGGATACTAAGTCTACTCTTAGTGCTGATTCTGGCCCTAAGTTCCAGGATCCTACTAAGTACCGCGACCTTGCAGGTAAGGTTGTTCACCGGTCCAGGACCGGACCGGAATCTAGAAATTTTTAGGACCGGGACCAGACTGGAAAAATTCCGGTCCGGTCTGGACCTGAATTTTTCCGGTCCGGTCCGGTCTTATACCTGTTGGACCGGAATCTATGTATTTTTTAAATAAATCTTTTTTATCTGATTTAAACATATTTATAAATTAAATACATCAAAATTTAATCAATTTAATATCAATATTACTAAAGCTAATAAATAGTAAGTTTTTACTTTCTAACTTTCTATATTTAAAACTTTTTTAACATAAAAACTTTTTTTTTTAATAAAAAATCAGAAATTCCGGTCCACCGGCCCGGACTGGAATTTTCTGGATTTGGACCGGACCAGACCGGAAACCCGGAATCGGGATTTTCTGTGGACCATGGACCGGACCGGAATATCTCGTCCTTCCACCTCTAGTTATCGTTGTTTTCTTGGAGACAACCTTACTTCCTGGTCCTTTAAACGTTAGGCTACTCTTTCTTGTTCAAGCACCGAAGCTGAATATTGAGGTGTCGCTAATGTAGTTGCCGAGTCTTGCTGACTTCGTAACCTCCTCCTTGAGTTACATTGCCCTCTCCGTCAGACCACTCTTGTATATTATGATAATATCAGTGCTGTCTATCTATCTAGTAACCCTGTCCAACACCAATGCACCAAAACGTGTTGAGATGAATATTCATTTTATTCGGGAAAATGTTGTGTTGGTTAGCTATATGGGTTCTGCATGTTCCTTACAGGTATCAATTTGCAGACATCTTCACTAAGGGTCTACCTCGACAACTATTTACAAATTTTCGATCCACACATAGCGTTCGACCTCCTCCCAATATTTTCTCCCATGTGTAGGATATAATTTGTATAGTTTTGACATTATATCTTTGAGATTTCTAACGTTGTTAGGACTTAGGACTAGTATTTTTTAACCCTATATGTATTGATCAATGCAATGACTCCAAAATTACGAAATTTTACCCAATCTAACAATTTGTATGCTTTGGAATGAGACACGACTTTTCATTTTAATATGATGTAGCTCCTCTAGAATTTATATCGCTTAATCAAATTTTTATTCTCACAGTTTTTCAATCTACCTAAAAGACCTATCATCCCCACTGTTTTTTTTTTTTTTTTTTTTGGTGCGAATGAGCCACAAGGGCGGGGATGAGAATCGATCCCAGGATCACCTGGGATCGGAAGGGAAGCTTTAAATAACTGAGTTATCCCTCACTCTCCCTATCATCCCCACTGTTACTCTTGATATGCATGCTTAAACCCTAACAGGAGAGTTAATTGAGGCCAAAGGGAGTGTTCATCTTTATAAATTCTTTGGCACTCGAAACTAGAACATTATTTTCACATATCACCCTTGCAGAGGCCAGATATAGGACAGTTGGCACTAATTAACGTATGATTCATACGATTTTTAAGCATGGTCTGATAACTTAATGTTGCGACGCCATGCTTACTTCCGCCGATAGAGTTAGGCCCTGTTTGACACTAGTGTTTTAGGTAGCGAGTAGCTGTTGGACAAAATCAAAATGTTACTTAAGACAATTACTAGTGTTTGGTAAAGTAGTGGTTGTAGTAGCGGGTAGCGGTTGGAGTAGATTATGGGTAGCGGTTGTAGAACGTACAAGTAACGTTTGAGATTTATAAGTAGCGGTGTAGTAAATAACCACTATATAATAGCATAAGGTAGAATTGTTAACCAATGTTTTTAATTTTTTTTTCCTTAATATGTCTGTTTACTAATTGCTTTATTTTATGACAATCCATTATTTTTTCTTTACAATAGCAGGAATGTGATATAAACATTTATTTTAAAGATAAGATATAACTAATATTTCACAATATTTTACACTCCTCACTCCACAAGCATTTTAGTTAAAATAGGCAATATAAATTTATTTAATTTGAGGGTTGAATATCATCTTAAATTTATACATGTCTTTGAGCTGTTAAAAAGTCGTATACTCCTTATTGTGTAAGTTCTTTGAAAAAATAAATATCGAATTTAACTATTAAACGAACATATGAAATTGTTGTAGTTCATTTCATATTTGAATAAATGTAGTTCATTGTCTTTTATAATTTCAACAGCTACTTTTGCCAAACACTTCTAATTAAACAATTACTTCAATCACTAATCGCTAACAGCTATTAGTAGACAGCAAACAGCTGTCCCCAACAGCTATAGCTACTGCAACAGCTAACAACTACTAGAACCGCTAGTTTTGCCAAACATGCGCTTAGACTTCTGATTGACAATAAGATTTTGTTTGGTAGGGTACAAAATATTTCACAAACTATTAGAATAGGCGGTCTAATTTTAACATTATATTAGACAAATCCAAACCAACATTCTTCTAACAAGCCTATTCATCTTACTCTAACCCAACATTATCCCTAAATATCTCGCACCAATCTAGTCATCCCTTCTCTTTTCCTTTATTTGTTTCCCTTTTGAATCTCGAACTAAAACAAACAATTTAAATATATAATAACAAAATAGCAGACTTACCGAATAGATTAAACTAGTCACTAAATGGATAAGATTAGTTACGGAATGGATTTTAAAATGTGATTATTCAATTGAATAAACTAGTCACTAAATAGATGAAATTGGTCACTCTATAGTTTAATCTAGTCACTATATTCAGAAAGATGATCCGTTCTCTTCTTAATATTGGGCTTGGTTGTTGACTAATCAATATATATATATATATAAAAGATGAACTTTTCGGGAGCTTAGGGAGCTCCTCAAGATTTCGAGGTCATAGAGCGCGCCACGTAGGATTGCCATGTCATTAATTATTATTTTTATTTTTTTACAAAAATAGAGTTCTACAAAAATTTAAATACGTATAAGGAGTTTTGGATAAGTGAAAATTAGAGTTTGATTTTGAATTAACAACCCAAATAATTATATTATGTAAATTGCGTATAACTTTTGCTACGTAATTCGGAATATTATAATTTTTGTACCATTGGATAGTGCTCGAAATATACTTCGAAATAAGATTCACTTACAATGCAGTTCGACAACTTATGAAATAGAGAGCGCCACGTAGGATTGTCATGTCATTAGTTTTAATTTTAAATATTATAAAAAATAGAGTTCTACATATATTTAACAGTTTTTTCACCATATACCCCTGACTAATTTTTTTTGCACCAAATACCCTCGCAAGTTTCCAAATTCACCATATACTCCTCACGTTTAAAAAAAATACATCCACTTACCCTTTTGACTAACGGTGTTAGACTTCCGTTAGTCATTAGGCCCTAATCCATATCTAACCCTAATTAACTAACTTAAATCAAACCCTAATTCTAACTCTAACCCAATTCACTAACTTGGGCCCTAACCACTAACTTGGGCCCTAACACCTAACCACCCCTTACCCCCCACTGCACCACCACCCCCGTCACCACCACCACCCCTCCCCCTCCCATTTCCCGTCGCCACCACCACCCCATCCCCTTCCCTCGCTGCCCTCTCCCCTCCCCCTTTCCCCCACCGACCCCCTCCCCGCCCCCTTCCCCGTCACCACAACCTCCCCTCCCCTTCCCCGGCCGCGAATCCCCTCCCCTCTCCCCGCCCCGTCGCGAACTCCTCTCCCCCTTCCCCTGTCGCGAACCGCCTCTCCCCTCTCCCTCGCCCCTTGCGCGCAATCCCCCTCCCCTTCCATCGATTCTTTTCAACAACCCAAAGAACCCGATTTTTCGAAACCCAACAACCCAGATTTTTCGAAGAAACCCATTCAACCCAGATTTTTCGACGAAACCCGGATATTTCGAAGTAACCCAACCCGATTTTTCGAAAAAAACCATTCAACCCAGATTCTTCGTCGAAACCCATCAACCCAGATTTTTCGAAACCCATTCAACTCGATTTTCCGAATTCAACTCGATTTTTCGTGCCGTCGGTGTTGGAGCCGAAAAGGAAGGGGGGGGGCGGGGTTGCGGAGGAGGGGGAGGGAGGAGGGGGCTCATGCGATTCGGCAAGGGGAAGGGGGGGAGAATGAGGGTGCGGGGAGGGTGGAGGGGGTTCGCGCAACGAAGGGAGGGGTGCGGGGAGAGGGTGGAAGGGGAGGGAGGGGGGGCTGCTGGGGAAGGGGGGCTGCGGAGAGAGTGGAGGGGAGGGGGAGGGGGTGTCTGCGGGGAAGGAGGGGCTGCGGGGAGGGTGGAGGGGAGGGAGGGGGGGTGCTGCGAGGAAGGAAGGGGAGGGGAGGGGGAGGGAGGGGGTCATTGCGGGAGAGGAGGGGGGGGGGGAAGGGTGGTGGTGCGGTGGGGGGTGGGGTGGGCTAGGGGTAAGGGGGTGGGGTGAGGGGTAGAGGGTGTTAAATGTTAGGGTTACGGTACTAGGGTTAGGATTAGGGATAGGATTAGAGTTTGATTTAAGTTAGTTAATTAGGATTAGGGGAGGATTAGGGCCGAATGACTAACGGAGTTTAACGCCGTTAGTCATTAAGGGTAAGTCGATGTATTTTTTCAAACGTGAGGGGTATATGGTGAATTTGGAAAGTTGAAAGGGTATACGGTGCAAAAAAAAATTAGTCAGGGGTATATGGTGAAAAAACCGTATATTTAAATACCTAAAAGTAGTTTTGGATAGGGAAAATTAGAGTTTCATTTTGAATAAACAACCTAAATTATTATATTATGTAAATTGTGTATAACTTTTGCTACCTAATTCAAAACATTATAATTCGTCTACCATTGGAGAGTGCTTGAAATATGCTTCAAAGTAAGATCCATTTACAATATAGGGTCACAAATCATGAAAATTTATAAAGAATAGAGTTTTACATAGATTTAAATGCATATAAGGAGCTTTTGATAAGCGAAAATTAGAGTTTGGTTTTGAATTAACAACCCAGATTATTATATTATCTAAATTGTGTATAATAATTTTTGTACCATTGGATAATGCTCTAGATATGCTTTGAAATAAGATCAATTTACAATATAGTTCTACAACTTATGAAATATAATAAAATAAACAACAATGTAAAATTGATAGTCTGATTTTAAATAAAAAATCTAAACTATTATAAAATGTAAATTGATTATAACTTTTGCTACATAATTCGCAATAGTTAGTTTTTTTTTTACCGTCGGAGAGTGCTCGAGATATGCTTTGAAATAAGATCTATATACAATATTGTTTTACAACTTATGAAAATGTACTTATTTAGATGAACAATAACATATTATTTATTCTTTATTTTAAATATATAAAAAATAGCGTATTATACCTGACAATACTAATTATGTCTTTAAGAATCATACTTTTAAAAATTGATTTATATAAAGATAAAAAATTCATATCCATAGTTTTGAACCTATAGCATTCCATGATGGCATTACATGAATAATCAAATGAAAGTTTGTCATCGAGATTGCAGAGGTATTATGCAATTAACTAATTATTTTATTCCTAGAATATTTATTGCATACATAATTATTTATGTTTTTTCCCATATATCTATATGTAAGATCTTATTCTTTTCTCCATGAACTTAATTCTACTAAAACTATTTGGAAATTAAGATTCGCGTTTCTAGACTGTTTAAGGTCACGGATCATAAAAAAGGGGGAAGTTTGATAAGTCTTGATATGGTCATGATTGATGAAGAGGTATTTTTTTTCTCTCTTAAATAGTATTTTCAATTATTAATAGAGGTTATTTTTACATTTAATTAATTTTATTCATGAAACTATCATTATGATCTTCTTTTTTGCTTTTTCATCTTCCATTCTATATGCGTTAGTGTTTATGTGCTATATTCAAAGTTGAAGTTGTGGCTGACACTCTTTATTATGAGTTGGGGATAAATAATCCTTAATAAATTAAACGCAACTTTATGAGGCAATTTAGATAATTAATGAGGGTTTTATTAACATATAATAAAGGCAATATTGTCAACAATAGTTGCTTTTGTTTTACCAAAAGTGAAATGGTTCAAAAGATGAAACTACCCAAAGCGGTAATTGTTGTAATAGAAAAGGAATAGAGAAAGTTATAAATACAATAGTGTTGAAGAATCTCATTTCACAGCAACACAAAATTGACAATAATATTAAACAAAAAATTTACAAAAAGATAAAATAAGCAACAACCCGTGCAACGCACGGGCTTCAAAACTAGTTCTTAATTAAAATTAGACGGTTTCTTACAAGAACAACTGAACTCTCATTTTCTGTTGTTTGATTTGGGAAGGGATGTAAAAACAAGTTTTCCATCAAGGGGAAATACCTGTTGTATAGGTGAAAATCATTTTCCTTTAAAAAAGAAGGGAAAACACATTGTTCTCCCTAGCAACCTTTTACTCTCCTCTTATCCATTATCTCCCTTTCCCTTCCCTTTTGTTTTTTTCCATAGTTTTTTTTTAACATTAAATCAAGCAAAAGAAATTAGCCTTGCAATTGAATTTTCTATTGAAAAATGTTTTACATGAAAAATCAGTTTAGATTGAAAATGTTTTATATAACCAAAAAAAAAAAGTTACATGAACTGCCATTATTCAGCTTCGTGAATCTCTTCGCTTGAGGCGGTCGCGATATTTCGCGAACTCCTTTTAAACAATTAAGATTATACATCAATAATAAATTATTATTCATTTTAGAGTCTAAAGTTTGGTTTATTTAGGGAAGTATTATCTAAGCCACCCCTCAAAAAAAAAGTATTACCTTTAGCATTTCATGCACCTTGAAATATTTATATAAATTTGAACTAATTAAAATATATTTATGCAATATGCTATTCTAGATTTCACACAATTTTATTTAAGCTTGTTAACTATATAAAAAGATGACGAAAGAAGCCTAAATATTAATTTAACATACTCCATCCGTTCCTTATATTTTTAATACTCCCTCTGTTTCATTTAAATCTACACACTTTCTTTGTTATTCCATTTCCTTTTAATCCACACACCGTTACTTTTTCTATTTTTGGTAGTATATCCCATCTATTTTCTCCTATTTTTCCATCCATGTGATCCACTTTTTAATATAAAAACCCATCTTAACATTTCTTTCTCCACTTTTTTAGTTTCTTTCTCCATTTTTTTAGTTTATGTCTTTCACTTTTCGACTTTTTCCTTCGTTTTACCCTAAAGTAAAGTGAGTAAATTAAAAAGAAAGGGATAAAGTATATAAGAAAAAACGTAGTCAAGTTAAAAAATTAGGAGAGAGAAAAAAAAGGGGGAGAGAAGGGTGAATGACCGGATCATTACAATGGTCCAAAGAGAAAGAATAAAAAGGTATATCATGGCCACATGACAATTTTATGGGTGGAAGAGGGACATGGCAGTGGGCCCCATGTCCTGCTTATATTAGTTATCAAATGGTGTTGCATTCATCAATCCAACGGTTGGGAGTAAAGCCTGTTTTCTTTGGCATAAAACAACTGAACTGAACTGAATTAAACTGAATTGATTGCAACTGAACTGAATTAAATTATAACTAATAGTAATGATAATAATTTAGGAACTGAACTGAACTGATCTGAATTAAATTATAACTAATAGTAATGATAATAATTTAGGAACTGAACTGAATTGATTGCGACTGAACTGAACTGAGTTGAACTGAACTAAACTGAACTGAACTAAACTGAAAATAAGCTAGGGTGAACAGACCCTAAGTAGAATTTGTAAAGTTGCAAAAATTTGCAACAATAATATTCAGTACTTAAATTTACGATTTATTAAAAAAAAAAATATACCAATGTCTATATTTTTTTGTTGTCTACAAATAGAGACCAATATTAAGCTACTTTTACACATTTTATTTTTATGTTCATTTTGTTATTGAAAGTTAAATTTGTTTCCTTTCAACATTTATCCACCTCACAAAACTATATTCTCTCATAATAAATAGGCACGTGTAGTATTAGTTATGGATCCCAAAACTGACTGGAAAAAGAAAATAATTTTAAGTATGATATTATTAACTTAATTACCATATCAAGTAATTAAGTACAATATTAACAAAATTAATTTTCGATAATATTATTTAATCACAAACATATAAATTATTGGAAAAATTGATAGGAACAATCCTAACTTTGGGCGTTCTGCCATTTTCAGTCTTAACTAAAGATTATTTCTGAGCGGTCCCAACTATATATCATTTTTGCCAAAATTGGTCCCAGGTGACTTATTACCTGTTTAATAGGTTAATCCTTCTTCCTTTTTATCTCTCCTATCTTTTTCCTCCCCTGACAGCCCCCAGCCACCCCCTCCCCAGCCACCCCCCAAACCCATTCCCCCTCCCCTGCCACCCCCACCCCTCCCAAAGAACCCCCCGAGCACTGCGTGACTACACGAGATTCTAAAGAAAATAAAGAGTCAACCCAAATTTCTGGTTCTGATCAAAGATTGCAAACTTCTTCCATCATTGTTGATAAGCCAACTGGAGGAAATATGGGCAGAAGCAAGTCAAAGGAATTTATTACAAATGCACAAGCGCTGGTTGTCCTGTCAAATTTTTGCTTCTCCAGTTCTCAGATTACTCGAGTTAAATTTTTTTCTGAAAACACTTGCAACACCCGAAAATCACAGTCTTTCTAAAATTTACACCACAATTGCAATACAATCAGGAATTTCCTCGACGTCACAGCTTAAACACAGAAACCCAATTAAAGCTGAGATTTCTTCCTCTCTTTCTCTCTCTTCAAAATCTGTCTGATACACCAAAGTTTTAATCTTTATGGCCGCCATTGTTATTCTCTGATGAAACTCTATCTGGGATTTTGAATAAAGTGTTTCAATTTCAAATGGCTGACATTTTTTACCTTGAATCTTCTTCACCACTTCTCTGATGAAAGCAAAGATTTATGCTTTGATGATCTTGATGATGTTGTCGGTGTTGGTGGGTCCATTGATGACGATCATTATGATTCTAAAATCCCAGAAAATCACTCATTTCTTAATTCACAGCAGTTGATTCTTTTGCCTGAACAGAGTGAAGAGAATCTTGTTTCCATGGTGGAGAGAGAAAATGAGTATTTACCAAAAAAAGATTACCTCCAAAGATTGCGATGTGGGGAATTAGACTTGGGTGCTCGTGGGGGAGGCTTTTGATTGGATTTTTAAGGTGTGTGTCGAAGGGGTGGCAGGTTTGGGTGGGGGTGTCGAAAAGGTGGCAGGTTATAAGGGGGGAGGGGATGGGAGGACTGGATGCCCACTAGAGGAGAGAGAAAATAGAAGTTGGGCAAAAAATAAAAGAAAATTCGTTTTACCTATTGCAGCAGGTCATCAACCTGCTGGGACCAAATTTGGCAAAAATGATACATAGTTAGGACCGCTCAGAAATAATCTTTAGTTGAGACTAAAAATGGTGGAACGCCTATAGTTGGGACTGCTCCTGTCAATTTTTCCTAAATTATTTACATGTAATAATCCTTAATTGATTCTTAAATAGTCCATAATAAGAAAAAGATGGGGTAGAAAGGAGATTGAGGAGAGAGAATATATAGTGGGGTATGGTAAAAAGGAAGAAAGAGAATGTGAAGATCTAAAATTATAGATTATCCGTTGGAGGTGAAAATATCATAAAAATTAATAGTAGATCATGAACGATGTGGAAGAGTGATGAAGTATTAAAATATTTGATGATACAAGATTTTGGATCAACCATTGGACATGCTCTTAGTACTTTGATAATATCAAAATTTTATAATATTTACAAATATGTAATTACATATATTTATAGTCAAAGATGTGCATTGACAAATGTACAAGTCAAACTAGAAACATCAATAAGAAAAGGAGGGAGTAAAAAAAACACTTACATGGAAATATATTCTAGACAATTTTACATAATTATGAGCTTGAATTGGCAAAATAAACAATTTTGTTTAGCAACAATCTATTTAAAAAGACAACAAAAAATTATGACATTTTAGGTGTGTTTGGAAAAAGATAACATTGAGTAAATGAAACGGATATGTAACCTACAACATAAATTTGTACAGCTGGTCTTGTAAGAGACCCCTATTTTTAATTTAAAATTAGGCAACAACCCAAGCCCAAAATTAAGAAGAGAAAATACCATCTTTCTGAATATAGTAACTAGTTTAATCTATTTAGTGACCATTTTAATCCATTTAGTTCTCACATCCTTTAATCCATTTAGTGACTAGTTTAATCCCTTTACTAACTAGTTTAATCCCTTTACTAACTAGTTTAATCTATTCGGCAAGACTGTCGGATTAGTTTATAAAATTGTTCGATGTAGTTCGGGATTCAAAAGGAAACAAAGAAAGGGGAAGAGAAGGGACGACTAAGTTGGTGCAAAATGTTTAGGGATAGTGTTTGGGTTAGAGTGAGATGAATGTGCTTGTTAGGAGAATGAAAGCTTGAGTCTGTCTAATTTTATGTTATAATCAGACCGCCTATTCTAATATTTTGTGAAATTTGTATTATATTAAATCTCTAAATTCAACAAAGTTTCATAAATATTTTCTTATACTTTTTTAAGTCCTTTAAATCAAAACTTTTAAGACCAAGCAATGCTACGCCTAGTGGTAATATTTGGCCTAATAACATCAAAGTCCTGTGCAAGACTGCCTTACTGTAAATTAGTGTAAGCCCACTTTATTTTTTGTCATAAAGGGTCATCTCTTACCTTGAATAGTGATTTCCACTCTAAATAATCCCTTTAGGACAAAAATTCACCCTTATCTTATCATAAAGACATAACTATGATCCCCTCAAAAAAAAACATAAACTATGATAAGACGATTCAAGTTTTTACCACTTATGCACCTGTTATAATTGATGTGGCCTGGACAACAATAGCGAGAAACTCAACATTTATCGAGAAAGTGTTGGCGTCTCATCGTGAGAGGTCAACATGGCCTCTCACAGAGGCTTTTCGTCATTTCGCACTAAAAGACAAATGACCTACCTTGAACTTTGGTACCAACTTATACCAAAGCTCAGTAAAACTGAACTTCTATTCATTGCCCTAAAAGTACATAAAATCGCCCCAAAAAAAGTTGAAATTACAACTCTAACCTTTTCCTTCTTTTTCCCTAAACCACCACCACCACCCACCTCACTCCACCACCATCCACCTCCTGCCACCACCACCCCATCGCCACAGCCACCCACTGGAAGCCGTCAAATTTTTTTAGGACCATGGAGCGAACCCCTGGCCTGGACGTTCGCTCCATGGGGCAGACGTTCGCTCGATGGTCCTAAAAAAAATTCGACGGCTTCCAGGTGGGTGGTGGAGGAGGTGGTGGGTGGCAGTGGGGAGGTAGGTGATGGCGGGTGGTTGCAGAGGGTGGCAGGTGGTGGTGGGTGGTGTGGAAAAGAGGAAGGGTAAAATAGTCTATAAAAATAAATTTGGGGCGATTTTAAGTAATGTTGGGGCGACGTTTAACAAACCCCCAGTAAAATTGGTACCAATACCAAAATAAATCTTACTTTGGTACCAAAGTGTAAGTGAACTTTGGTATCAAGTTTGAGTTTTGATACCAGTTTTACTTACTTTGGTATCAACTTTGAGCTTTGCTACCAGTAACCAAAGTAACTCTTACTTTGGTACCTCCAAATACCAAAAATTTGACCTCTCGAGCTTTGGTACCAGTAATATTTGGTACCTCCCGATATTAAAACGAGAGGCTATTTTGACCTCTCATAATGAGACGCTTATCTTATCCAACCTTAGATTTATCAGTTATTCGGTCTCACTCTTTTAATAAGGTCCCTACTCCCTACAGTTCATTGCCATTTTCGATCATTATCCTCTTTTTTCGATCAATATACTGACATGATTTTCGTTGCCATTTTCATGATTTCCTTCTAATTCCAGATATTGCTCTAGTTATATGCCAGTATTTCCAATTATTTATGCCCAATTCTTGCAATTGCATAAGATTTTGTAATTGCAATCATTCAAGGAGCTCTTTCATATTTTTGCTCATTTATCTATTTATCTTCTCCTCTTTCTTCCCTAATTTTGGAAAAAAAAATCTCAATTGAGCTCTATTTTCCTGTTTTTGTAGGATTTTTTTTTTCCAACAAAATGGGTCTCAAGAAACTCATCCAAAATCTGTGTTTTTGGGTATTAATAAATTACTGTCTGCTTCCTTTACCAACTTATGGGTTGGTGAGAATCAGTCTCAAAAGAGTTGATCAACATCATCAAACAAATTTCAATGCTATTACATCTGCAAGAAGGTTGGGAATAATAAATGAAGTGGGTGTTGAGGACCTTGATGCAAATAGTGTTGATTCAGGTGGAGAAATTATATATTTGAAGAATTACATGAATGCACAGTTCTATGGAGAGATTGGGATTGGCACACCACCACAGAAATTTGTTGTCATATTTGATAGTGCAATTTCCAATCTTTGGGTTCCTTCTGCAAAATGCAACTCTTCTGTAAGTGGATAAAAGTTTTCTATAAACTTTGTAGCCTTGTAGGTAAAACTTAAAAAGTATTTATTAATTATGCTAATGTCTTGAGTTTTCACGAGATATGCCTAAATCCTCTCGGAGCGTTTTTGTAAATAAATGTGACATTTTTGTAAATGATGAAGTAAATACTTCCGCCGATTCAAATTACTCTCTACACTTTTCATATAGGGAAGTTTCATATTACTTGCTACACTTCCTTTTTAGGCAAAAAACTCTCTCTATCTCTCTCCTCTCACATGTGTCCCTTTTCTTTTTACTCTCTACCTCTCTTTTCTCCAAAAATTGCCTAGGAGTCCGTGAATTGTGAAGTGTAGCAAGTAAAATGAAACGGAGGAAGTATTTATTTTTTCAAAAGAAGTTAAAAGAAATATAACTTTATGTTGGTTTTCTGAAATAGTAGTGTGAGAGTTCACCATAGGAAGTAAACGAATTTTGAATACACGTGAATTAAGTTTCTTCACTAAATTCATGAGAATTGAACAATGTTACTTGATTATTCATAAGAGAAGTCAGGGGCGAAGCTATATTGGGCCTAAGAGGGCCCTGCCCCTGCAGCCCCAACATAGCTTTGAAGAAAATTAATGGGTTACAATGGTTATATCTTGTTGTATAGGTAATCTGGAGTCCGGATCCTCTAGAGTTTTAATAGAACTCTACAAGGTAAAGTTGTATCTGAACCATACATTTTAAAATCAAGGGCTCATATTGGTGGGAAGGGGGAAATTAGGGGGTGAATTTTGATGAGAAAAAATAGGGGGGATTTTGAAAAGATACTATATGAGCCATTGATTTTTAAATCAATGGTTGATATTGCTCAAACTCTACCTTGTAGAGTTATTTTAAATCTGGCCCCCCTTTACAACCATATTTAGAATTCTCTGTTAAACTGGCTCCGCTCCACAACTAACCCTGTCCTCGCCCCTAAGAGAAGTAGAACTTCCATGAATTTGTACCTACCTAGGGGGGAATAGATAAGCTACTTCCCCCATTTTGTAGGAAGTAGAAGTTCATGGAAAGTTCTACTACCCCATTTTGTGGACTTTTTGTCAACCAAACAATAAACCCATCTTACACTTTATACGAAATAGAAATTCTCATGATTTTCTTGGCCGACCAAACAAGCCCCAAAAGTATAGGTTATTAGAGGTAGGATTCCTTTATTTTCTGTCGGCTAAATTAGAGCCCATAGGCTAAACCGAGTTCACTTACGTGAGGTCAGAATGCCCGATAGTCTGGTCGAGTTAGTTCATTCATCTCACATTTTGCAGTCCAATAAAAATTATATGTTAGCCTTGAACTGGTAGATTGTCTTCCTTCTTGTTCCAAGAAAAATAAAACTTATTATGCGCTATTCCATTTATATTCTTTTTAATGTGTTTATGAGAAATCGGTATTTTTCATAATCTATACCTGGTAAAATTTGAAAATATACATCCGTTGTTTCTCTTTAGTTGATAAGTTTTGACTTTGACATATTCACATAGTCTATTATGACTATCTTTTCTGATTATATAATTAAGAAAAGATATCGTCATGTGAGACTATTTTAGTTTCGTCACAATATATAAACTTGTTATATCTTTTACTTATTGATGAAAACAAATTAACTAAAAAGAAACTAAGGAAGTATATCACAACAAAGGCATGTCCCTCTCCATACAATCTTTTGTTTAAAAAACCCCTCCCTGGCTCCCTCATGTTTTGGCTAGCTTTTACGGGTTTCAAAAGCAATGATGTTGAAGAACATAGAGTATCTCTAGATTTAGATGCTTTTATAATGAAAACAATAAGCTAGCATGAATTATATAACTATTCTTTAGTTATTTGTATATTTTCATTACTGAAATTGCTGGCATTGTTTGCATTCTTTAACGTACTTCCATTGTGGAAGGCTTGTCATCTTCATTCCAGGTTTGAGTCGAGCTATTCAAGTTCATACACAGAGATAGGTAATACTTTGCTTCGTTAGCTGGCTTGATTTATTGACACAGGTTGTCGGTAGACTATGATACATTTATAATCATTAAGCTATGTTTGGTGGGACTGTTTTTAAGAGCAAAATGATCTTTTATGAAAAATATTTTTCATAAGGGAAAGCACAATGAAAAATTTGTCTTCCTTTGTTACATTTCTTACTAGAAAAGTGGGAGAGGAGAAAATAGAAAATGGAGAGATGATGATAGGAAAGAATTTGACAGTTCTTCCTTTAAGAGAGAAAATATTTTCTATTATTGGGAGAACTATTTTCCACCATTTACACACCAAACAAAAGAAAATTGAGAAAATTACTTTCATAGAAAAATGTTTACCTCACAACCAAATACTCTTGTAATATATTCTACATGCTAGTCAAATTTCAATATTTTGCTGATTATATGTCATCTTACGCCTCAGGAACACCTCATGACATTAATTATTCGCCGCAAGCAAAAATTAGTGGTTTCATCAGCAAGGATAATGTTGAAGTTGGAGGCCTACTTATAAAAAATCAAGTATGTTTCTTAAGTACTTGCTGCTGTAACTAGTAAAGTCTTTAGATGCTTCATTGTACAAAACCAAATTTTTTACCAGTAAATTTTTTTTATTCTTGTGGTCAGATATTAGTTGTCGCATCGTCCCAACACATCATGAATAAAAAAGATGTAATTTTACAAAAAGACCCAACAAAATTGTTGGATCATTCATCCCCTCATCACATAAGTAGTGGCATATTAGAAAACATAACCATGATGATTGTTGTGTTACAAGATGTGACAAGTTTTTCTGATACATTTAAGACAATATGTGTATTAATTTTGGATAGAGAGAGTACATTATTGTATAAGAGCAGTCTACATTAGTAATTAGCAACAGAATTATGCTACTTTCATCTTTAATTAGGTTCATTTCCATGGTTAACTAGCTAGAGTAGGACATGCAATACCTCCTCTTAGAGCAAGTTTTATATTGTCTATATTATTTGGACTTTCATTCCTACAGCAGAATCACACCTGAATTAAAATCTTACTAATTCTTATATAAAAAATTATGCGTGCAGATTTTTTTAGAAGCAACAAGTGAAAACAGCCCACTTTTGCCACTTGCTAAATTCGATGGTGCAGTTGGGCTTGCATTTCCAGATGATTCAGACAGCACTACAACTCCTATTTGGTAATCAAGTGAGATTCGGTTAATCGGTGTACACTTAAGAGCGGTAATTTGGTAAATTCACTTGGTGTGGCCTACTCCAACCCCTCTCTCTTGTCCACCGGTGAACTTGTTTTCCATTTTTATCTATGGTAAACACTAAATGATTAATGGCAACTCGTCCCTAATACGGGAAAAGTATCCAATCTCAAAGGGCGATTCCTCTAAAGATTTCCCAAAATCCCCCTCTATATGTTAACAATACCTTCAAATTCCCCTAAGAATTGGGATTAGATATTTTTTCTCATTTGTGGTAATTGGTGAATATTCTTAAGCCATCGCTAGCTATAAAAGGAACTTCTATGATTTGGTGACACATACACTAAATTATAACTATAATGTAGGCATACAATGGCAGAACAAGGCCTCTTAGATAAGAAGATTTTCTCAATCTGGTTTAACCCAAATCCAGAAGAGGATTTAGGAGGAGAAGTAGTTTTTGGAGGAGTTGATCCAAAACATTTCAAGGGAAAACATACATATGTTCCTGTTATCCAAAACCAGCAGAATCTATGGCAGGTCAGTAGAAAAAAAAAAAATTTGGCACGTTTTCCCTCTTCTATTTAAGATTTTATTTCTTAATAATACCAAGTTTGTGGGTATCATTTCCTATTGCTTCGAAGTGACCTATTATTTGTTAATTGTTATACAGGTATTTTATTCTCTTTTTTGTTCGTCTAGATGTTCATATTTCTTTTTTGTTCCTACCGTGACAAATAGTGGATGACATGTGGCTTTTGTATCCTCAAACTTGAGATTATTCAAAAGAAAAAAAGAACGAAATTCATATGGGAAGATGCCTCAAACTTGGGATTTATCATTTATGTTGTCATTTTTAAGAACAAAGGCTTTAACAAATAGTAGTTGTTATTATTCTTCTAACGAGTTAAGTTTCTCACTGTTTCTTCAGATTGAAATCGGAGAATTCTTCATTGGTAATCATTCATCTGGTATAGTCCGACAAACATTATATTAGTTGATTCTTATGACTATTATTTGTAGAGTTGTATACTATCATACTCTAACTCTTCATTTTACTACAAATACTTTGGTGAGTGGGTCAGACGCTCAACACTCGAACTTGGGTATGGACACTTTGACATATCATTTCATGCTGAAATTACGAAAATTTTCATAGATAGCATAGCAGAGTGTGCATCCTTGGACCCATACCCGTGTCTGACACAAATACTCAAGACCAAGATAAATTAAGTTGCAGGCTGTAGCTAGTTTCATTGAGCTGGAAAATCATCATGCACTGATAAATTTTTTGAATAACAATTCGTATTACTCAGGCTATTGTCAGGATGGTTGTGCTACTATTATTGACTCAGGATCACCAGAACTTACAGGCCCTACAGTATGCTTGATTTCTCAAACTTGAAACTTTATTTACTTGATCAAATTCATTCAGCTCCTTTCATTTATTAGCTGTTATGAAATACTCCACTGAAGTCTAGTGAATTTTCAGGTTGCTGTTATTGAAATCAACCATGCGATAGGAGCAAAAGGTGTCAAAAGCATGGAATGTAAAGAGATAGTTTCCCAGTATGGAGAGATGATATACGATCTTTTAGCATCAGGGGTCTCTTTCTTCTTACCCTTCACTCCTCTCTGATTTTGCTTCTGAATCACTCAGTTCATCAAAATTTATAAAAATTTCTGCTGTGCAGGTGAATCCTGATAAAATATGTTCCCAGCTTAGTTTGTGTTCAATCAAGGGGGCTCAAAATGTGAGGTTAGATAATGCTTTTACATATTCAAGATCCTAATTTCTAAAGTTGATTGACCTGACAAAATTTGATCCGTATCCAACTACTGATCCAGGCTATCTGACCCAAGCCTGAACTATCCCAACATTGTATGACCCTGTAATGAAATTGACCAAACCCAACCTGAGCTGATGAAACCTGAAATTAGTATGACTAATGTCGATAGATTAATCATAATAAAGCGTAAAGTAATTAACACTGCCACTTCAAAAAGAAAAGTGATCCACACTGGACTCGTATTTGAGCTGAAACCAAGCAGAATGATTCATTACTCAAATAGGAACAAACTGATTTGCAGGAATGATCTCAAGACAGTTCAGGAAAGAAAAATAAGAAAAGAACTTTCTTCAGTTGCAGACGAACTGTTATGCAGTGCCTGTCAGATGACAGTGATTTGGATTCAGAATCAGCTGAAGCAGAAGAAATCCAAAAAAGAGATACTGTCTTACGTTAGCAAGGTTATTTAATTTCCTTTAAGTGTTGCAGATTATAAGGTTTTTCGAGCTTCATCACTAAAATCTGTTTTTCTATCCTTCGCAGCTATGTCATAGCTTTCCAACCGCTGTAGGAGATGCAGTAGTCCCCTGTGACTATGAGTTTCTGCCAAACTTGACATTCACTATTGGAAACAGACCTTTCACCTTCACTCCTCAACAGGTTTGATTTTTCATAGAATGCAAATACCGCTATATAATTTCATTTCTTCTCTAACCCATCCTAGGTATGAGCCACTTTAGAATCATTTGATTATGAACTTATGGTGTTGATTAGGTGCTACTGATGTGGAAATTTAAAATCCTATGCAATCCCTATGGTGTTTTTTTTTTTTTTTTTTTTTTTTTTTGGCTTAGATCTGAGTTTCCTTGTTTAATCTCAGTACATTCGTACAACTGAAGTAGACGGTAAAATGGTGTGCCGGAGCCAATTTTACGCGGTGGATGTGCCGTCTCTTCCGGGCTTTTGGTATGTTTAATTTGCCTATAACTGGAGACTTTAGGTCTTCCTGGAAGTCAGGCTCATTCTGTGCTTGTGTTGTCAACTCTATTGCAGGAGCCTAGGAAACGTTTTCATGGGAGTGTATCATTCTGTTTTCGATTTTGGCAACCGAAGAATGGGCTTTGCTGAAGCAGTTTAGACAGCTCATAATGTCCACTTAATAGTGTCTTGTTTCACAGCTTACTGCTGGATTTTGCATTTCATCTATCCAAGTATTCAGCAACAGCTTTACAGCGCTGGTAACCTGGTGCTGAGCAGTTTCTCAATTTTTACTAATATGATGAACATTTCCTCCTATACTTGAAGTCATTGGAACTGTTGTTTGAAGTTAGACAACTACTTGTATTTCCTACTATCAAAATGGTTGTTCCATATGTAATTAAGCTCATTGCACAAATTATTTATCAATTTTAATCTATCCTTTGTTTGAAGACTCAATATCTACTGCCATTCTATACTATGGTATAATCTAGGCGAACCAAAAATAATCTTAATTATGATCTTATCAGAAAGGCCCTTTTATTGTAGTTTTATAGCAAGCTGATTGAACAGACTTATACAGAAATTAATATTGAAGTATTAGGGAGAGATTAGATTTCACAATCCCCTTTTCCTGATTAAGTGTGCAAGATTGATTTCGGATTGCCTCAAGTACAAAAAGTCGCGAACTCGCAATAATATCAGACAACGACACAAGTAGTTTGTGAGCAAAACAAGATAAAATGCAACTCAGCAACAACCAACAACTATGAATCAGAAAAGGCACAGGATTCAGTGATATTGACGACAATTGGAACAAAAACACAGCAATCGTTTAAGAGGAGATGAAAATTTGACCCTAACCCTTTAGCCATGGGCTACCCTGTCCAATAACCAAGGCTAACTACGACTATCCAAACAAGTGAAAATAAATCATTCCCTTTCCCTCCCCCCTACCAAATCCCCCTATCTAAACACACTCTAAGACAACATCACCATCAAAATATCTATTGATATGGAATATCAGGAAATGAGCACGGAGTACCGGAGGCAAGAGGAAATTATAAGCAAATAGCTACCGTTGTAACAACATAACTTTTGAGGTCTTTCCAATATAAGAAAGACACTTTCTCAAATTCAGTTCCAAGGCTTTAAAACACAGAACATCACAATTCAACAAGAACCGAGCAATAACAAACAATGAATGAAATTGTGAACTTGATTTGGAATGTTTGCAAGTAATCATGGTAAAGACAATGTGAAACAAACTGCTTGGTGTTTCTTTCACAGAAAGACTTAATTTTATTTCAACTGCAAACTTGCTACTGAAACTAATATATTTTCCTATATCACTAATAGTAATATCCTTTAACACTAGCACTAGATACTAAATACCGACTCCATCAATTCTTGAATCTTCATCAACCTATAAAGAACTTTCTATGTAGTCGATGAGCCATGTCTTCCAGGCTTTTGGTATGTATAATTTGCTTATAATTCTAATAAAAGGATCCATTAGACAAATTTACCACGTGCATCCATTGCATGAGATGCCTTCTTGGTGCTTAAGCTTTAAAGTAATGATACTAACAAACATGCAAAAGGAAAAGCAAATAAAACAGACAAGAATTTGGTGACGCGGAAATCAAAGTGTTGGGTGAAAACCGCGGGTGGCAATGATAAGTCCACCAATCCATTATAGTTGGACGCCATGAATATAACGTCTTAAGAGCTTACAGGTACAACGAGAGTTTAGTTATATAATATCAAGAACTACAAGGTAGAGAGATGGGATAAGAGCAACCTTGTAGGAAGGGTTCCCTGTACACCAACCCTCAAACCCTAAAAGTGAACCAATCTAGCGTATATATTTGTCTACCTAAATTTATCAATGACTCAACTAATTTATAATCTCCATTATCTGGGAAGAGGTATAAATCACCACCCATGTGAAGGATTTATGTCCTCGACTTAAATGCAATTACTAATTATATTATGAATCGTATTATAGAGATAATAAATTCGTTCTATTGGGTCGTCTATACGTCTTGCTAGATAATGCTATAGAACTTTGGGTTAGGAAATAAGAAACCCAAAGCCCAATATAATGGATCCTATCAGGTCACACAAAATACTTGGATCAACAAAAGAAACCTAGAGCCCGTAAGGGGCCCTAGGGTGGCCGGCCAAGAGGAAGAGAGAGGAGAATTGATTCTCCTCCTAACCTAATTATATCTATATATATTTGGTTAGGCAATAAGGAAATATACTAGATATCTTTCATTATTCTTCTCTCTCTCATATTCTTTCCAAAAGTCACAAAAACTCCATTAAAGTAGAAGAAGAATTTCTTCCTTCCAACTAGCATTGGTGGAGTGTTGATCCGGGTTGGTGAACCAAGTAGAGGAATCACAATTGAGGTTCTTAATCCGGGTTATTCAAGCTTTGTAGAATTCACGCTTCAAAGGTAAATTCCTAACTATTATGTGATCCTTGAATGTATATGCATGAGATCCTGTTTTAAGTGCTTATGAATTTGATTCATGAAATTCCACTTAGAGTACTTATAGAATCCTACAGTGGTATCAGTTTTAGCCTCTTGCATTTAGATTTTTGGTCATGTATGATTAATTTTAATTTGATTAAGGGGAGGAATTGAATTATGGATTGAATAATTAATTGAAATTGATTAAATGGAGATTTAATTACTTGCTTTCTCAAATATTAATGGCCGAAAAATTCACCCTATAAACCCTAAGTTTTTGAAATTTAAAAATCTGATTTTAGATCTCTAAATTTCGAATAGTAAATTCATGTTATTAATCTAATTTTCATGTTTAAAGTTGTTTATGTATGAAAATAAATTCATATGAAAAGTGTTTTATATGAATTAGTGATTAATTTACATGAATAACCTGAAAATTAATTAAAATAGAGATTTTAATTTAATTTTCTGAATTAGGCATAAAAGAGTTTATGTTTAATTTAATCAAGATCACTAAATTAATTTTACAAAAGGTTGTAATTTTAATTTCCTTCAAATAAAAAAAAAAAAAAAAATTGAAGGATGGAGGAAGAGGAGCAGCCACAAGCCGTGACTGCTCTGGTAGTCTGCCGGCGAGAAGCCGTGGAAGGGGGACGCAGACTGCCGGCGAGCACTCGAGTCGACGAGGGTGGTGGCAGCATCCACACGCGACGCACGTTTGACGTGCAGAGCAGTGCGCTGCTCGCCGTCGCAGGTTAAGCCCCGGCGTCCGACGTCGGCTCGCGAAAGACCGGCGAGTTGCCGGTGAGGTAGCCTGGAAAGGTGGCCGGAAGTCTCTGGGCTGGCGTGGTTTTCGCAGCCTTGTGCTGCTGTTTTTTGTTCGGTTGTTCCAAGTTTTTTAACAAAAAAAAAATTTTTTTTTGAAAATATGAATGTAATCTGCCGAGATTTTGGGGCATATGCAGTTTTATTTTATTTTTGGAATTTTAAAAACAGAATTTTTGGGAAAGATAGTAAATTTCAATTATGTTAAGTATTCAATGACTTGGTCATAAATTCAATCCATAATTTGATTTTTTAATCTAATTAAATAGGTATGCTAAATTTATAGGATAGAATCTTTAGGTGGTTAGGAATTACTTAAATATTTTATCAACTTGCTATAATTAAGAATATTTGATATTTTGATTGATGGCAAGTATAATATGTGATATTATGATGTGGCTTTTATATATTTTGATATAATTGCTATGTATGACTAGTATGGCCCAAATTAAGTTAGAAAATACGATCTGCGTATCGTGATGTATTCTTGTAATTTTAAATACGATCTGCGTAACGTTAAGTATTTTTGTAATTTATTTAATTTAGTTATTATTTAAATTATTTTGATACTTATGTAATCCAAAGACGAAGTCCATCAAGAGAAGGCCCATGGATAAGGTGGATGGAGATCCATGAAGAGTCCAAGAATGAGCCATTGATGATTAGTTCTTAGGATTAGGGGCCATACTAGATCATTTTATTTTCGCATTTTATTATTCTTTAAAATGCTTATAAGTTTATTGTATGTTGGTTGATGATGCGCTAGAGTTCACTAATTCATAACAACATAATAAACTTAGGTCCCGTAAATATTAAGGTTGCTTTTCTAAACATAAAGTACTTATCAAACCCTTAATTAATAGTAATAGGTCATGCCTCCGCAGGGTGTTATCATTAATTTTGGGAATATAAGGTAAAATTGCGAATTTTACAACTTAGTTTGGTTGTCCTTAACAAAATTATCAAAAGCGTTTTGAATTTTGAAGCAAGAGATAGTTAAACATGTGATGTTTATCCATCTAAACAAGAGTTATAATTTGTTATAATTAGTAAAAGAGTTTACTTACCTTGATAATGTAACATTAAAGATAAGGCCTCCGTCTGCTTAGTGTTGCATGTTGATAGGATCTTGTAAAACACTTATTCAAATGGGACATTAAAATTGAATAGGTGATCAACCTAGAAACCTTTGCATGTTTTAGGTTACTTTATAAACATAAAATTGAACTTTACTTTATTTTTCTGTCTGTAGATACTATTTTTAATAACAACAACAACAACAACTCCGGTTTCAACATTCGTCCTTTTCTGGAAAAGGACAGACTGAATGGTGAAAATTTCCTTAATTGGGAAAGGACCTTAAGACTTGTTTTGAGGTCTGAGGGTCGAGAGGATGTCTTAGAAACCCCACTTCCTATGATTACTGATGAGTCAACTGAAGCAGACAAACGTCGTGCTAAGCGGGCAAATGATAGGTGCAGACCGATCACTTGCTTGATGATAGCGACCATGGAGCCGGACCTCCAAAGGAGGTTCGAAACCAAGGATGCTTATACCATCATGCAAGAGCTGCGGGCTATGTTTCAAACACAAGCCCGAGTTGAGCGGTATGAGACTAATAGGGAGATACTTGAATGTCACATGAAGCCGGGTCAAGCTGTTGGCCCCCATGTTTTCGCGATGATGGGTCTTTTCGAAAACATGGAACGACTTGGATTCCTTTATAGGGTTGAGTTGGCTACTGACATTATTCTCCTCTCATTACATGACAGTTTCAATCAGTTCAGAATGACCTACAATATGAATGAGTCTGAAAAGACTTTGCAAGAGTTGCATGGATTGTTGGTCAATGCTGAAAGGAACATCCCTAAGGTTGAACCAAAGAAAGAGGTTTTGATGGTTCAAAAGGGAAAGGGTTTCAAGAAGAAATGGGCAGGAAAGAAGGACAAAGGCAAGCAAGTTGCCACTATGTTGCTTGAAAAACCTAAGCCAACCGCCAAGCCAAAGGTCGCTGCGGAAAGCAAGTGCTTCCATTGTCACAAGATAGGACACCTGGAAGAGGAACCGCCCGGGTATACTTGGAGGAAAAGAAGTCTCGGGGCTTCCACTTCAGGTATATATGTTATAGAAATCAATTTGACTTCTACTTCTTTATGGGTATTTGATACCGACTGTGGTTCTCACATAGTTAATGATGTGCAGGGACTAAAAAGAAGTAGGAAGCTGGCAAAAGGCGAGGTAGAGCTACGCGTTGGAAATGGAGCACGAGTTGCTGCACTTGCCATAGGAAACTATAGTCTACACTTGCCATCTGGGCTTATTTTAGAACTAAATAATTGTTATTTCGTTCCTTCAATAACTAAGAACATAATTTCTGTTTCAGTTTTGGATTCTGAAGGGTTTTGTTTTGAAATAAAGAACAAGTGTTGTTCCATTTCTTACAATAATATGTTCTATGCCAATGCTAAATTGATAAATGGCTTATATGTGCTTGATAAGTCGTTACAAATCTATAACATAGATAGCAAGAAACAAAAATCAAATGATTCCAACCTAACCTACATTTGGCATTGTCGAATGGGTCATATAAACCAAAAGCGTATTCACAAGTTACAAAAGGATGGTATAATTCCATCATTTGATTTTGAATCATTTGATGTATGTGAATCATGCTTAATGGGAAAGATGACAAAATCACCATTTACTGGAAAAGGTGAAAGGGCCAGCAATCTTTTAGGACTCATACATACAGATGTGTGTGGTCCTATGAGCACAAAGGCAAGGGGAGGGTTTAACTACTTCATTACATTCACTGATGATTTGAGTAGATATGGATATATATACTTAATGAAACATAAGTCGGAATCTTTTGATAGATTCAAAGAGTTCCAAAATGAAGTACAGAATCAACTTGGTAAGACAATAAAAGCACTACGATCCGATCGTGGTGGTGAATATTTGAGCCAAGAATTTGATGATCATCTAAAGGGTTGTGGAATTCTTTCACAATTAACTCCACCAGGAACACCACAGTTGAATGGTGTATCTGAAAGGAGGAACCGAACCTTGCTAGATATGGTTCGATCGATGATGAGTCTTGCTGATCTTCCGATTTCTTTTTGGGGATACGCTCATGAAACTGCTGCACACACACTAAATAGGAGCCCGTCAAATGTTGTAGAAAAGACTCCATATGAGTTATGGAATGGAAAAACTCCAAACTTGTCTTTTCTTAAAATCTGGGGATGTGAGGTCTATGTAAAGCGGTTACTATCAGACAAGCTTGCACCCAAGTCAGATAAATGTCTCTTTGTGGGATACCCAAAAGAGACAAGGGGTTATTACTTCTATAACCGTCAAGAGAACAAAGTGTTTGTTGCTCGTGATGGTGTTTTTCTTGAATAGGAATTTGTTTCTAGAAAGACAAGTGGGAGCAAAATAATTCTCGAAGAAATTCGAGATGAGCAACAAATAGACGTGGTTCACACTATGTTAGAGACGGCCCGACAAGACGAAAGTCTAGTTCAGGAGATGATGTATTCAACGCATGTACCTCCTACCGTCCCAATTGAATCAAGTGAAGATCTTCAAGGAGTTGAAGAGAACTCTTTTCTTGATGCTCAGGCCCCGCGTAGATCTAGTAGAGAAAGGATTCCAAACAAGAGGTTGGTTGATTTCCTGTTAACTGAAAACTCTGAAATTATGATTTTGGAGAATTCAGAGCCTACTACCTACAAACAAGCTTTGACGAGCCTAGACTATGAGAAATGGCTTGAAGCCATGAAATTTGAGTTAGACTCCATGTCTGAGAATAAAGTTTGGACCCTGGTCGACTTGCCTAGTGGGGTCAATCCTATTGGATGCAAGTGGGTGTTCAAATTGAAAACAGACAAAGATGGGAATGTCTATGTATATAAAGCAAGACTGGTTGCAAAAGGATTCAGACAAATTCATGGTATAGACTATGATGAGACCTTTTCTCCAGTAGCAATGCTTAAATCAATTCGGATACTTTTAGCGATTCTTTGCATTTTATGATTATGAAATTTGGCGATGGATGTCAAAATTGCATTCTTGAATGGGTTCTTGAATGAGGATGTGTACATGACACAACCCGAGGGTTTTGAGGATCCGAAAATCCTAAAAGGGTTTGCAAGCTTCAGAGATCCATTTATGGATTGAAGCGAGCATCTCGGAGCTGAAATCTTCGATTTGATGAAGCAATCAAGAAATTTGATTTCATCAAAAGCGAATGTGTCTACAAGAAGTTTAGTGGGAGCAGCTTAGTCTTCTTGGTATTGTATGTAGATGACATACTACTCATGGGAAATGACATACCAATGCTTGAGTCGATCAAGGAATGGTTAAAAAGTTGTTTCTCTATGAAGGACCCGGGAGAAGCCGAGTACATACTCGGGAATCAAAATCCATAGAGATAGGTCTCGAAGGATGATTGGACTAAGTCAAGAAACTTATATTGATAAGGTTCTTACAAGGTTCAACATGGAAAACTCGAAGAGAGGTTTCGTTCCCATGTCACATGGCATATCGCTTAGCAAGAGTCGGTGCCCGACCGAACCCGATGAGTTGAAGCGAATGAGTAGCATTCCTTATGCTTCGGCTATAGGATCTATCATGTATGCCATGATAAGTACTCGACCGGATGTTGCATATGCCTTGAGCATGTGTAGCGAGTTCCAAGCAAATCCAGGAGAAGCACACTGGATCGCAGCCTAAGAGCATCCTCAAGTACTTGAGAAGAACTAAAGGCATGTTCTTAGTTTATGGGGGACAAAGTGAGTTGGTTGTTGAAGGTTACACGGATGCAAGCTTCCAAACCGACGAGAGATGATTACCGCTCTCTCGGTCGGGGTATGTCTTTCGTCTAAATGGAGGAGCAAAGAGCCGGAAGAGCTCAAAGCAAAGCACCGTAGCAGACTCTACGACAGAATCGAGAATATTTAGCAGCAAGTTGAAGCGGCTAAAGAAGCAGATTTGGATCAAGAAATTCTTGACAGAGCTGGATATCGTACCTAGTGCTCGGGAAGGGATTGAGTTGTTCTCGTGATAACAATGGTGCTATTGCGCAAGCAAAAGAACCGAGATCACATAACAAATCCAAACATGTAATGAGGAAGTATCACCTCATTAGGGGAGATTGTTGACGGGAAGGATGCGGGATCTCGCAAAGTTCACACGGATGAGAATGTGGCTGATCCGCTCACTAAACCACTACCTCAACCCAAGCATGAGTGTCACGCTAGGGCTATAGGCTTGAAGCAAATGTTAGAGTGGCTTTAGATTGTACTAGGTTTAGAGAAACTTGTTACAATGTAAAGACATGGTTTTGCTATTTATGTTTATGAGAATAAATTTTACATTACTTAATTATTGGTTTAGTATTAAATAAAATGTCCAAAATATATCTTGAATTCTATGGTTTTGTCAAATATGTGATTTGATAAATGAAACACCATAAATCTAAGTCATTAAACTGGACATGAATGACTTGTTAAAGGGATTAGCATATAATATTGATTGATAGCACCGTTTCATGGGCTATAGAAACATAGAGATGTTTAATCAATCATATGGATATGTATAGTTGATACATAGTCGAACTAGACCTCGCTTAGAAGTTTTATAACTTCAAAATTATATTAGTAGATTCCTTAAACATGAGTGGAACATTACTTAGCTCAATGATTGGTATAACTTTGATACCGTCAAACGTCATGCCGTAAAAGGGGACTATAAAGGCAAGCATTCAAGGTTGTGCTAAAAATTGAGTGGGAGTATTGATTACCATAAGATTGAAAAGGTCCTCCTATAAAAGATAGGATAGGTGTCTTGGCCCCTTGAAGAGCGAAAATTGAAAAATGCATGGCCATGCTCAAATGGATCATTCGATGATCATTTGTTTGTCAATTCGAACTCGGATTTCAAGGATTAATTTGAAAACTAGTATGGATGATATGTAGATATGATCATACTATCAAATTAAGACATTAAGAGACTTGAGGAAATTAAACATTGCACACTCGTCTCGGACAAGTGGGAGATTGAAGGATTTATGTCCTCGACTTAAATGCAATTACTAATTATATTATGGATCGTATTATAGAGATAATAAATTCGTTCTATTGGGTCGTCTATACGTCTTGCTAGAGAATGCTATAGAATTTTGGGTTAGGAAATAATAAACCCAAAGCCCAATATAATGGATCCTATTAGGTCACACAAAATACTTGGATCAACAAAAGAAACCTAGAGCCCGTAAGGGGCCCTAGGGTGGCCGGCCAAGAGGAAGAGAGAGGAGAATTGATTCTCCTCCTAACCTAATTATATCTATATATATTTGGTTAGGCAATAAGGAAATATACTAGATATCTTTCATTATTCTTCTCTCTCTCATATTCTTTCAAAAAGTCACAAAAACTCCATTAAAGTAGAAGAAGAATTTCTTCCTTCCAACTAGCATTGGTGGAGTGTTGATCCGGGTTGGTGGACCAAGTAGAGGAATCACAATTGAGGTTCTTAATCCGGGTTATTCAAGCTTTGTGGAATTCACGCTTCAAAGGTAAATTCCTAACTATTATGTGATCCTTGAATGTATATGCATGAGATCCTGTTTTAAGTGCTTATGAATTTGATTCATGAAATTCCGCTTAGAGTACTTATAGAATCCTACACCATGATGTACTCCTCCTTGAGATATAGACCGAGCTTGTCTAATGGGCTCCTAGACATTGTATTAAATTAGAGGTCCCTATCATAGCATCAAGATCTCTTATAACTTGGAAGTTATCAACAAAATCGACTGAATGTTCCATCTTATCAAGAGCCATCTGACCAGCGTCCCTTTGTGTTGCCTTTCCAGTTAGAGTTTATAGTAGAAACTTTAAGTTTGCTTCAAAAGAATATGAAGAGTCAATTTTTCCTTTTGTCCCACATTGAGAATAAGATAAGGGAAGAGTAAGGTTTATAACCATTACTCTTCCTCTACCCTTTGAGTTAAGTAGCAATGAGGCTTTAAGTGGGTTTGTGGTGATGTGTGGTTGCCACACGCGCGCCGCCGCCGCCCGCCCGGACCGGGCCTTGGGGAACTGTTGCATAATTGTTTGGGTGAAAAATACTTCCGTGGTGTTCTAGATTCTTATAGAGAATAGAGATGGAAGGATCTTCCTCCTTCATCAGACGAACAAAAAAAAGAAGGGAAATTCCCACTGGTAACCCTGTACTATGGAACAATTGCAATGGTAAACCGTTTTTCTTTGGAGTTTCAAAAATAACCCTATACTTAGTAATATTATACAACCGTAACATTAATGATGGTTAAATAATTACTTCAACCGTTAAACCCATTTACTATCCTAACCCAAGTTAACCCCAAACCACTACCTAACCCACTAAATCCCCACCCCACCGCCATTCTTCCACCGGAAACACCATATATACCCCGTCACTCTCTCCCTCCCGATGACTTTTTAATTTCTCTCTCCTCGTTACTCTCTCCCTCCCCGTGACTTCTCTTCTCATTGGTGGAGAGGTGGGACAGTAGTGGAGAAGTGGGACATTGGTGGTGGAGTGGGGTTCATGTGGAGCGGTGGGACAATCGTGGAGGGGTGGAACTGTGGTGGTTGGATGGGATGTTAGTGGGCTGGGTGGTAGTTGGGAGTTGGGGTTAACCTGGGTTAGGTAAACCAATAACACTAATAGTTGAAGTAACAATTAAACCATCATTAATGTCACGGTTGTATAATATTACAAAGTATGGGGTTATTTTTGAAACTCAAAAGAAAAACGGTTTACCATTACAATTGTTCCATAGTACAGGGTTACCAGTGGGAATTTCCCAAAAAAGAAATCGAATAACACCCTAAAATAAATACCATCGTAAGGATGGGATATACCTATTGGAAACAATTAAATGAGTTTTTGGGGCAGTTGAGGCCAAGAAAAAAAAAGAGATGAAAGAGAAAGAGAAACAAGGGTAAAGAATGAAGGAAAGACCTTCAAAAAAAGCAGAAAAAAAACCTAGCGATCAAGGCTAGGAAAAAGCCCTCACATTATAGAGAAAAAACTCTCCCAAAGAGAAACCCTAGAGGGAACTCTTTTTTGGCCACAAGTTGATTCTAGTTTTATCTTGATGTTGCTTTATCTGTAGCTTCTCCTTCTCTTTCTAATGCGTGCATTGTGCTCCCAGGAGCACAATGAGAACTGTGCTCCCACAATATAAAATAGAACATTTACGAATACGAAAACGAACATTTACGTATACAAAAATGAACATTTTGTTGTTGAAATGAAACATTACAAAAATTCACTTACGAAAACGAACATTTTACTGTTGAAATGGAACATTACAAAAATTCACTTACGCAAACGAACCTTTTATTGTTGAAAGGGAACATTACAAAAATTCATTTACGAAAACGAACATTTTACCGTTGAAGTGGAACATTACTAGAATCCAATTACGAAAATGAACATTTTATTGTTGAAGTGGAACATTACTATAATTCAATTACTAAATAGAACATTTGCTTATCAGATATAGAACATATTTTCAGGGAAAATAGAACAATTTTTTTTTGCTGGAAAATATGCTTTATAAGAACATTTTTTGAAATAGAACATTTGTTCATCGAGAATAGAACAATTTTCACGAAAAATAGAACATAATTTTCTGTTGAAAAATAAGCTCAAAACTAACATTTATTGAAATAGAACATTTGCTTATTGAAAATAGAACATTTTTTTACGGAAAATAGAACATATTTTTTTGCTGAAAAATAAGCTTAAAATGAACATTTGTTGAAATAGAACATTTGCTTATTGAAAATAGAACATTTTTTATGGAAAATAGAACATATTTTTTTGCTGAAAAATATGCTAAAATGAACATTTGTTGAAATAGAACATTTACTCATCGGAAATGGAATAAATTCACTGGATGCATGGTGCGCACCATGCTCTTGGGAGCACAATAGAATTTTCACTCTCTTTCTGCCAGATTGTTGCATCAGTTCCACCGCTCGGCTCGAATAGTTTATGATTTTGGGCCTTTCAAATGAGTTCAGCATACCGATTAATCTACCATGCAGTACGCAAATCCTTTGAAGGCGAGACTTCAACAACATCAACAGAACTCAAACTTTCATGAGAAACTTGACCATATTACAACAATGAAATCATCATTTGTAGAGATAGACGAGATATAGATTGAGTAGAATAATCTGAATGACATTTTAGATCCTCGTATCGTCTTTCAACTTTTGATAGTTTCTCCAAGTCTATGGAGTTTTTCTGTTCTTTTCACGACAGTGCTTTTACAGTCAACTAATTAATCATCCAGGTGAGAGATTTTCGCATCATATGTACTCTTGGCGTGGCAACTAGTCTGCTATTCGATACTTGTTTTAACAGGCTTCCAAAGACAGTCAAACACCGTGATGAGTTCTTTCGCGGCAAATTAATGCACCTGATATGACAATATTGCGTTAGAAAATATGAGCCTCACATCAGCTTCAAAGTCCGTAACATTGACGTATTTCTAATTCACCAGTTTCTTTTGTATGGTCTCAAGGTTCTTTACAGAGTAAACATCAGTAGGTCGGCTTCGGAATGGGAAACTCAAATCATGATTCATAAGCTTTTCAAAAATGTTATAACAATTTAACGTTGCAGCTCCATCGTCCATCATCTTTAACCTCTTTTTATCATGGCCTTCTAACACTATCTCCGTATTACGCTTGCATCCTACACTAGTTTTATTGCTAATGTCAATACTAATGATGGTCGTCGTCATCGTGCGGTTACGGATCATTTGCTTAGTATCTAATAATGTTGATTCGAGCTTCTTCTTATTCTTGCCAACAAGAGCTTTACCATTACTGTTATTACGTAAACGTGTCCTCTCGACTTCACATAATGTGAATATCTATTTACGAGCTTCTTTCCATATATTTTAAACCTCAATCTTGCTAGTTTAGATGGCTTGCTTCCCCATCACTTTTGTCTTTTGTCTTTGATTGAACCAAAATCTGGAATTGTTGGATAGGAAGTACAAAAATAAGTTGTGGAAGGATAATTGCAGAGAAGACCTAATGATATATGTTGTAGATATATACAGTATTAGGAATTAACTAAGACACTACGCTATACCTATTAGACGTGTTTTTTTTTTGAAGTGAAAATTCATTCATTAATATAAAAGTCATACAACATCTACAATAGAAGTCAGAAACTGAAAAATACACATCAAATTGAAAGAAACTTAATTTTAATATGGCAAAATCACGATTGTTGAGCAGAAATAACCCTTCTAAATACCCTCTCAGGGGCGGTTCTTGGCCAGCGCGGGCTGCACGACCGCGTAGGGCCCCGGTGTTAGAGGGGCCCCGAAGTTGCTTACTTAATCCTATACTACGAATAAATTAGCAAGAAGTTGATGTGGAGGAGTTGGTAAGATAATGGGCTTTTTACAGCCTTGATGCAAGGTTTGAATCCCAGAACACTCAAAAATCACATACTTTTATTTTTGACAGCTAGCTGTCATAATTACTCTCTTTTTTTCCACTTTTGACAGCTAGCTGTCATAATTACTCTCTTTTTTTCCACCTTCAAAGGCAGTAAGGAATTTACGAGCTAGACAATTCATTAATTGCCTTGTCTCATAGACTCCTACAATACTCGATGAATTAAATTTCCCCAATTCTCCATATTCATCTACTTCATGACTTAAATTTCTCCAATTCTCCAGATTCATCTTTAGTTTTCGGGTCTTATAATTTCAAGATGGTTTCTTTGGTTCTAAATTTATTTCAACAGTTTAATCTTCAATTTAATTCAAATAAATTAGCTACGTTGTTGACTAGATCGGTAATGAAGCCACTGATTGTTTGAAAATAGGAGGCTGAAGGTTTCTTTTGGAGCATGAGTGTAACATCATCATTGATAGTTCACCTGGATAAAGGTTGAGTAAGATCCTCTACCTCAAGCCTTTTGGCTATTTAATGAAATGGAAAACCAAATTATTAAAAAAAAAATTGTTAATTTAAGTCGAATTTGGAACAAGTTTGAACTCTTGGACTTCTACTGTTATCTTTACTCTGTATGTTCTGCTTTTTTTTTTTTAAATATATATCTTCATTTTTGTGTGTTTGATATGTTTATTTACTTTTTGATTTAAAGTCGAATCGAAATTTTTGATTAAAAAATTTGTGTAATCTTTTTCCATATGACTCAAGGGCCCAAGTATGAGAACTGGAGCAGGGCCCCGATAATGTTAGCCCCGCCCCTGTACCCTCTTTCACATCGTTGTCTAATGCAGCCTTCTACGAGGGGGTCTAACGATCTGATGTAGTTTTGATGTAGAACTAGAGTTGATTCAACCGATTGTACGCGAAGTACTGACCGATGTTGCAATCCCGCACAAAATCCTATCAACAAATCAACCTTCAACTGGAGCCAGGGTCCAAACCCCGCTAACACCCAAAGAAACCGAACTAATAGACCCGCCTTGAAGGGGGTGACTACAAAAACCATAAAGGAGACTAAAGCCATCGCACAGATGGGACTTATTAAAAACTGCAAAAAAAGGAAAAAAACAAGAAAATAAACTAGAAACTGCAAAAAGGAGAGAAAGAGGGGCTTACCATGGACGAAAACATCCATGGCATCCGCTCTAGAGGGTTTTCTGTGAAAAGAGGAGAGAGAGGAGAGGAGGGGATAGCGGCTAGGGTTTTTTTTATTTCTCCACACTGTTATTAGACGTGTTAAACAAGTATATTTTAATTTCTAATGCGGTAAAACTTATAATTAATAATAATTACTTTTTTGTGCAAGTATTTCCTCCGATTTTTTAGTTGACTTGTTTTATATGCACCTTGTCAATGCACTATTTAAAACGATTCTAACAAGGTTCCACATTACTATGTTTTTTCTTTAAGTATGAATCACAAATGATAGTCAAAGTATATAGAGTATATAAATAGTTGCAAAGTCAAAACATGTCAACTGAAAAAGTAGAGGAAGTAGTTTTAGATCCCGTGGGATTCAAGAATAAAAAGCAAGTTTCTTCATTTTGAAACCAAGCTCTGAACAAACAATCAGGTATTGTACTTAACTACTTTGCTTTTCCATACTTTGTTAAACGTTTTTGCCTTTTTATTCTAAGGATAATTAGTCAGAAACCACCTCATAAATGTTAATTTTTTATGAGAAACCACCTTATAAAAAAGAATTGGCACAAAAATACGAGATGAAACCACTGTTCGGATTCTGGCGTTGATTTCACTTTTTTGGCACAGACTTTGTACGTGGAAGTCACATGACCCACTAAATCTCTCAAGTTTGTTTCTTTTCTCCCTGTTTCCCCCACATCAACTTCCCCCCTAGATTTTCAAGAGGACTAAGAACGAAAATGAGGTGAAATTTGATGGGTAAAAGACTTGCATGTGCTAGTCAATGCCTATAAAAGTGAAATCAATGTCAAAATCCGACAAGTGTTTCCGTCTTGCAAAAAAAGTTCATAAAAGGTGGTTTAATGCCAAAAGAGTTTAATAAGGTAGTTTGTCATAAAAAATGATATTTACAAGGTTTAATGTAACAAATTTCCCTTTTTTAATAAATATTCTAAAGTTAAAGACTCATCTTGCATTATTTAGGTACTTAAATACATACAATAATTTCATATGAAACACTAAAACTAAGGATGTTTTTGTAATAACCAACTTACTATGTGACTTTGAAAAATTATATTCCAAGGACTTCATTTGTGTACTATATAAACTTAATTACTCAAAGTGGCTCTAATCTAATAACTTAATCAGTTTTAAGGCTCAGACTATGCCCTAGGTAATTATATTTTTCATTTTTAATATTTTACTTTAAAATTCTAACATCAAAATCACTTGGTTTAGTTGTTAAGATTTTAGTATATAAGCTTGTGATCACAGGATCAAAACTTTTACGATGAAGTATTTATCAAATTAATTTTATTTTATATGCATTACATGTGTAAAGCACGTAAGGGAGAGCGCCACCATTAAAGAGAAAATAAAATAAAAATCACATTGAGGCAGCAATGGAGAGTCGACATGATATCAATTATTTTATTAGTTTTTAAAATTTTCCGCCTCACGTTGGCTTAGGTTATTTATTAAAAAGATATATCTTTAATATATTTGGGACAAGTGATAAATAGGAAACTAAACATAAGAGTTTGTCGCAAGAACAAAATAATCAGATGAGTTGGGTTTGTAAGATAAATCTATCAATTTTTTTTGTTTTACTTCTACTGAAAAGGCTGCATACATTTGACCTCTCTAGTCTCTACCCATCTCAGGCTCTCAGCTACAAGGCTCTTTAGTTCATTTGACTATGAACTTATGGTCTTGATTTTCGGTACATTCATACAACTGAAATCGCGATCAAACGGTATGCCGAAGCCTTTTTATACGGTGGATGTGCCACCTCTTCCGGGCTTTTGGTATGTTTAATTTGCCTACAATATCTATTAGATGGCTTGCTGAAGACATGAGCACTTTGTGCAAGTCCTCGTTCTGTGCTTGTGTTGTCAACTACTCAACTCGGTCTCAAGAGCCTAGGAAATGTTTTCGTGAGCGTACCGTTCGGTGTCGGATTTTGGCAATCGGTGAGTGGACTTTGCTGAAATAATATATGGTTAACAATGTCCTGTTTCGTATCAGCTTACTGCTGGTTTTTGCATTTGATCTTTCCAAGTACTCAGCAACAGTTCACCTGGTAACAGAACACTCCATTCTAATAAATATTTCCATCTGAAGCATAGAAATTATTGTCTGATTGTATTTGCAAGTATCTTAAAATCACATTCAGATAATAGTAATAGTATTAGCAACAAGAGTAGTTTACGAGTACTATTATATTAAGCTCACTGCACAAATCATTATCAATTTTAATCTCTACTGGCATGTTCTATCAAACAACATCCATATGCATAATCTAAATACTCTTCAATCTGGTCTAATATGATCTGAAAAAAATGAACCAAACATAATCTAGATTTCAAACTCATCATAATAAGGCGAAGGCCCTAATAGTTTATTTTTTAATCAAGGCATGTCTAATCGAACAAATAGTACAGAAATAAATTTTGAAGTACTAGGACAAGGTCCCACAATCTCAAATTGCCTCGACTACAAAGAGTCGCGAATTCACAATATTCTGGACAACGAAATCAATGGTTGTGAGCAAAACAACATGAAAAGAAACTTAGCAATTATGAATCAGAAAGGGCACAGGATTCAGTGAAGTTGACATCAATTCAAACAGCAACACAACAATCACACTGAAGGTATCTTAACTCTGTTTCTCACACTTGCATATTAACTTACAAACCACATAAAGAAAAGAAACTAAACCAAGAGGTCAAGATGCTATCTGATGAGAAGCATCATCTGGACAGCCGCAATAATTGTTCAACCAAAAAATCTAGCCGTCATGACTGATCTTCATCACTTTCATTGCCAAAGATAGAAGCCACTGGTACTTTTGGCTTCTTAGCAGCACCCCCGAATAAGCCCTGTCAAGTAAGAAAGCAGAAATATAAGAACCAACACTTGTTAGGTAGCAATCACGGAGGTAAGGTAGGGGGAGGAAAGAACGATAACTTGTATTTTCCTTCTAAATCTTAGGAACATTGGAGGATCACCCTTCCCTTCTCCCATGTAATATCCAAACTAGTGTAAATATTCATTCCCTTTCCCTTCTCTCCCTTTCCGTATTCCCTTGTCCAAACACACTCTTAAGACCATACCACTAACAACATATCCATTGATATGGGTTACCAGGAAAAGACAAAAGAGCACCAAGTATAGGAAGCAAGAGGAGATTATAATTTATATGCATATAGCTACTGTTGTGACAACCTATGGCATCCTCCCCAAATCGTTCCATTCCTTTCTAACAAAGTTACGTACTTGTTTGATTGACAGTCTTGACACAACATAGTAGGGAAGTGGAAGTTCATGGAAATTTGGCTGGCAAAACTACAAGTGAAGATTCACTTTCCAGAAAATGGAGAAAGTTGCTTATTTAATCCCCCTAAATAAGCGACACTTCATGAGGGGAATTTCACTTCCCATAATCAGCCAAAGAGCTTTTTTTCCCTTCCTAAGGAATCAACTTCATGGGAAAAATCTACTTCCTAGTAAGTATTACTTCCTATATTCAATGAAACAACCAATAAATGTTGTATGGAATAAGAAAACAGTTAACAAGCTTATACAAAATTATACCCAGTTAGAAATGCAGAAGCACAACTGTGTGTAAGAAGATTCTTAGTTCAAATAGCAATCTATTCCAACTAATGTGCATAGCTTTTATGTCATCACAAAATTCACGATCTCACTTACTTTAGACGTGCCACTTTTAGCGGAGAAGCCAAACTTCAGTGCTTTCCGCTGATCATTATCAACAGGTGCAGCAGTAGCTTTTGTTGCATTCCTAACAGGAGCACTTCCAGGCTGCTCTTGCTCTTGCTTTTGCTGTTGCTTGCGAGCATCAGCACTGATCACCAAAGATATAGTATAAGACACGTAAAGACAAAAGAAACATCAACTATATGACTATATCATAATAAAGTTCACAGAAAAGAACCAACATTTGGGCAAATTTGGCCATCTCTTTCTCTTGTCTTTGCTGTTCTCGCTTTAGCCGATCATCACGACTGCTACCATGCATCTCTCTCATCTCCTTGAACCGCTGATAAGCCAATAAAGTATATTGATTAGACTTAGAATGCCACACGGATGAAGTGCAATATATTCATACATATGCAGAGTTCAAATGTACCTTTCTATGATTGTGGTCATAGGAGCTCAGGTGAGCTTCAAATTCCATAGCCAACTTGTATTGCTTGTTACACAGATCACAGAAAAATACTTTGCGTATTTCTTTCACCTCAGTCTGAATTTTCTGCTCCCGTTCTGCCAACACCTGATTTCAATATGTGCACGAAGCAGGCAGAAGAACCCACCAGGTAATAAAAACTGATCGAAATTCTCAAGAGCTTCCAAAGTGGAGGTTCGCTTATCCTATACCACTGCCCTCAAAAGACACACATATATGCTATATGCTGCCTTCTGCTATTAGATATAGGTTTCACAAAAAGTAATGAATCAAATAACTTTATCTCATAGTTCTATTACTTGCATTGGTGAAAATTCAGACTAATTTAATCGTGTCAGCATACCTCTCTCTTCCTTGCAATTTCCTCCGTCTCCTCCATCTCAATATCAAGCTTTTTGCGCTGAATATTTTCTTCCGCGGTGAAGTAATCATCTTCTTCTTGCTTTCCAATCCCTAATTTCGGATCTCTCATGCCAGACTTTATTGGCTCAATTATACCTGCAGATATAAAAAATCTCTTATGGTAATAGAAAACAGTAGCTAGACAGACCAATGAGCTAAAAGCCAAGCCTAGGACATTTTTAGTGAATTTAAACCAACAAAGTCTGAAAGAGGTGACACATGATACAGATCAGATTGTCAAGAACACTTTAATCCTCTACAAAAAAAAAAAAAAAGGTTGCTAAGAATTAAGGGATTGATCCTAGAACTACTAAATGACCCATGTCATTTACGGAAATGCTGACTAAGGGCACATTCTTTTTACTTAGAAAAACCCCTTATCTGATGTAAACTTATCTAAACTCACTGGTAGTTGTCTAAACACTTCTAAGATACGTATATTTTCTAAAGGTAAAAGAACAAGGCTTAAACATACGCCAGCGAAAATTGTAATTCGTAGACATGTCAATTCCCATAACCATGACGTAAATCAAAAAGCTGAACAGAAATACAGCTCCACAGGCAGGATGTGAAGGTGTTACACTCACACTCTCTCTCCCTCACACACACACACACACACACACGCACACACACACACGATTTGTATTATTGGATCAACACGTACCCTGCTCATCCTTTCCCAGTCCCTTCCCTTTCCATCCCATTTTCTGAAGAAGCTTGAACCCAATATTAGATGATGACATTTGCTTGTCCTCTGATGCTTGCTCAACATTATCTAAATCAACATTCTCGGTAGGCCGGTGGTAGATTGGCAAGCGAAAATCTCCACCCATATCGTCACCAAATAAATCCTGATAAGCAAAAAATTCACAAAACAATGAAAAAATATAAGCCAAACACACTACAACAGCAATCTGAGGCATGATTAAAGTACCACGCAGAGGCATAATGAAAAGGCTATGCAGGAAAAAAAACACTAGGATACCAAGAAGCATCCACATTCTTTAATAGGATATCAAATCTTTAACTGGCACTGAGTTATTGGCATTTTAATTACTAGAGAGAAGAAAATTTTCAGTCATTAGAAAAGAATTACTCTGGTTCACATTAAGCCATGAAGAGTTCCCAAAGAAACAAAGATAAACATTCAAGATTTTTGGCTGTAGTTCATTGATGAGGGTAGTCCCATACCTAGCAAAATCAATACCCAAACAGTGTCAATCTCAAGTAAAAAAATACTTTACCTCTTCCTTTTCTTTCTTTTTGTTTCTCATGTTTGACTCTGCTCCACTGTAGTTCCTTCTATAGTCCATTTGACCCTGTAAGATGACGGAACAACGAAAATCAGTCCCCAGATGATTCTTATCCCACACTTCTTCAATTAGTAGGAAGGCATACTTTCTGAGGTCCTTCTAATATAAGAAAGCCACTCTTCAATTTTCAGTTCAGTTTAAATTCCAACAATTTAAAACGCAGAACATCATAATTCTACAAGCATCCACCAAAGACAAGCAATGAATGGAAGAGTGAACCCAATTTCGAATAATTCGCAAGTAATGATGGTAAAGACAACGTAAAACAAACTGCTACAAGTTTCTTCAACAATAACCCAAAATTAGCAGAAAGCAGTGCAGCCATTTTCCAAGACGTTCCACTTAGTCGCCTAGAAAGGTCACTTCCTATAGCTACCATGGATGCTAACAAGTAACAATATACTGTTCTACATCAAGTATTTGCAGCCTGCAGGTCATAGAATGCCGTTAAGCTTGGGAAGCGGGGTACTATCTAGTGAAGGCGAAAAACCTAATTTAAATTTCTGGTCCTTGGTATATAATCTCACTAACATAACTTCCACTACACACCACTCATGAGTCATGACCACTTCACTACTAACCTATGTAGCACGGGTACTTCACTTGATACCCGTCCCCTGTGCCCGATACGGCCTCGTACCAGGAACAATACCGGTACTTTACTTAACAGCGTGTCGTACCCTAATTCATATCTATTTCCTCCAGTCTCAGCAAATAGAAGCACAAGGTTAACAATAATTGCAGACAGATCATGCTCATTCACACAATAGATGGATCCCAGAACATAAAACGAAGGCCAAACAAACAATAACCTCCTTTAATCAATCCATTACATATATTTAAGTGTAAACTATAAAAAATAAATCTTGAAACTAATAATCGCAAAATTAGTCCAAAACAAACCTTCAATTTTTTTTGGAATCGTCGAGAAGATCCTTTAATTTCTTTCCTCAGCTCCCCAAATTCCAGAAAAAGTAATTGAATTGATGTTCGAAATACGAAATTCAACTTTTTAGACAGAGATCTGGGATGGACGATTTTGAATGTAGAGAGAGATAGAATTTCTTTTGCAATCGAGGGTTAGCGCAAATTCTACGGATTCGAGGGTTAGGGTTAGAAAATACTTTCTTGTTTTCTATCCCTTTTCTCCTTGTTAAAATTGTGGGGTAGAGAGGAAAGGCGTTCTTTTCTTTTTCTTTTCTTTTTTTTTTTTTTTTTTTTTTTTGGTGCGAGACGAGGGTCAAGAGACCCCAAACAGCCAAAAGGCAAACAAAACAACAAAAGGAAACCACAAGAAAACCAAGAGGAAAACAAGAACAGACACAAGACACAAGACACAAGACACAAGACAAGACACACACAAGACAAGACACAAGACACAAGACACAAGACACAAGACCCAACTAACCGAGACCAAACACCTAGACCTACAAAACAACAAAATAACAAGCAAATTAAACACTACGATTACTTGGCACCAGCCGCGGCCAAGCAACTCCTCCTGAGTCCTCTAATAAAATAGCATGAAGATCCTTCGGGACCGCCTCTAACATCATGAACGAACTTTTTAGCCACACACCAAATTGGCTAGCCAATCGGCCGCTCTATTAGCTTCACGATAACAGTGGACAATCGAAAGTTCCCACTCATCTCGCTTCATGAGAGCCAAACATTTGCGCACAATATGAATATAATGGGATTAGGAGGAGTATCACCAACATTCGAACAACAACTTCTGAATCAACCACAACTTGGACTTTTCTATGCCTTCCATTCCATGCCACACTAAGACCTCTCATCACAGCTAAAAGCTCAGCCCTCGTGCACGTACATACACCATTGTTCATAGTGAACATCTCGAAGAGCTCTCCCCTATGACCCCTAATTAAACCTCTAGCCCCAGCTTGACCGAGATTTCCCTTGGCCGCTCCATCAGTATTCAATTTCATCCAACCCACACAAGGGTATTCCCATCTTATAAAAGCTTAAATTCTCTCTCCTCTTGACTTCGCTAGCGTTGCTTCTGTACGGTTCATAGCACATTTTATATCCACATAGGAAAGGCGTTTTGTGTTAGGTTAATTTGAGGAGTATTCATCTCTTAAGAACTAAATTGATGATCGGCTTTCATATGTAACAAACTGACAATAACATTATTGTAGAGTAGCGTTTCACTTATCTTAGAATCGAGAGAAGAGTTTTATAGAAGTTTTCATAATTTACAAAAGTTTTCACAATTGACAAAAATAAGAAATTACTCGAACAAAAAATATTATATTATTAAAAAGTATATCTATTTAAAAAAAACCATTTGTAGTATTTGTAATACTTATGTAATTAATCAAACATTAGATCTGCTCTAGCAAAAATTTATTTAAATCCCTTACCATTCTATATAATTCTTATGCATACATATAACATTTGTAGATATTTGCAAATTAATCTATATGTGATGTATTGTCTGAAGCAATTTGGGAACTAGCTTTGAAGATCGAAAAACTAAGGAAGAAGAATTGTATTGATTTAGGTAAATTTTAGAGAGAGAAAGAGAGACATCTTATATTACAGAAGATGTAATGAATGAATTACAGAAGAAGTAAAAATGAGCTAAGCTTATATACAAAGAAATAAATAACTAGCTCTAACAACCCTTAAACAGAATTAGTTAGAGACAAAACTAACTAGACTACTAACTATCAATAGGAGGAGGTGTACTCTTTAACATCCCCCCTCAAACTTGGCATAGATGAAATCATGCCAAGTTTGGAAAGCAAAAACTGATGTTGAGCAGATGGTAAAACCTTTGTGAAGACATCTGCTAGTTGGCTAGTTGTAGGCAAATACGTAAGTTGAATCAATCCTTCCAGCACCTTGTCTTTAATAAAGTGGCAGTCAAGTTCAATGTGTTTGGTGCGTTCATGGAAGACTGGGTTTTTGCCTATGTGTATGGCACTCTGATTGTCACAATGTAAGGTGACTGGAGTAATGTTAGGCACATTTAATTCTTGAAGTAAACGCACAAGCCAAGTGATCTCACTTGCTGTTGAGGCCATAACCCTATATTCAGCTTCACTAGAAGATTTAGACACTGTCCCTTGCTTCTTTGACTTCCAGCTTATAGGTGAATTACCAAGCATCATTAGGTACCCTGTGATAGACTTCCTGCTGTCTGGACATGCACCCCAGTCTGAGTCAGAATAAGCTTGCAAAACTGGCCCAGGAGACCCATTTAAGAGAATACCTTGTCCTGATGTACCTTGGACATATCTGAGGGTATGGTGTAAAGCTTGAACATGTGGTTCTCTGGGTCAACAGTATATGCTAGGTCAGGTCTAGTGTGAGTTAAAAAATTTAATTTCCCCACTAGCTTCTTATAATACTCATGATCACCATATATAGCACCTTCATTTGCTTGTAGTTTGAGGTTGAGAGGCAAATGAGTCACTGCTGCTCTTATGTCAGTAAGCTTATGTAAGCTTATAGCAAGCCAATAGTTCAGAAGTGAACTTTTTCTGTGTCATACAAATGCCAGAGGGAAGATAAGAAATCTCAATACCTAGGAAATAATGCATTTTCCCTAGATCCTTGATACTGAAAGTTTGATGAAGATGAAGTTTGAGATTGTTGATACTTGAGATATCATTGCCTGTTAATACAATGTCATCAACATACACTGCTGCAAGTGTTATGTGATGATCTTGTTGTTTAATGAATAGGATATAATCATTCTTGGATTGTACAAATCCTTGTAACAAAAGCTCTTGAACAAGCTTGGCAAACCATTGCCTAGAAGCTTGTTTTAGTCCATAAAGAGACTTTTTTAATAAGCAAACTTGCTGATGTGGATTAGGAACTCCTTCAAGGACTCTCATGTACACTTCTTCTATTAAATCTCCATGTAAGAAAGCGTTGTTGACATCCAATTGGAAGATGTCCCAACCCTTAGATGCTGCCAAGGTGAGAATACATCTCACATTAGCCATTTTAATGATTGGTGAAAAAGTTTCTTGGTAGTCAATCCCCTCTCTTTGGTTGTAACCTTTGGCTACTAATCTGGCCTTAAACCTTTCCAAAGTGCCATCTGACTTGAGCTTGACCTTGTAAACCCATTTACAACCAATGGACTTTTTACCTTGGGGAAGAGTAACAAATTCCCAGGTTTTGTTTACTTCTAGAGCTTGCAGCTCTTTGTTCATTGCAGCAACCCAGTTAGAATCTTGTGCAGCTTGAGTATAAGAATCAGGTTCAATATATTGAGATATGTGAGACAAAAAAAAACATGATGAGAAGATGGAAGAGAAGCATATTGTACTAGATTGCACCAATGGTTTGAGGATGCAGAACTGTTGACAGCTGAACAAACAAAGTCTTGAAATTGTTTGTTAGGAATAGTAGGCCTGCTAGACCTTCTGATAACAGGTGGGGGAGGAAGAGTGGAAGAAAGGTCATGTAAAGTGGAGCTAGGATTAGAGACAAAATCAAGTATAGTTAGACTAGGATGAGAAGGAGGTGAAGAAATAGAATCTGAGGAGGAAATAGGATTAGAAGGTAGAGTAGATGTAGAAGGTGAATTATGTGGTTGTGCATGGTTGGTTGTAGTATGAAAAATGTCAGGAGCTTCAGTATCATAGAAATAATGTGTAGGTGTAGAGAGAGGAAGAAAAATAGGATTGGTATGTAAAGTGGAAGTAGAAGAAGAAGAGTGAAATGGAAGATGTTTTTCATAAAAGATTACATCTCTAGAAACTGTAATCTTATTGGTTTTCAAGTTCAAGACTCTGTAACCTTTTTGAGTAATTGAATACCCTATGAAAACACATGGATCAGACCTAGGATCAAATTTAGATCTGCCTTGTTTGAGTGTAGATGTGAAGCAAAGACAACCAAATACCTTCAGATGAGAAACAACAGGTTTGAAGCCAAAAAGCTTCTCAAATGGGCTGAGGAATTGCAGACTTTGGAGGGGCATTATATTGATTAGATATGCTGCACATAAGATGCATTCTCCCCAATATCTTGCAGGGACTTTAGACTGAAGGAAAAGAGCCCTAGCAGTCTCAAGTAAATGGCGATGCTTCCTCTCAACTACTCCATTCTGCTGTGGAGTTTCAGCACAGCTTGTTTAATGTAAAACACCATGTTCTGCTAGAAATTTCTTCAATAGACCCTCACATATTTCCTTTGCATTATCAAACCTCACATTCATGATAGAAGTATGAAAATGTGTATTAATATAGGCAAAGAAATCAGATAATATTTGCACAATATCAGACTTATGTTTCATAAGAAAAACCCAAGTAAGTCTAGTGAAATCATCCACTATAGTGAGGAAAATATTACAACCATTATATGTGGAAGTCTTATAAGGACCCCATATGTCTAAGTGAATAAGCTGAAAAGCTTTAGAAGTTTTGATAGAGCTATGAGGGAAGGGTAATCTTGTTTGTCTAGCATAGTGACAAACCTGACACATACATTCATTGAGGTAATCATGCACAGTCACAGAAGGACAAACTTTATTGATATGTACAAAAGGAATATGCCCTTATCTTAAGTGCCATAACTGGGTTTGTTCAATTGCAGAAAAACAAGTGGTAATGGATGATGAAGGACTAATAGAAAGATTGCTAGGATCAACAGAAACATTGCTAACAGAAGTAAGCAAGTGTGATCCATCCAAGCAATATAATCCATTCTTGAAATTACCAAGAAGCAGGGGCTTCAGTGAAGGGACCTGAAGATGGCAGGCATGATTTGTAACACCCCGTAATTTTCACTCTTTATATTTGGTGTGTGTTTAGATTAAAATGATATTTTTCGTAAAAATAAATAATTTATTATTTAGATTATTTTGGAACGTGTTGTGAAAATGTGTATATATATTTATATGTTGTGATATATTTATATATATATTTATTTTAAGTTGTTAGTTATTTATTTTAAAGGTTATATTAATTTTGTTATTTGTTTCGGCGTTTAGGATGCAGTTTTGTCATGTAGCGTTTTTGTAACGTTGTTGGACCGACTTGGGTGATGAAATGTTGCATCGCATGTGGCTTGTTAATGTGTTTATTATATTTATATTTATATTTATAATATAATTTATTAGAGTTATTTTCATTATTAAGTATTTTCAAAGTTTAGACGCGATTTAGGAATTTATCGATTTATCGCGTGACGGACTTTTGATGCAGGGACCTTTGATGACTTGGGCCGAAATCTTCTTGGCGTACTTGGGCTTGGACAGCCGGCTATGGGGAGGGAGAAGGAAGAAGTTTCTCCTCTTTTATTTCATTTCTTTAAATTGGTGACTCTTGGTAGATTGTAATCCCCATAACCCCCCTAATCATTTCTCCTAAACCCTTCATTTTTCCTTGCCATAAAATTCTGATTTTTATTAAAAGAGGTTCAGCAACATTCTCATTTAACCCTCACCGTTTTCAAGAAAAGAAAGAGAGAAAAGGAAGAGGAAAATAATAGAAAGTTTCAACCCGGTTTTTCCTGCCACCTTCACGAAAATAACCGTAGCCGGAGATCTAACCGTTGGATCGTCTTAAAATTTGGACAAAACGTTTATAACATCTTGTTATACACTCTGACCGGAGCGATTTAGAATCTGAGCTTTTCATCACCAGGAATCATGGTCGGAACAGAGCAGTGTGACATGAGATTTATCAACGTTCAAGAAGAAAATGCCTAATGACTGGTTGCTTCAATTCTCGTTCGTTGTGTCTTGGGGTTAGAAGAGGAATTGGATTGTATGCCTAGCTCTTAACTATCTCTTTAGACTCAGCTCTCCTCCCAACGTTCCAGGTAACTTGTAGTTATCTTAGAACCATAATGATTAGAGTATTATTCGGTATTAAATTATTACGCTAGGAATTATTTAAAATACTTTTTGAATAAAATTATTGACGAAATTTGACATGAATATACTTGATGCATGCTGTGTGATTACTGTAAAGAGAAAAATAATTTTCGTATGATTTTTGGTATTTATTTGATTTAATTGGTGTTTTGTGCGTTTTTGGCGAAATTGTATAATAATTATTAAACGGATGTCAAAATTGCTGAAATTATTTTTCTTAGATCATGTTGTATGCGTAGTATGTATTCCATGCCTTAGAATAATTTTTTTCCTACTGTGTACTAGTTTATTTAATTGATATATCTGTTTTTGCAATTTTGTTTCTGTCAGTATATAAATCATGAACATTATTTATGGAGGCCGAAAAATTCATTTATTTGTATAATATGTATGTCCGTGAGTTTATTCATGTTTTGTAAATTTTTGGTAATTTTTGGGCGTTTATTTATATTTTTAGTTATTATATTGGCTTTATTGAGTAATCTGTATATTAACTTTTAAAATTACTTTTGGAGTCCGAAAATTATAAATGAAAAATTTGTACCATGTCAGTAGAGCCATTAGGGTCATATGCTAATTTTTGTGTGATTTTACTGCTCGAACTTATTAGTTTAATAATTATTATTGGGTTTTTGTTGTGAAATTGAGGATACACTTTTAAATTATTTGAGGGCTTGTTAATCAGAAATAATTTGTAATCTATTATGTTCTTGGTTGCTGATGTTCAGTAGGTTGCAGTAAGTATTATTGGGTATCCTTATGTTTATGTTTGATTTATGAAAGAAAATGATTAATTGTTACTACTCTTTTATTGAATAAGCTTTGGAGTTAATTGGTGATGTATTTTTGATAGAATTATTGGTGTTGTAAAAACTAGTTTAATATTATTGTTGATGCTTAGAGATGTTCAAGTGTTTATTGTGGGAGACATTTGTTGAAAGCTTGTAAGTTATTAATTTTGAGGAATTATGAACAGTTGTTTTGATGAATTATGGGTATAAGGCCGGGTGGCATCCCTTTTGATGAATATTTTTAAGATGAATGATACTTTGATGATATGCATGATTTTATTTTGAGATAAGAATATCCGGTGGGATAGATGTAGTCCCCGGTGAAGAACATGCCAACCACCTGGTTTGCGAACTAGGGGTACACCTGGGTTAATTGTTGTCGTCCGAGAGGTCAGGGAGTTCTGCGTGTTCTACCCTGCATCGGGAGTTTGGGCATTCTTAGACACAGGCAGTGGGGAACGTAAGTCCATAGACTGACCTGGAGATTGCGATCTGACAAACCTTAGGAAGTGAATTGCGATTCACTGACGTTCGGTTTCTGACTCAATAACTTGTTGTATTCTTGATTTATTATTATTTATGTATTCTAGATTCTATTCACTCACTATATCTTGTTTATTTATTATTGATGATCACTTGTATTACCCATGAGCTTTATGGTTTTTAGATGCATGTTATTGTTATAATGATTGTATGATTTCCTTTCTTATTAATCTATCTCTGAATCGTACTTTGATTGCTTTTGTTCTATGAGAACTGCTAGTTACTCCCCATTGATTGTGGATATTTGTTGTACATTTTGCAGGTTTTGTTGATGGGGATTTTCTTTGATTTTGGGCTCGGGTTGAGATGCGAGAAATAATCTATTAGGGGTTTTAGTTCTCGACTTCTCTTTAGTTTGAGATAGTTTTCTCATTTCGATTTTAATCTAAGTAATTAATTTACTCATAGTATTTACTTATGTTTGATTTTATCACTTAGTTATTTAAACACTATTCTTGTAGTAGTGACATTCCCAGAAGACGATGTTTCCGCCATTGTCCTATTAAATATATTATTATTTCTTTCTTTTCTGCCTTTGAAATTCTGGGGTGTTACAGTTGGTATCAGAGCAAAACGCTCCTAAACTCTGAAAAAGAGTTGCTAATGATTCTTTAGAATTATTAGTTAGCCATAGGATATAAAATTTGTTTAGAATTAAGTTTAGTTGTTCACTATAATGAGAGTGTTATGGGTAGAGTAAGTAAAGGGAAGCCTTATGGGAATGTGGTGTGCTCTTATGCTTATGGAGCATATGTTATATGTATAGTTACTTGTATTATTGGTGGAATTAGTCTACCAAGTTTGCTAATCTTATTTGCAGGGCCTCTTACATGTAATTTATTTTTCTCTTTTATCAGAGTGCGCAACGAAAGCGAAGTAATTTATAGCCTTCTCGGTTTAGTTGTGTGTTTAATTTATTTTGTATTTTGCAATTTAAAGATAAACTTTAATTTTATTTTAATATAGTCATGTGTGTTGGATTGCATTTATTTTATTTGATGGTTGCTTGATAGTATATGTTATTATGTGAGACAGTATATACTTTATGTTCTTTTTCAATTAAGTATTGTTTTTATGTGAGTACTACGTATCTGTTTTATTATTTACAAAACTTTCTAGTTTGAATTTATATTCCAAATTATATTTTAGATCTTTGAACTTAATAAATTTCATACCTGTATTAGAGTTATTTTATGACTTTTAAATTTTCCTATTGTTAATATTTTGATATACTCGTTTGAAAAACGTTTAATTTCAATTGTTTTATAATGGTTTGGAAAAAGAAAGGGGTTTTGAAATTGTCTTTCAAGATATTCTTCAAATTCTCTTACCGTCTTTGACCATCTATATTTATAAATATTTTCCTTTTAATATTTTTATTTTTCATGCTAATCCTTGTTTAGCCTTTAATTATGGTAATAAGTTTTGTAGTGTTTGAAAATGAAAGTACTTTAATGAGTTGTCTTGTTGTTAGATTGAAATGTAGACGCAAACTATTTTGTTTTAAAGGTTAACATTCAACAACTTTTACTTTACTTACTTTTCTTATTAGCATTATTTTTCAAACTCAAATGCGTGAAAGGATCTCATTTACTATTTGTTGTTTCTTGTGTAAATATTTAGTGCTTTCTCATTTCATATCAAAATTTTGGTTGTTTTCATTACTTCTTATTTAATTCTCGGATTTTGACTGATCTGTTTTATATTCTTTGAAAACGAAATTTATTTACTCAGTCTAAATTTTAAACTTGTTGGAGTTGATATTAAGTCATAATGGGTGATTCCTTTGACTTGTATGTCAATTTGATAAGTCTAAATTTTAAACTTGTTTGAGTTGATATTGAGTCATAATGGGTGATTCCTTTGACTTGTATGTCAATTTGATAAGTTGACGCATTTTATCTATTTTGATTTAATTTTCTTTTTGAGTTGATATTAAGTTTATATTGGGTGATTCCTGTAAACTTTAATGTTGATTTGATAAGAAGGCTTTCAAATATTATTTTGTTGATACTAGGTTGCAATGGGTGGTTCCATGCACATTTGTGTCGACTTGGCAAATTTTATAATTGTTGTTAATAATTTATTACTTTATCGCCTATTTATTATTAGTGTTTCGTCGTTGTGAAATTTATTTTAAAGTTTTCAATTTCTTTTGCGAACTTTAATTTTCATATATATGTTTAGGAGGCGTACGCTCTTATAACATATGTCATGACTTGTGTTCGTAAGTGCTCTTTTAATAGAGCAGCTAGCTACTCTTTATTAAAGTGTTCTTATCTCTTTAAGTGGAGTATAAGCCCGTGTGGTTACCTCTATTTAAATTGGTTTGACTATCTATTTACGAACTTTTTCTTCTTCGTTTCTTTTCTAAAAAATATTTATGTATGGTCGGATTTATTCTTTTATAATTTTACGTAAATATTTATTCCAGCTTCTTTTACAAAATTACCTGTAGTTTATTGTGCAAAGGTTTTTACCTTAAACTTTCTAATACTTGTCTTTGGTTCTTTCACATTTTATAAAATAATGGTTGTTACCGTACTTCTTTACTGTACAACTCTTTTGGTCTTCCAAAATAAAATATATATTATTTGAGTTATCAAATTTTATACCTACAAAGTTGTTTAGTTAACTAAAATCCATCGATTTATGTTTTCTTAATGTTCTTTATCTAGAGTATTTTCTTTTGTCTCTTGGTTGTTTTGAAGTTTCGAGGACGAAACTCTTTTAAGGGGGAGTGATTGTAACACCCCCTAATTTCCACTCTTTATATTTGGTGTGTGTTTAGATTAAAATGATATTTTTCGTAAAAATAAATAATTTATTATTTAGATTATTTTGGAACGTGTTGTGAAAATGTGTATATATATTTATATGTTGTGATATATTTATATATATATATTTTTTAAGTTGTTAGTTATTTATTTTAAAGGTTATATTAATTTCGTTATTTGTTTAGGCGTTTAGGATGCAGTTTTGTCGTGTAGCGTTTTTGTAACGTTGTTGGACCGATTTGGGTGATGAAATGTTGCATCGCATGTGGCGTGTTAATGTGTTTATTATATTTATATTTATATTTATAATATAATTTATTAGAGTTATTTTCATTATTAAGTATTTTCAAAGCTTAGGCGCGATTTAGGAATTTATCGATTTATCGCGTGACGGACTTTTGATGCATGGACCTTTGATGAGTTGGGCCGAAATCTTCTTGGTGTACTTGGGCTTGGACAGTCGGCTATGGGGAGGGAGAAGGAAGAAGTTTCTCCTCTTTTATTTCATTTCTTTTAATTGGTGACTCTTGGTAGATTGTAACCCCCATAACCCCCCTAATCATTTCTCCTAAACCCTTCATTTTTCCTTGCCATAAAATTCTGATTTTTATTAAAAGAGGTTCAGCAACATTCTCATTTAACCCTCACCGTTTTCAAGAAAAGAAAGAGAGAAAAGGAAGAGGAAAAGAATAGAAAGTTTCAACCCGGTTTTTCCTGTCACCTTCACGAAAATAACCATAGCCGGAGATCTAACCGTTGGGTCGTCTTAAAATTTGGACAAAACGTTTATAACATCTTGTTATACACTTTGACCGAAGTGATTTAGAATCCGAGCTTTTGATCACCGGGAATCATGGTCGGAACAGAGCAGTGTGACATGAGATTTATTAACGTTCAAGAAGAAAATGCCTAATGATTGGTTGCTTCAATTCTCGTTCGTTGTGCCTTGGGGTTAGAAGAGGAATTGGATTGTATGCGTAGCTCTTAACTATCTCTTTAGACTCAGCTCTCCTCCCGACGTTCCAGGTAACTAGTAGTTATCTTAGAACCATAGTGATTAGAGTATTATTCGGTATTAGATTATTACGCTAGGAATTATTTAAAATACATTTTGAATAAATTTATTGACGAAATTTGACATGAATATACTTGATGCATGCTGTGTGATTACTGTAAAGAGAAAAATAATTTTCGTATGATTTTTGGTATTTATTAGATTTAATTGGTGTTTTGTGCGTTTTTGGCTAAATGGCATATTAATTATTAAACGGATGTCAAAATTGCTGAAATTATTTTTCTTAGATCATGTTGTATGCGTAGTATGTATCCCATGCCTTAGAATAATTTTTTTCCTACTGTGTACTAGTTTATTTAATTGATATATCTGTTTTTGCAATTTCGTTTCTGTCAGTATATAAATCATGAAAATTATTTATGGAGGCCGAAAAATTCATTTCTTTGTATAATATGTATGTCCGTGAGTTTATTCATGTTTTGTAAATTTTTGGTAATTTTTGGGCGTTTATTTATATTTTTAGTTATTATATTGGCTTTATTGAGTAATCTGTATATTAACTTTTAAAATTACTTTTGGAGTCCGAAAATTATAAATAAAATTTGTACCATGTCAGTAGAGCCATTAGGGTCATATGCTAATTTTTGTGTGATTTTACTGCTCGAACTTATTAGTTTAATAATTATTATTGGGTTTTTGTTGTGAAATTGAGGATACACTTTTAAATTATTTGAGGGCTTGTTAATCAGAAATAATTTGTAATCTATTATGTTCTTGGTTGCTGATGTTCAGTAGGTTGCAGTAAGTATTATTGGGTATCCTTATGTTTATGTTTGATTTATGAAAGAAAATGATTAATTGTTACTACTCTTTTATTGAATAAGCTTTGGAGTTAATTGGTGATGTATTTTTGATAGAATTATTGTTGTTGTAAAAACTAGTTTAATATTATTGTTGATGCTTAGAGATGTTCAAGTGTTTATTGTGGGAGACATTTGTTGAAAGCTTGTAAGTTATTAATTTTGAGGAATTATGAACAGTTGTTTTGATGAATTATGGGTATAAGGCCGGGTGGCATCCCTTTTGATGAATATTTTTAAGATGAATGATACTTTGATGATATGCATGATTTTATTTTGAGATAAGAATATCCGGTGGGATAGATTTAGTCCCCGGTGAAGAACATGCCAACCACCTGGTTTGCGAACTAGGGGTACACCTGGGTTAATTGTTGTCGTCCGAGAGGTCAGGGAGTTCTGCGTGTTTTACCCTGCATCGGGAGTTTGTCCATTCTTAGACACAGGCAGTGGGGAACGTAAGCCCATAGACTGACCTGGAGATTGCGATCTGACAAACCTTAGGAAGTGAATTGCGATTCACTGGCGTTCGGTTTCTGACTCAATAACTTGTTGTATTCTTGATTTATTATTATTTATGTATTCTAGATTTTATTCACTCACTATATCTTATTTATTTATTATTGATGATCACTTATATTACCTATGAGCTTTATGGTTTTTAGATGCATGTTATTGTTATAATGATTGTATGGTTTCCTTTCTTATTAATCTATCTCTAAATCGTACTTTGATTGCTTTTGTTCTGGGAGAACTGCTAGTTACTCCCCACTGATTGTGGATATTTGTTGTATATTTTGTAGGTTTTGTTGATGGGGATTTTCTTTGATTTTGGGCTCGGGTTGAGATGCGAGAAATAATCTATTAGGGGTTTTAGTTCTAGACTTCTCTTTAGTTTGAGATAGTTTTCTCATTTCGATTTTAATCTAAGTAATTAATTTACTCATAGTATTTACTTATGTTTGTTTTTATCACTTTTTTATTCTAACACTATTCTTGTAGTAGTGACATTCCCAGAAGACGATGTTTCCGCCATCGTCCTATTAAATATATTATTATTTCTTTCTTTTCCGCCTTTGAAATTCTGGGGTGTTACATGATTAGTGAAAGAAATGGAACAATTCATGTCCTTGCACAGCATTGGAACTGAGATTAGATTGAATTTAAAGTGTGGAACATGAAGCACATTGTTTATTTTGATGTGTGATCCCAAGTGAACTGTGCCTTTATGTTGAACTTGTAAAGCATTACTATCAGGTATAGTAATGTAGTATGTTGAGATGTAATGTCAACAACATCAGTGAACAAGCTTAGATCATGACACATATGGTCTGTAGCACCACTGTCAATGATCCAAGTTGTATTATTGAGAGATAGGAAGCAGAATGTACTTGCTAAGAGAGCAGTATGATTGTCTGACACTAGTGGAAAAAACCTTATCTGTCACTTAGTAACATATTCGGTCTTTAGAAAACCGCATCCGAAAATCAATGAAAACATGGGAGGGAAGTCTGGGCAAAGAATCTGATGCGGTTTTTAACTGAACCGGATCAGATTATATAATCTGCTGCAGTTTTCAATAATCTGATCCGGTTCTTAGGACCGCATCAGATTTTCGGGTTTTTTTCCTGCCACAAAATCCCGTGTTTTTTCCCTCGCTTAATTTACCCAATTTCAGTTCCCTCCACCCATTTTCAATTCATTCCTCCTTCAGCGAGTTCACCCCTGAGCGCCACCACAGTGGGTACGACGACGCACCACCAAACTGCCGCCACCACCTGATTCCGCACCACCCGAAGCTTCCACCACTCGTGTGACTCATTTCCACCCGAAGTTGGGCGCCCTAGGTTGTGCACCGCCCTAGCTTGCGCACCACCACGCGTGTCTACTCAGCGATTTTAGGCGCACCTCCACCTTCCTCCTCCTAAACAACTACATTCGTCCTCTACCCCACCCTAAACAACTACATTCCTCCTCCACCTCTTCCTAGGTAACTAAAAGTTCATAACTTTTATTTTAATCTCATATTTGAAACTTGAAGTTTATAATTCATTGTAGTTTTATGAATAATTGTTAGTGAAATTAGGTTGTATAATAGTTAAAGAGTTCAAAGTTGATTGATTTGAGTTAATTTGATTTTAGTTTAAGTAGTTAGTGTGATTTTTAGGTTAAAAAACTAGGGCTTTGGTGGGGTTGTTGTTATTGTGGTTGTTGTTGTTGTAGTTGTTGTAGTGGTTGTTGTGTTGTTGTTGTTGTTGTTGTTGTTGTTGTTGTTGTTGTTGTTGTTGTTGTTGTTGTTGTTGTACTTAATTAGTTTAGTTTAGTTTAGTTTAGTTTTGTTTAGTTTTGTTTAGTTTAGTTTGGTTTAGTTTAGTTTAGTTTTGTTTAGTTTTGTTTGATTTGCTAATTTATACTAATGTTAACTTTAACTTTGTTGTTGATTGAAGCTAGCTAGTGACGGAGTGCCATGAGGCAATTGGTTCATCAAATTTTTGTCTCCTAATTAGTGCCATTATCTGATTATATTGAGCAATTTTGATGGGTGAATTAAGATCAGGAGAGTCATTGGATGGAGTTTCTTCATCAAGATGCACAACTGCTGCTACTTTCTTGTTTTTCCAACCATCCTTTGGTGGAAATCCATGGAGTTTATAACATTTGTCAACTGTGTGACCTGCTCTGTTGCAGTGAGTACAGTGAGGCCTCTTGCCTTGATAAAAACTTCTGGACTGATTGTATCTATCACCAGGATCACCATTATATCCACCAGAACCACCATTATATCCACTGGAACCACCATGATATCCAGAACCATAATTTCTTCTATTGAAACTTGAGTAGTTTCTATTAGAGTCACTAGGTTGCTCATATAATCTCTTCTTGTTGTTATTATTATCAATGAATGCCATGGACTCATCATGATTATGCACAGCAGCATAGAACTCTTTATGGCGTTCTTCTTGCATTAATAGCCTGTAGGGATGAGAGAGTGTAGGAAGTGCTTGTTGCATGAGTATAGTACCTCGAACTTGTCTAAAATCTTCTTTGAGTTTCATTAGAAATAGTGTCAACCTCTGATCTTCTTGCATCTTTAGAAGCTTCCTTGTTACATCACATGTACAGTTATTACATGTACATATTGGCAAGGGATTATGAGCATCAAGCTCATCCCATAACATTTTGAGCTGAGTATAAAACTGGACAAGCTATCTGTGCCTTGTTCAAGATCAGCAATCTGCTGTTGGATGCTGTAGATTTGTGTGCCTGAGGTTTGACCAAAACGCTCCTCCAAATTTTGCCAAATCCCTTGTGCAGAATCAAAGTATAAAATGCTTCTAGCTATAGTTACATCAAGCACTTGTATAAACCAGGATATCAAGGTACTGTTACACCTACTTCAGGCCTTAAACAGTGGTGAATTATTTCCAGGTTTAATTATGGTTCCATCTATGAACCCTAGCTTATTCTTAGCAGACAAACCTATGATAACAGAACGTTTCCAGTCATTGTAACCACTTCCATTGAACTGATTAGGTACAAATTTGTACAGAGAATCACTAGGATGGATATAATATGGTGATGAAGGATCTTGTGCTGGATCAATGTTATTTCTAGTCACATTGTTGTTTTCATTTGTAGTTTCCGGCATTTTGAAGAGTTTTTGTGTAAAGAAATTTAGGAATGAAATCAGGAAATAATGATTGAATGTGGAAAAATAAAATTCAATCAAAGAATCTTGAAGAAGAAGGAATTAAGAAGTATTCCTATCAACAAACAACAATCAATTCAGAAAACAACAGATTTCTAAGAGTCTAGCTCAGAAGATTTGCAACAGGAGTGATTCAATCTTTGACAAATTCCAGATGAATCAAGAATTGGAGCAAAGAAATTTCAGAATATGAATGATTCAAGCTAAGAAAACCTCAGAATATTAGTAATGAGATGTTACTTGAACAACAGAAGATGGATTGAGATTCAATTTGAACAGGAGAGAGACTGAAATTCAAATTGAAGCAAATTGAAACACAAATTGCAAATTGAAGCACAGATTCAATCTAATTCATGAACTGATATGAATCTACGAATGATGGAAATGATTCAGAAAACTTACAGACGAATTTCAATGAGAAATTCAGTAGAAAAATTGCCAGCAAAAAGAGAGATTCAAAAACGACCTCAAAAACGAAATCCAGAGATAATCGGATTGAATGGATTTTGCGGAAGAATAATCTTGATGCAGGATTGATTGCTTGAGCTCTGATACCATGAAACAATTTGGGAACTAGCTTTGAAGATCGGAAAACTGAGGAAGAAGAATTGTATTGATTTAGGTAAATTCTAGAGAGAGAAAGAGAGACATCTTATATTACAGAAGATGTAATGAATGAATTACAGAAGAAGTAAAAATGAGCTAAGCTTATATACAAAGAAATAAATAACTAGCTCTAACAACCCTTAAACAAAATTAGTTAGAGACAAAACTAACTAGACTACTAACTATCAATAGGAGGAGGTGTACTCTTTCACATTGTCTATAGAAAATACTTCTATTACTAATAACGGTGGATGAACTTTAATTTGCTATAACTTGTATATTTTTCGTGTAACATGCCATTACTTATGTGCTTCCAACAAATAATGATGAGTTGTAGTATACATATTTTCTCTATATGTTGCCGTTTTAAGTTTTCCAACTTTTTAAATGTACTAAATCTCAATTCTCAACAAACTAATATTCTTACATAATAAGCAGGGGTGGTTCTTGGTACCTGCAATTAGGGTAGGGGTGTTCATAAATATCCGATCCGTGATCCGGCCAATCCGATCCGATTTTTCAGATATCCGATCCGATTTTTTAGTTTTCGGATCGGATACAAATAAGAAATTTTCATTTTCGGATATCCGAAAAAATCTGAAAACATGGAAATTTTTTGGATATCCGATCCAAAAATATCCATTTTCAAGGCCGGATATCCGAAATATCTGATGATACGATCCAATCCGAAGCTTATTTTATGAACTTTTCCCTTGAAAAATTCATTTTTGTAGTTTTTAGATATCCGACCCGATCCGGAATTTTTAATCGGATCGGATATCCGAAATAAATACCCCTAAATTAGAGTGACGAAATAGGACCCCCAAAATTAAGGGCCCCAAAATATATTTATTTTTAATTGTTTGAAGAAAAGACAAAACATTTGGATTAGTACTAAAAGTGTAAGGGAAGGAACAATGAGAACATGAGTTCAACTCTTGGTATCAACAAAATTCATCAAAGTTATGTTGTTTGAACTTTTGAAGATAGTCGCTATTAGCCAGCTGTAAATACGAATCTTATACTTCTTGAACTACAAATGAAGGGCCCAATTAAGGAAATTGTACAGGGCCCGCATTATTTTTGCCCATATTAGCCCCTCCCCCGATAGTAACTTCTTTATATAAAATAAAATTATGACTAAATTATTTTCTTATTGATTTATTCACCCTATTACTTTCCTTGCAATAATAATTTCCTTATGCTTAGAGGTCGCGCTATATATTCATGTGTGCTCGAGTCTATTAGGGTTAATCACCGGTCCAGGACCAGACCGGACCGGTGGACCGAGTTTGTGGATTTTCTTGGACCGGGGACCAGAAAAATCAGGTCCGGTCCCCGGTCCAGACCTGTTTGGACCTGATTTTTGAATTTTTTTTCGGCTTCTAAATATTCCAGAAAAAATGAGAAGAAATTAGGCACATAAACACAAACTTACATCCAGATCTGAAAATAATGAATTTTCAAACAAGTTTATACTCAGATCTAACAAACGAATAAACAAAACTTGGGTAAAAAATCCAAACAAGATCACATCAAACCAGCAAAAATCGCACAAGTAATTCGAACAAAAGATGCTAACAAACCAAAATATCTAAAAACTAAGAAAATTTGAATAATAACAATCGATGATGAAGGCGAACTTCAACACAAACCCACCAGATCCATGAACCGAAGAACCCACAGCGGCGATCGGATCCAAAAAATCCAAACCCACCATATCTGCAACCCACCGGAATTACAAAGAACTCGTCGGCGATGAAAGTCGTTGAAGAGGAGAGAACCTTGAGCAAAGGAGAGAGAGTGACCGGAGGAACGAAGGCACCGGAGATGAAGGGTGCTGGCGTGCGTTATTCGCTTCAAGCGGTGGAGAAACTCAATGATGAAGGGAGTTGGCATGCATCCTTCGTTTCAAGCACCAGGAGAAACTTGATGAGAAGGCGCCGGCGATGCTCGGTGATGAATGTAACACCCCGAAATTTCGCTTCTAAATTTCCGCGTTTTTTTTCCCTTCATTATTATTTTCCGTTAAAATTAGAATATTTTACTTCTTAAAAATATTATATCTTATACTATTTGCTATTCAACTTTTAAAATGTTATAATTATAAAATTTATTTGATTAGAAATCATATATTTTCTAGCATTTATAATTCGTGTTTAGGGTGCGTGTTTTTTTTTTGTTTTTAAATGTTTAAATAGCGCGTTTGGGACTGTTTTTGCAACACTACTTTGCCTGGTTTTTTTGGACCCCTCTGCTGCCCGGTTATGTATAGTTTTAGAGGTTTGTTTTTTTTAGATTCACGGAGTTTGTAACCTGCGAAATTATCCTCTCATAACTCCCTTTTAATTGCCTTCTAAATAGCTTATTCAAGATTCCCATTTATGAGTCAATGTAACCTCCATCTTTAAGCCTATTTTATTTCATCCTTGAGACGTTCTGGAAGGAGGAAAGTTTGCATCATTTCATCTCCTTCTACTGCCGTGAGTGCTTCGAGAGAAAAGATAGAAAAGTCCCTTCTTGATCTCCATAGAAAGGATCACCATTTTTCTCTCGCTTTCCAAACTAAAACTACCACTTTCTTTCCCTACCTTTATTTTTGGGTTTCTAAGCATATTATGGTGGCTAGGAGAGGAGCATTTGGAGGACGCGGCGATGCACGGGAAGTCATCTTGATCGAATAGCTACACTCCTCCAGTTGATCCAGGTACGTAACTAATGGCGAACCTAGTACGATTAGAATTCGTCTAGGAATTATTTAGTTCTTAATATCTAAGTTGGATTAAATTTTATGATAAGATTTGTGGGTGGGTAAGGTTTCATATTATTGGTGTCATACTTGACAAATTCATGAGTGCTTGAGAGTTGTTAATTTGTTGAAGGAAACTAATGCGTATTATGGTATTGATATTGTTGGAAGTGTGTTTAAGGGGCTGAAATTTTTGTTATGGGTTGAAAAATAGTTCAAGTCATTGGTTAGTAAGGCCCTGTTCTTTTGAACTTATTTTGGCTGAACTGAACTGAACTTATTTTATTTTTTTGCCGAACCGAACTTATTTTTGCCGAACCGAACTTATTTTTACTTATTTTTGCTGAACTGAACTTATTTTTGCTGAACTGAACTTATTTTTACTTATTTTTGCTTGAACCGAACTTATTTTTACTTATTTTTTACCGAACCGAACTTATTTTGGCCGAACCGAACTTATTTTTGCTGAACTAAACTGTATTAACATAATATTATCAATACTCATTATTATAATAGTCAATAAATATTAACATAATATTATCAATACTTATTATTATTATTTTTTTATTATTTTATAATAATAAATAATAAATAATAATAGTAAATAATAAATAATAAATAATAATAAATAATAAATAATAAATATAATAAATAATAAATAATAAATAATAAATAATAAATAATAAATAATAAATAATAAATAATAAATAATAAATAATAAATAATAAATAATAAATAATAAATAATAAATAATAAATAATAAATAATAATAATAATAAATAATAATAATAATAATAATAATAATAAATAATAGTAATAATAATAAATAATAAATAATAAATAATAAATAATAAAAAATAAATAATAATAAATAATAAATAATAAATAATAAATAATAATAATAATAAATAATAATAATAATAATAATAAATAATAGTAATAATAATAAATAATAAATAATAAATAATAAATAATAAATAATAAATAATAATAATAATAATAAATAATAGTAATAATAATAAATAATAAATAATGAATAATAAATAATAAATAATAAATAATAAATAATAATAATAATAATAAATAATAATAATAAATAAAAAATAAAAAATTAAAAAATAAAAAAATAAAAAAAAATAAAAGAATAAAAGAATTAAAAAAATAAAAAATAAAAAATAAAAAAATAAAAAAAATAAAAAAAATAAAAAAATAAAAAAAAAAAAAAAAAAAATAAAAAAATAAAAAAATAAAAAAAAATAAAGAAAGAAAAAAAAATAAAAAATAAAAAATAGAAATTCATCATTATTATAATTATAATATTAATAATAATAACAATATTAATAGTAATATTGAAAATAAAAATAATAATTACAACATTAGATAAGACTGTACTTATTTTCTTTGCCGAACCGAACTTATTTTTCTTGGAACCGAACTTATTTTTACTTATTTTTGCTGAATTGAACTTATTTTTACTTATTTTTGCTGAACTGAACTTATTTTTACTTATTTTTGCTGAACTGAACTTATTTTTGTTGAACTGAACTTATTTTTACTTATTTTTGCTGAAAATAAGTCCAAAAGAACAGGGCCTAAGTCTCATAGTCATGCTTATATGCACCTGTGATGGTGGAAGAAGGTTGTATATTATGTTTTTGGTGATTTGTGAGCATGTATAGTGTTCGGTAGTAGTTGGTTGAAGAAGCTTGGTATTCGTAGCTTTCATGGCTGAGTTACACTATGACCAGCAGAATGGTGTAGTGTGCGTCGAGCGCGTGGAGACTGCGCTGAACGCAAGCCCTCGCGTGCGCGAAGGCGTCTATATGGCAGTCACTTGGCTGCCAGTGTTTGCCTCGTTGTGTGGAGAGGTGTGACATGTTTATATATTCATAAGTAGTGTGAAAAGTTGAGGCATGTTTATATGATCATAAGTGATACTGTGAGTTTTTTTTTTTTTTTTTTCTCTTTCTTTCGTGAACAAGCTAGTTGTGTTTAGTATCATTGCCATTATAAGTTTGCGTATAATAACTAGCTGGTGGGATAGTTTAGTCTTAGGCCCTGTTCTTTTGGACTTATTTTCAGCAAAAATAAGCAAAAATAAGTTCAGTTCAGCAAAAATAAGTTCAGTTCAGCTAAAAATAAGTTCAGTTCAGCAAAAATAAGTAAAAATAAGTTCAGTTCAGCAAAAATAAGCAAAAATAAGTTTAGTTCAGCAAAAATAAGTTCAGTTCAGCCAAAATAAGTTCAGTTCAGCAAAAATAAGTTTAGTCTTGTTTAATGTTGTAATTATTATTTTTGTTTTCAATATTACTATTACTATTGTTATTATTATTATTAATATTATAATTAAAATAACGATGAATTTGTATTTTTTATTTTTTTATTTTTATTTTTTATTTATTATTTATTATTTATTTATTTATTATTATTATTATTATTATTATTCTAATTATTTATTATTTATTATTTATTATTTATTAATTATTATTGTAATTATTTATTATTATTATTATTATTATTTATAATTTATTATTATTATTATTATTATTGGAATTATTTATTATTATTATTTATTATTAATTATTTATTATTATTTATTATTATTATTATTTATTATTTATCATTCATTATTATTATTATTATTATTATTATTATTATTATTATTTATTATTATTATTATTATTATTATTATTATTATTATTTATTATTTATTATTATTATTTATTATTTATTATTTATTATTTATTATTTATTATTTATTATTTATTATTATTTATTTATTATTTATTATTTATTATTTATTATTTATTATTTATTATTTATTATTTATTATTTATTATTTATTATTTATTATTTATTATTTATTATTATTTATTATTATTATTTATTTTTTTTATTAATTATAATTTATTATAATTTATTTATTTATAATTTATTATAATTTATTATTTATTATTTATTATTTATTATTTATTATTTATATTATTTATTATTTATTATTATTTATTATTATTTATTATTATTTTTTATTATTTATTATTTATTATTTTATTTTTTATTATTTATTTTTTATTTTTTATTTTTTTTATTATTGTTATTATTATTTATTATTTTTTATTTAATATTATATTTTATGATTTATTATTTATTATTTATTATTAATATTATTATTTATTATTTATTATTTATTATTTATTATTATTATTATTTATTTTTTATTACTATTATTTATTATTATTTTTTATTATTATTATTATTTATTATTATTTATTATTATTAATATTATTTATTATTTATTATTTGTTATATTATTTATTATTTATTATTATTTGTTATTTATTATTATTTATTATTTATTATTATAAAATAATAAAATAATAATAATAAGTATTGATAATATTATGTTAATATTTATTGATTATTATAATAATAAGTATTGATAATATTATGTTAATACAGTTTAGTTAAGCAAAAATAAGTTCAGTTCAGCAAAAATAAGTTCAGTTCAGCCAAGATAAGTTCAGTTCAGCAAAAATAAGTTCAGTTCAGCCAAAATAAGTTCAGTTCAGCAAAAATAAGTAAAAGTAAGTTCAGTTCAGCAGAAATAAGTAAAAATAAGTCCAGTTCAGCAAAAAATAAGTTCAGTTCAGCCAAAATAAAATAAGTTCAGTTCAGTTCAGCCAAAATAAGCTCAAAAGAACAGGGCCTTATTGTTGTATACTTTGTTAGAGGTGTTTGTGGATATAACAGTGAGTAACATGATATTAGATCTTCCAAGCACGTATACGCTTTCCTATAAGTTATTTACCGACCCACTAGGAACAATAGAGTATCAATACTTATGAGATACGAAGACACTAGTGGAAAAAAGCCCATCCGATGCGGTCAAAACCGGGCTTACTGATCCGGTTTTGGTCTGCATCAGATGGGCTCGCAGCAAATCCAAAATATTTACTGATCCGGTTTTCACTAAAAACCGGATCAGATAACCCCCCCAAAAACCAATTTTTTTTTTTCATTTTTTCATTATTAATCAATACAAAATCAATAATATATATAAAAACTCATTTTATTAAGCATATTATGCCCAATTGAAGCATAAATAATTAAATACATAAAAATATTAACATACACAACTATGACATTATAATTTTATACTTCAATGGCTCCTCCTATTAGATTTAACAGTCATTCGCTATCATAGGCTTCTTCAAGCTTGCAATACATGCAGTTATAATCTTGCGGATGGAAAATCGATATAGGAGCAGATGTCATAGCATCTGCAAGGAGAAACAGAAGTTAAAACTGTCGGTCAATTTGACACACACATATCTTTGAGAAGCTTCGTAAAGTAAATTATCTTTATTCTTCCTGATATGAATTTAATAATTTACTAAATGAGTGCATATATCTTGAAAGGTTATGATTACCTATGAGGTATACAATTCCTCCACAGATTGAAACAAATATTTCACTATTGACTTTTGATTGCCCCAATTGTCTGAATATGAACTTACCATAAAAGTAGCTCCCACTTAAGTTGATTCTATCAATCTAACTAGCATTTCAATAGTTTATCAGCTGAATCAAGCTTCTCCCAATTGAAATTGAGCATAAATAATCTCGAATTAGACACTTCATATAGCATTTTTACACAACTCATACAGTAAAATTCAATTTAAGTTACTACAAGAAAACAAGCAAAAAAGAAATCTTACATAAAATTACTAAAAAGAATAAAAAGACAATCAAACCCAAAAAAATCCCACCCAAAATTAGATAACACTAAATCATATCACATCAATTAAGCAAAAAGGCACATAAATAAACTCAAATCAGCACCCAAATTTCTTCCCTAAGTGCTATTAACTTGGCAAAACAACTACTCTAACCAGCAATTAGGTTCATACATTCACTACCATAAAAACCCACAAAAATTTCCAAACACAATGTCCAGTTCAACAAAAAATTAAGAAATTAACAGAAAAAAAATAAAGATGACAAGTTACTTATTAGCAGGAACAGAAGAAGAAACAGCAGCAATTCTGCCCTCAATCTTCCTCTTGTTTTTTTTCTTGCTGAAAGAACGCCATATATCTTCACTCTAATAACCACATATGATTCGTCCAACTGATCCCGCACATGTATAATATGAGATTAGTTAAAAATGCTTACTTATATATAATGGTCACAAATTATTAGCAGACAAAAACAATTGCTAATTGATATATTAATAACTATAAATAATACCAATTAAGCTATGAATTTTCTAGATTGCATGTGACTGAGGATTTTAGCATAGCTGTACAAACCTGGTCTGATGTCCAGAGAGTGAGGTTGTCCCTAAGAAGTTGCATGATCAGAGTGCTGTCCTTGTAAGATTCTTCACCCAATGTGTAACACCCCGTCCTTCTACTACTAGGATACTAAACCTTATTAATTCAAGAAATACTAAAATGACGTTAGCGGAAATAACGTCGGGACGGTATGCTACTCTAAAACAATAAATAAAGATAATAACTCAAAATTCATAGCTTAAAAAGGGAATAAATCTTCAAGTAACATCATGGTTCCAACATAAAAGAAGTATCCCAATTGTATCATACTAACAAATCCAAAATACCATGAGACATGCAAGTCTCCCAAAATAAACTTAAATAACACTAATATCCTTGAAGGCAATCCAAAAATAAGTCTCCCTATGACCTATATAAAGTTCATCTACCAAAAACAAAACTAAAAGCTTCTTCTCACAACCAACTCTCACACTGCTAGCCCAGGCAGTCCACAAGCCTAGCAATCATTTCCATCCGCAAGATTATAATACATATTTCCACGGTCGGTGGGGAGTAACTAGCGGTTCTCCCGAACAATAGCAATCAAAGCACTATTCGAGAGGTAGATTATTAAGAAAGGAATAACATGCAATTCATTACATCATATCATGCACATAGAAATCATAAAGCTCATAGATAAATCAAGAGATCATTAACAATAAGTAAACATAATATAGTGAGTGACATAATTCAAATATAAATAAATACCAATAATAAATCAAAAATACAACAAGTTATTGAGTCGAAACCGAACGCCTGATGATTCGCAAATCACTTCCTAAGGTTTGTCGGATCGCAATCTCCAGGTCGCTCTATGGGCTTACGTTCCCCACTGCCCGTGTCTAAGAATGGCCAAACTCCCGATGCGGGGTAGAACACGCAGAACCCCCGACCTCTCGGACGACAACAATTAACCCGGGTGTACCCCTAGTTCGCAAACCGAGGTGGTTGGCATGTTCTTAACCGGGGACTACATCTATCCCACCGGATATTCTTATCTCAAAATACAATCATGCATACAAACTAAGTATCATTCATCAAAAATATTCGTCAAAAAGGGATGCCACCCGGCCTTATACCCACAATTCATCAAACTGTTCTTCATAATTCCTCAAAATAAATCACTTATAAAATATTCAACAAATAACTCTCACAATAACACTTGAACATTCCCAAACATCAACAATGACAATATACTGGTTTTTACAGCAACCACACTCAATCACAAATACATCACCAATTAACTCTAAATCATAATTCATTAAAAGAGTAATAACAATTAAATCATTTTATTCCATAAATCAAACCTAAACATGTGGTTACTCAAATGATGCATACTGTATACTACTGAAAATCAGCAACCCAGAATATATTAAATTATAAATTATATCTGATTTACAAGCCCTCAAACAATTTAATAGTGTGTCCTCAATTTCATCACAAAAACACCATAATAATTATGAAACTAACAAATTCGAGCAGTAAAATCACACAAAAATTATCATATAACCCTAATAGCTCTACTGACATGTTACAATTTTTATTTATAATTTTCGGACTCAAAAAGTATTTTTAACAGTTAATATACAGATTCCTCAAATAAGCCATTATAATAATTAAAAATATAAACAGACGCCCAAAAATTACCAAAAATTCACATAACATGTAAAAACTCACGGAAATACATATTATCCAAATAAATTAATTTTTCTGCCAATATAAATAATTTTCATGAATTATATACTGACTGAACAGAATTTACAAAAACAGATATATCAATTAATTAAAACAGTAAACAGTAGATAAAAATTATTCCAAGGCATGGAATACATTATACGCATGTAACATGATCTAATAAAAATAATTTCATCAATTTTAACAGTCGTTCAATAATTATTATGAAATTTAGCCAAAAACGCACAAAATACTAATTAAATCAAATAAATATTAAAAATCATGCAAAAATTATTTTTCTCTACACAGTATTCACATAGCATGTGTCACGTATGTTCATGTAAAATTTCATCAAAAATATCATTCAAAAAGTATTTTAGATAATTCCTAACGTATTAATCTAATACCGAATACTACTCTAATCACTATGATTCTAGGATAACAACTAGTTACCTGGATCGTCGGAGGCGAGCTGAAAACTTCTGGAAATCCCCACAGTAGGCGTGTGACCCTCTTCTTCTTCAAATTCCAAGCACAAAGTATAAGGAAAAAGCCACAAAAACAATTCACGAACAATTATCAAAGAGAAGAAATGAAGAAAATTTGAGAGAATGAAAATGGTGATGATGGTGATGATGATGGACGAAAATGTTGAAGAATGACAGCCAAAAGTTCTGATTTTCTAATCAGAATTTTGAAGTGAATTAAGAGGTTTAATGAGGTTTAATTAAAGAAATCATTAAGGGGGGGTTATGGGGGTTATAAGGCATCAAAGAGTCTTAGGAAAACAAAAGAGAAAAGAAAAGGAGAAAGCTCTCCTAATTCCTTCACTTGGCCGGCTGCCCCAAGCCCACACACCCACAAAAACTTTCGGCCCAAATTCAACGACGATCCATGCTCCGAAAGCCCGATACGCGATAAAACGGTTAATTCCTAAATCGCGCCTAAACTTTGAAAATACTTAATAATAAAAATAATTCTAATAAATTATATTATAAATATAAATGAAATAAACACATTGACACGCCATAAAAATAAAAATAATAATTCGGCTCCCAAAATTATAAAATAAAAATAATTAATTTAGAGAAAATAATAGTTTTAGAGAAATTTCTTGCGAAAAAGCTAGGAGCAAAATTATGGGTTGTTACACAATGTATCCAGCTCCGCTATGGCTTCCTCAAATGCCTGCAAATAATCTAGTGACATGATCACACACCTCTCTAGAGACTTGAAAGGATTATCAAGACCATGTTTAAGGCACTTGGAGAAGCCTCCTGAGCTACCTGATCTAGTAAAAAAAAGAGACGGATGAACATACATAATTTCAGCATATTAAGATGGAAAGTTTTGTCCAAGATGTATAGACATAAGATATAACCTGCACCAAAATTATAAGACATTCTATAAATGATGCAACGACATAGATTTGGCGGTTTAACTTCCCCATTACAATTGGATAAACTACTCAGAATTAACACATCTTCTACCTCTGAAAATATGAAATACCTACATTAGCAAGTTTCAGCATCTTATGTCAAGTCTAAGTAAAGGATATTCGACTGTGAAGTGATTTACTTATGAAGTCAAAACGAAGCCGCGACTTTATACATGTGGTAATCATAAAGATGTAGCAAGAGCGTATTCCTTTACACCTCAAATCAAATAATACCAGCATACTCAGCATGTTTCATGGGTACCAAAGCCCTATTCTTTTCGCCGTTACTAATGAGTTACAAGTCTAATAAGTTCAATCTAAGGTCAACAATTTAGATAAGTTCAATTTAAGGTAAATTAAATATACTTCAGTTAAGCAGGGAGGAAGGTGACATCAGAAACCTACTAATGGGTACCAAAAGCAAGAGAACAATTAAACAAGGCTGTCAATTAAATATTATTCAGTTAAGCAGGGAGGAAGGTGACATCAGAAACCTACTAATGAATCCCATGAAAATACTAACCTTGTGTATTACACCATCATCAATTATGGAGCTCCTCAATTTCTTAAATAGCTCATACAACGCCTCCACTTCACTCCCGATGACTGCAGACATCAAAGATAACGAAAGAGAAGGTCAGAAAATATGTACACAGATTATCTTATGCCTTAAGCCCTTAACATACCTCAAAATACTCCTCCAAAGTTGTATTTGAAAAATTATGTAAACAGATTAGCATATGGTTTGCTGTACTTTTAAAAGTGATAACCTAAAACGGTAAAATGGTATATACACTTGACATGAAAAAATGGTAAAGCTAAAGTGACTATGAAACTACTCACTGAAGTATTTAGTTGAAATGATAGAAGAGAAATCAGAAAATACAGGGTCTCTTATCTAACCTTTGGAGCTCCAATGAAATCTTTCTTAGCTTAGATCATTCTCCCATGAGCAAAAGATTAACATGGTATCCCAGAAATTAAAGGAATAGTATTGAATATTGAAGACGAGTGCTTTAATAACATTGTGAATTATCAACTGATATTCTTTAGTAGTGAAAATCATACATGCTTTATTGACACAGCACCATAAATTTCAAACCCTACTTCTTACCGGAAGTCTTTGTCATAGAAACACCTCAAAATCTTTCCAGCTATCCAGTCATATTCATTAGTACAACCTTCTTTGCACCTTAAGCAATAAAGCCTGTAAATCTCAGCAAGTCTATCAAGTGTATATTTCTTCACAAGTAACCGCACGACCAAAGCTAAAACAATAAGAAAACAAGTCAACATCATCACTAAAGATATGCAAAGAGATAGAATTAATTACCGATTTGTCACGAAGACGCTCCGCAACTAGTTTGGCGCTTCGATAGGAATAGAGTTAAGATCATAACAAGCAACATCACACACCACAGCAACAAGTTGCTTCCGCACATTTTCATCATAGACCAAGAGCCGATCACATAGGGCAGCTACAGAATATTAAAGTGTAAATCAACATAATCTTCTTTAAAATGGTAAACATTTCATAAGTAGAGGCAGGTTTTACCAAATATTTGTGCAACATCAGGTCTTGCGAGATTTGAAAGAAGACATCTTTTTACATAGTCAAGGGCAGACATCCGAACCTCAACTTCTCTATCGGTTAACCTCTTTAAGAACTCCACAAAAACAGATTGGAATGCTTCGAGAGAAAGAATGCGGTAACGCAAAAAGTTCACCGACCCGGATAAACTGCTCTAAGAGGAGCTTCTAACCGGTCATTCTCGTTTGTGAAGAAAAGAGTAACAATCATTATACGGAGTAATAGGGAGCATTTTCCAGGATACTTGAGCTAATATTGTGGTGGAAAAGGTATGAGAAATGTACCAACAGAGGGGGGGGAAGGAGAGACAGAGAGAGAAGAGCAAGGGTGGATACACATTCCATAAAGAAAAATTAATAAAAGCACAAGACATGAGCATATATATGCAAAGGCAGTAGTGTCCAAGAAGTATCAACATCTACCACAGGTAATAAAGGAAGTGCAACAAAGTAAAAATATTCGTCGAATACAAGCCATGATTACCGCAATTACCGGTAGCTCTCCGATCAAATAAGGAACAACTCCCAACAGAATTTGAGGTGAACAGCGGTATAAGTTGTAAATAATTTCATGGTTGTCAATCTAAAAATAGTCTCTTTGGTAATCAATCGGTTGAAACATACCTTGCAATAGCAAGAAATGTCCTGAACAACTCACTAACTAGATCATCGCACTCAAGATCCAACATCACAACATAAATGAGAATTCAAACCAAAACAAAATGATAGAAAAGGAAAAACAATTACTCATAGAAAATCTTCCGAATTGGATCATAACGAAGTTCAGGAATAACGAAAGCGTCGATAATACGCAAATGAGAATTGGAAGCGGAAACTTTATCAACATCAAGCATAGTAGAAAGATCTCGATTCAAGATTTCCTTGTCCAAATTCGACGATTTCACTGCCAAAAAAAAAATCAAAATTACAGAAATGAAGTTGTTGTTTTCTGAAATTGTTCAAAATACTAAAAAATTAAAGAGAAATTTACGAGGCTCTTGATCGAGAAGGTCGAGGAGAAGATCCAAAGCTTCGTGAGGATCATCAAATTTATGGCGATTAACGAAAGAAAGCACCTCTTGAAGTGCAGCAGCTTGAAAAGTATAGCGCCGAAGCTTGAACTGCTTGCTCACTTCTTGTCTCGTTATCGCTCCCATATTCTCTCTCTGCAATTCTACGGTGTGTTAATTTTAGTCTGGATTTGATATCTGTGCACCAAAAGCTTTTCGGCTAGTTTGGTGGTTTGACTGGTTTCTCTCTCGGATTAGGGTGGATTAGGTGAGGAAGATAGAGAAGAGAGATGGGGAGTTGAGAGAGAGGCGTGAAAAATGTGGAGCTGTGCAGCATTAGAGTGGGAGAGGTGATGAGAGTTTGGCCCAATAACACTTAAGCTGGGCCGCGTGAGAGAACAAGATGGATGAGTGAGCTGGACGAGAGTTTGGCCCAATAACATTTAAGCTGGGCCACATGAGGAAAATATAACCGTTTTTCTGATGCGGTCCAACAAACCGCATCAGATTTTCAAAAAACAGCAACGGTTTTTATAATCTGATGCGGTCCACAAGAGGACCGCATCAGATTGTTCTGCCAACTTTCCCTCCCAATTTTAATGTTGATTTTCGGATGCGGTTTTACAATCTGTTACTAAGTGACATATAAGGTTTTTTCCACTAGTGAGAAGAAATATTGAATCTTGGTTGTTAACAAGAAACAATCCCAACAAGAGTTTGTAGTTTGATTTTGTTTAGAGAAAACACAAGAGAATTCTATTCTTTAAGCAAGTACCATGGGAAATGATTTCACACTTTAAATAAGTATGAATGATCTCTCTCTCTCATTCCACATGTGATATGTCTCTATATATACTAGGGAAGACTTATAGAATAAAAGACGCAACCATATACGAAAAGACACACACCATTTCACGAAAGAAATGCCTCGTCAGGAAAACTGACGAATAGGAGCTGGCGCTCCGCTGTGGAGTGGGAGCTCCATGTAGGAGCCGGCGCTCCAGGCAGGAGCCGGCGCTCCTCAGCCCTGTCAAGGAAATTGGTTCAAACTCCAATTCCCTAACAATTCTGAGCGTGCGCTCTACTTAGAGCGAGCTCTCTATTGACTTGCCTTTTCGTTATTCCTCTTTTCTCATCACATAACATCAACGGACACATTTAAACTATAAATGTTCCAACAATACTCCTCCATTTATAGTATAAATGCTTTGAATCCGTACACTTGCAAACTACACAAAATCAACTAAACTTGTGCATAAATGAAAATGTCTTAAAGATTGAATTTCCACTTAGTACAACACACTTTACAAACTTTCGATTGAAGTGATTGACTAAGCATTGAATCACTCAACCATATGAAAATTTGAAGATGCTATACACACAAGCTTACACAAACAACATTGTAACCTTTGACTCCATTAAAGGCCTTGAGTCCATATCCACATTCATGAGTGTTCCTAGTTAAGCCCCAAACTAGGTGAAGCGGCCAAACTTCTTACTCATATAGGTAAACCTTCTATAACATGCTCTCGCAACCGAGCAACTAACCAAAGATTTATTAAGAAATTAATCAACCTCCAACATTGCGAAAAAACAAGCACTAACCTTAGGATGTAATAAAAATATTATAATGCTCCAAATTACAAATAAAGTGGGATCCTCATTGAATTCAAGATCTTGCGTTGTACAAGACGTGAATTGAGTTTTCTTCATTTGCAATTTACTTAATTAAGGCTTAAAACACATCCCTACTTTTATATAACATAACTTGACAACAACTTTGGCCAAATTCATCAAGTTAACAAAACATATAAAAGTTCATTAACACGACTCCATGTTTATAAAATCACAAACACCACATAGTCGCAATCCAATGTGTTGAGACTTGCCATTATAAACATTATAACATTCAAATATCAATTATGAACAAAGAGCATGTTAATACTAAAACAATCAAATAACTTAATATTCTTCCCCATTTTAGTATTAACAAAATAAACATCTTATCTATTTAAACCAAGACTTGTATATGAAAACAACCACATAAGTACACATCTTGGATAACATGGAATTAACCTCCTCTATGAAAAATCTCCTCCATGAAGTACCTCCTCCAAGAATAAATTAATATAATCTTCTTGTAAGAAACAAATCCCTAAACCAAGACTCAACTCACGCCAAATTATCCTTCTCAAACCGAAGAACATATTTATTTTCAGATAATTCTGTCTATTAAATAGATTAGATCAAAGACAATAAACCATTATCTTCCAAGACATTTAATAATTTCAATTAAGTCAAAATCGGTAAAAATCATATGTATACAACACCAAATGTAGACAAAATTTCATTGTCCCCAAATTTAATACATAACCAATTTATACAACCGATTTCCTCAAAATCATGAACTTAATGATCTCATAAATTGAAATAATTAATTACCATGTCTTTCATTATACTTTATTCAAGTATAACACATCTATATATATATCTAAAACCCAAGACAAAACAATGCTATGCTGCCACATGTACTCCCCTTCCCCTACACAATTAAATGAGAAATATTAAACAATAAAAATGTGTGTTATAACTTATAGGACTCGAACTCATGACCTCTCATTTGATATACAAATGCACTAACCAACTACTCTATTATCTCATATTGGTATTTATGGGAAAAAGAATATATTTAAAGACAATATAATTTTCTATTTTTAAGACAATCAAATAAATTTAAGACAATTAAATACAAATGTATATATTAATACCCATTAAGCTATTGCTAATAATACCGTGTCCTATCTTTTAGCAATCTTATATTAAAACAAAAGCTCTTCAATTTTTTATAACCACCATAATTAACACTACTACACCATTTCATTGCATGGGCTGTATTCTTACACATTAATCTACTTCTAAAAAAAGATTGTATTATATTTTTTATAAGTAATTATATATTTATAAATATGTACTCTCTTGAAGCCGAGGTTATATTGATGAATAATTCATATTATAATTTACTATGTAGAAAATTCTAAAGGAACTTGAGATCACTTCCAAAGCACAATCCAATGCCTATAACTCTTTTTTTTCCACTTTTAATTTCTCAAGTGTTTGATTCAATACTTCAATTTCACATTGATAAATTATTAGGGGCATCGCCCGAGCCAACAACTAATGTCACTTTAAAAGTGAAAAAACTATGAAATAATAACATTCCATAAAACATAATCAATTTCTAGTATAAATTTATAACATGTTAATACTAAAGCTAAACAAATTAATTAATATTCTTCCCCATTTTAGTATTAACAAAACATATAAACACTTATACTAGTGATTACCACAAAATCATTGAAATAGATCAATATTTTGACTTTTCCAACTTGTAAATTATAAACATCACCCAACTTATATAAAATTGAGAAGTACATTTAATAGTTATTTTAACCCCATGTCTAAAAATAAATATTCTAAATAACATAGAATCACATTTATAATCATAGACAACACATGGTCAAAATAAAATTAAGCACATAGCTCATACTAGGATGGCCTACTAACAAACAACACGTTTATAATTTTCACAAGTTCATGTTCATGTCAACAATCATATACTCAACAAATTATAAAAACACATTTACTTTAATAAAACAAACATTATAAGTTGTCCATGAGTATATAATAAAAAACATAATTAGTGATTGTAACCCACTAACTATAACATGATCAATAAATAAACTTAATGGTCATCATATTAATACTCATACCAAAATCATGAAAAATAACATGTTAATACTGAAACTAACAAATAAATTAATATTCTTGCCCATTTTAGTATTAACAAAATAAAAAATTTCAGATTTTGGGAGAGTGAAATATCAACATGAAAAAACATGAACAACAAAATTTATCTTCATAATGTTCCCAAATGAACATTAAACACACATGCCCGTTCATTTCCATAATCATAAACATGAGATCATCTTTTATTTAAATAAATAAATAATTTCATAACCATGCATGATTTGTGTCAATACAACATGAGACCATTGCACCCATGGTTTGGAAACCATGAAATGATACTATTAAACATCATTCCATCTTGGATATCAAGTAGATTCATATACATGATTGTCAAATCAAAAACCATAATCACATGAATGATTAGTAACCGTTTTAGACTTTCATGGGCATTAAGAGAAATTTTGCTCTCAACTTATTTTTATCAATTAACCACAACAACTTTGAGAAGTTGACGAAAAAAGCAACATGGTTGACAAAAATAGCAATAGTATAAGACATACTATAATATGCAATCCTAGCAAAACCCATTAATACAGAAGAATAAAACTTACAGTACAACCCAAAAACGGTTTTTTCGAGAAATCCGTCATCATTCCCGACCTCTTGTCTTGTAACATTCTTCTTCTCTTGCCATTTAATAATGGCATTTCAAATTCAGAAAATTAGAAACATCTCACCCAAGGAAGATCCAATTACCCAAGGATTAAATAACTTATAGATTGTTCGAGGTGTGTGTGGATATAACAGTGAGTACCAGGATATTAGATCTTCCAAGCACATATTAGATATGCTTTCCTATAAGTTATTTACCGACCCACTAGGAACAACAGAGTATCACGGTAATACTTATGAGATACGAAGAAGCAACATTGAATCTTGGTTGTTAACAAGAAACAATCCCAACAAGAGTTTGTAGTTTGATTTTGTTTAGAGAAAACACAAGATAATTTTATTCTCTAAGCAAATACCATGGGAAATGATTTCACACTTTAAGTAAGTATGAATGATCTCTCTCTCTCATTCCACATGTGATATGTCCGTATATATAATAGGGAAGACTTACATAAGAAAAGACGCAACCATATACGAAAAGACACACACCATTTCACGAAAGATATGCCTCGTCAGGAAAACTGACGAATAGGAGCTGACGCTCCGCTGTGGAGCCGGCGCTCCAGGTAGGAGCCGGCGCTCCTCAGCCCTGTCAAGGAAATTGGTTCAAACTCCAATTCCCTGACAATGCTGAGCGTGCGCTCTACATAGAGCGAGCGCTCTATTGACTTGCCTTTTCGTTATTCCTCCTTTCTCATCACATAACATCAACGGACACATTTAAACTATAAATGTTCCAACATACTTAGGCCCTGTTCTTTTGAACTTATTTTGGCTGAACTGAACTGAACTTATTTTATTTTGGCTGAACTGAACTTATTTTTACTTATTTCTGCTGAACTGAACTTACTTTTACTTATTTTGGCTGAACTGAACTTATTTTGGCTGAACTGAACTTATTTTTGCTGAACTAAACTCTATTAACATAATATTATCAATACTTATTATTATAATAATCAATAAATATTAACATAATATTATCAATATTTATTATTATTATTTTATTATTTAATAATAAATAATAATAAATAATAATAAAATAAATAATAATAAAAATAATAAGATAATAATAATTAATAATAATAATAAATAATAAATAATAATAATAATAAATAATTATAATAAATAATAAATAATTATAATAAATAATAAATAATTATAATAAATAATAAATAATTATAATAAATAATAATAAATATAAATAATAAATAATAATAAAAAATAAATAAATAATAAATAATAATAATAAATAATAATAAATAATAAATAATAATAATAAATAATAAATTATAAATAATAATAATAAATAATAAATAATTAATACTAAATAATAATAAATAAATAATAATAATAAAATAATAAAGAAAATATAAGAAAAAATAAAAAAATAAAAAAATATTAAAAAATAAAAAATTTAAAAAAATTTAAAAAATTATAAAATAAAAAATTTAAAAAAATTAAAAAATAAAAATAAATAAATAAATAAAAATAAATAAAAAAATAAAAAATTTAAAAAAATTACAAATTCAGCGTTATTATAATTATAATAGTAATAATAATAACAATATTAATAGTAATATTGAGAACAAATATACTAATTACAACATTATATGTATACTGAACTTATTTTGGCTGAACTGAACTTATTTTGGCTGAACTGAACTTATTTTTGCTGAACTGAACTTATTTTTACTTATTTTGGCTGAGCTGAACTTATTTTTACTTATTTTGGCTGAACTGAACTTACATTTGCTGAACTGAACTTATTTTTACTTATTTTTGCTGAAAATAAGTCCAAAAGAACAGGGCCTAGTGTATACATGTATGCAGGTGTGATGATTACTCCACAATACATGCTTACATGAGTTGTTTTTTCTTTATTTTTATATATATATTTTATTTTATATTTACATTACGGTTTTTTCACCTGATACCCCCGAGTTTTCAAAAAATTCACGTGGTACCCTCCATGTTTTCAAAATTCACCAGGTACCCCTAAGTTTAAAACTAATTCACGTGGTACCCTCAAATACCCTTAATGACTAACGGCGTTAATTAACCCTAATTTCCTACTTTAAACCCTAATTAACCCCCTAATCTTAACCCTAATCCTAACCCCTACCCATAACCCTAATCCCAAACCCTAACCCTAACCCTAACACTAACCCTAACCCACCATCTCACCACCCACACCCCCCACCCTCCACCACCCGTGCCCCCCTTCCCCCACCCCCTGCCCTCCCCCTCACGCCGCCAGCCCCCTTCCCCAACCCCACGCAGCCCTCCCCTACCCCCGCATCCCTCCCCTACCCCCGCAACACCTCCGTCTCTCCCCGCCACTTGCCTATCCCGATCGTGGCATACCCCGTCGAAACCTCCCCTCCCCCTAACCCCCGTCAAAACCTCCCCCTTCCTCTAATTTCCATCGAGTTCGCCCCCCTCCCCGGACATCCGTTAGTCTTGAAGCTGTTCTAGTAGGAGTAATTACGGCGAGAGGAATTCGAAGGGCCTTTGGGGTTCGACGGGGGCGGGGAGGGGGCAGAATCCGACTGGGGCGGGGGAATTCGAAGGCGTTTGGGGTTCAACGGGGCTGGGGAGGTGGGCGGGATTCGACGGTGTTAGGGGAGGGGAGGGAGGTTTCGACGGGGTGGTGGGTGGAGGGGGAGGGCTATGAGGGGTGGGGGGAGAGAGGTGGGGGAGAGGGGGTGGCTTGTGGCGGGCACGGGGAGTGGGGGGGGAGGGGGTTGTTCGAAATGGTGCGGCGGCGCTGGGGTGGGGAGGGGGGCTGCGAGGGTGGGGGGGAGGGGTGGGGGGAAAGGAGGAGGCTGCGGGGGTGGTGGGAGGGTGGGGGAGGGGTGGTTAGGGTTAGGGTTAGGTTTAGGGTTTAGGGTTAGGATTAGGGTAAGGGTTAGGATTAGGGTTAGAATTATAGGTTAATTAGGGTTTAAAGTAGAAAATTAGGGTTAATGACTAACGGCGGTTAACGTCGTTAGTCATTAAGGGTATTTGAGGGTACCACATGAATTAGTTTTAAACTTAGGGGTACCTGGTGAATTTTGAAAACATGGAGGGTACCACGTGAATTTTTTGAAAACTCGAGAGTATCAGGTGAAAAAACCGTTTACATTATGAGTGTTTTGATCACATTATGATGGTATTGTCTTTTTTTTGGTATTATGTATAGATGTGGGTATAAGTAGCAGACTAGCAGGTGTGATTTTGTAATGATTTTTGTATTACTATATGCCTACGTGAGTTGAATGCTATATTACTCATGTTTATATTGTAGGTGTCTTACTTATATTATGATGGTATTATTATTGTTGGTAATTGAATTGAGAGTATAATAATGTTGTATATTTATAAATCGATACCTAAGTTGTCGACGTTACAGTACTCGAGGGAGAATAATATTGTCTTTAGTACCGTTTCGCCAATAATTATGTACCAGGGGTATTATAACTAACGTTGTAATTAACCTTGTACCCAAATAAAACTCAGACAACGAGAGTGCAGTAGTTGGAGTATCTGATTAAACTGTGTATTTGGTGTATTATTATGTTTTAAGAAAGGTTTATTCTTTTTAGTTGGGCGATCGAAATGTTTTTATTAGTATTATTTATTGTTATTATTTTGAGAAGAGTGTTATTTTGAATTGAAATTCTTGGGTTGCGATCCTTGATTTCTGCTGATTTGGTGTAAGGCCTTAAGGGCATCCGCTTGAGTTGATAATGATTTGTTGATGATTATGAGTATTATTTTAATTATTATTTTTGTTTGAGAGCAAGATATCCGGAGGGACGAAATCCCAAGGTGAAGAACATGCAAACCATAGGACGGAATCCTAGGTGTACCTTGGTTTTGTTGTCGTCCGAGAGGTCCGTGAGGACGGAATCCTACACCGCATCGGGAGTATGGCCATTCTTAAACACATGCAGTAGGGAACGTAACCCATAGGCTGTCCTGGAGGTTGCGATCTGACATTACCATAGGAAGTGGGTTGCGATCCACTAACGTTCATTTATCTCTCAAACTAATTATATTATTTTATTACTTTAAATTTTGGTGGTTTATGTTGTTAATAATTGAGTTTATATGTATAGTTATTTATCCATTTTGTTTACTCGGTTATTTTTTTTACGCTAGTTATGTTAAGCATGTTGTATTATCTTTATTAAGTGTTTTATTTGATTATCTGAACTTTACTATAGAGATGCATTTGTGTGACTTGATTATTAATACATTTATAATTCTTATATGGATCCTAATTGGGCTGGGAGAGCTGTTAGTTACTCCCCACTGATTGTGGATGTTGTTGTTTTATTTTGCAGGTAAAAATGAAGAGTAGCTCTTTTGGGTTGTGGGCTGCAGTGAGGAAAAGACTTATTAGGCTTATAAGACATATTTTATTTCTTATTTTTGTTAGATTGGGTTTTATGAGTTTGTTTTGCCTCCTTTGGATATTTGGTTTAAATTAATTTGGGATTGAAATTTCAAGTTTGATTAGTTTATTATGAACCGTAGAGTGATATATCCGTCTTGACGATATTTCCGCTATTGTCTTTTCTTTAATAGAATGTCTACTTTTTTCTCTATTTTGTCTTATCAAAGGACGAAGTGTTACAATGAAGGTAGAAGCGCGAGTGGGAAAAAAGTAGAGGTGTGAGAGGGAAGAAGGGTTCAGGGTTTCTTTAGGAATGGGAGAAGGAAAAATATTGTTTAGTTAGTAAGGGGCTAAGGGCTGACAGAATTTTCCGAGTTTGGACCAGACCGGACCGGAAACCCGGAATCATCATTTTTCACAGATCGAGGATCGGACCGGAATCTCCGGACCGGTTCGGTCCGACCCACCTCTCTGAACAGCCCTACAGTCGAGAATGTGCTACAGTTAGCCATAAACATTGGACATCAATAGGTAGGGTTGTGGACGTTAAGATCATAAGGAATGTCCATAATTACATAAATAAAGACAAATGTAGTCATTTTGTGACGATATTGGCTTACTTTTTTTCCTTGGAGGCATAACAACTGGAATACTCGAGTAAGGAAATTCACAACATAATATCGCCAACACAAATTGTTAGAAAAGACGCTTTCACGTTAATCTTAACGTGATACCTGCCTAAATCCAAGAGATATATGTTTTTCAAAAATGGACCGCGTCTCACAAATCCTCATGATAATATTTTGGTGAATCAGTTAAGTATTTTAGCACAATAATTACACTATTTTTTAGTTAACATATCCAGTACATTAGTTAGTGTTGTTCTATAATTAGTTAAGATATATTGAGCATTATTTAGTTTCCAATATAAATAAATCTAAAATGTCAAATACAAAGACAACCTAAAAAAAGAACGTAAAACAACCTAACACTTGGAGCAATTGTACCAATTTCAGTTTGGTTCTTGGAATTTGTTTTTTTAGTCTTCTTAAAATTACTTTTCTTCCTTGTACTTCTTCCCTTTAATTTGTTTTTGCACGATCCGAGTCTAAAATAACCAATTTAATTTTACTTGATGAGCATTGTTCTTCTATAATTGGTTTTGTAGTTAAGACTTTGGTTATACTTGCAGCAGTAGTCTTGTAGACTTCTTGCGGTACCTTTCTTGCATCTTCATTGTCTTGACTTTTGAGAATGAGATTGTAGAACTTTCTTGCTGTTTCATATCACCATGGGGTTACATTGTTTGTAACTGCTCCAAAGATTTTTCTATCCATTTCCCTTTTCCACACTTCGCTCTTTGCAAATCCAATCCACCTTTTGCGCATGTACCTATGTAATATTGTCGTGATAGAACAAATAAGATGCGTTATAATCTGGTTTTTATGATATAACTAATATACTTCAACGCTTAACTAATATATTTCAACACTTAACTAATTCATTCAGAAGCAATTTAAGGCTAGCATAACTAATAGGTCCAAGCGCTTAACTAATCCCAGTGCTGGTTGATGCACAAGCGTGATGTTAGCATGACATCGGCTGGTCTCACGTTAACACTAATGTGATACCGTCTCTTAAAAACGGACTCGGTTACTAAGAAGCTCATGGTTGTCGGCGCGTGATCATCTTTTTTTTGGATGGCCGTGATCATCTTTGTTGTTGAAACTTGGAATCGTCATTGCTATTGCATGCTTCGTGCCTTCATGGGCAATGCACAATTGTTAGACCTCATACCCAAAATTCTTTTTTCGCTTGTTATTAAGTTGTTATTCCTTTTTTACAAGGGAAGCAACACTTGTGTAGAAAATGCTATTTGCACCTGATAATGATGAATATATTCTTTTATGCAACGGATTTTTTTTAGGGGATTTTATGCAACGGATTTGCCTGCTTCACAAGTGGACGATAAGAATAAAAAACATAGTTAACAACGAGTTTAAAACATGTTAATTTGAAGTGGGCCTAACGTAACTGCCTAAGACTTGTTGTAAAAATGTCCAACAATCTAAAACTAAGGATGTTTTATTTGCGGCAATCCTAAAGTTATGCCCACTTCTAATACATTTGAAAAGAAAGTTTAATATGTAGTGTGCTTGATCTTAGCTTTCAGTTCACAAAAATATTCCTTTTTGCATCGCAAAGCGAAGTTACTTTTGTCTAGTAACTTAATACTTCATTACAATTATTTACTTGATCTTTTGCACTCCATCGTTCCATTTAAGATAACAACACAACTAATTATTTATAAACTGATTAAAATTACATATAAGACATTTGTTTGAGGCTGAAGGAGGAACTATTCAATAAAGAGTATGGAGTAATAATGTAATATACATGTCTCGAATAGTTTATACAAGTTCATCTCGACTTCACAATTTCGAATCTCGAATGATTTCAATAGTCAACTTGAACGTGCACATACTTCATCTGTTTCAAAAATAATGCAAACACCTGCATTTTCGGGATCAAACTTTACAAACCTTAACCATGTTCTACCACTATATAAGAAATAACATAGTCATCATGTGAAGTCTTGTTAAATTAGCTAGTTTCAGTGTGTAGTTTCAAAGTTTATATATATTATGTCTGTGTGTGTATATATATATATATATATATATATATATATATATATATATATATATATATATATATATATATATATATATATATTTTTTTTTATAATTTTTATTAATACGTATTTGAAGCTAATAACTAAATTAGTGTATTGGAGACCATGAAAAACTTAATCATTGTATCTTTGGTGGAGCGCAGAAAATATTTAAGATATAAGAAGATGAACATCTTTTGACCAAATTAGGCAGTAATAACATACATCCCAGTCAAAATTCGTCTTTATCAACCTAACAAAAGTTATAAAATAGTAATGAAGCTTGGGATTATTCTTTGCAATAAACTAAGAAATGTGAGAAAGGCAAAGATATCTTTCTTATTTTCAATCAATGGTGTCGTGAATTGGATTGTGTGAAAAGAGATTATTTGGTGGAAACTTTTGTATTTCGAGAAGCATTGTTATATTCACTTATCTATCCCCTCAAAAAAAAAAAAAAAAAAAAAAAATATTCACTTATCTATACATATAAATCCAATGCACTTATTCCTGATGTTAAAATATTATGCCATGTATTCCTAGGTACATATGATTTAGTTTGGGCGGACTTCATATTATGTGCGTGGGTTTCTATACTGAAAAAGTATGATGTGCTGAAAAAGTATGATGTGCGTTTCTACTACCGGACAAGACCTACGACTTAGACCGTTAGACGATGTGATTCTTTGTGTTGGAAATAATCAGTATGATTGATGTACTCATGAAAAACAAATATATAAACAATATTGATATACAATATAGTGAAGAAACTTATCTTCAGATAACAATCAACTGAACTTGATTAAATTCCACAAGCACAACGTTGCGCCGTGGTATGGAGGCCACTGCCTTAGAAACGAATTTCGCCATCTTCGGTGCGAATTCCTGATGACGTTCGTCCCCCAAGGTTCACACAACGATCCCCGACTCCGTGCACCCGGATCAAGGATTGGAGTTTCTCAAGAACTGCTCAAATCTCAGAGAGAATAGGTAGGTTTGAGTTTTTAGGGTTTCAGAGAAAATCTCACACCCCACCTCGGTTTTTAGGATGAAGAATTTATATAAAATATAAAAAACCAAGCGACACAAAACGCGGAAACCGAAAACCACTGAAAAGGAGTTCGCCCGGGTGGGTCGGGCGAAAACCGCCCGGTCGGGCCCGCAAGGAAAGCACAGGGCGAAGAAGAAAGAAAACGTCTTGCCCGGGCGGGCGAACCATCCCCCGGTCGGGCGGATCAAGAATGGCTGAAGACTCGTCTCGCCCGGTCGGGCGCCACAAACCAGATCCAAATAGCTTCGCGTTCACTTGGATGTTATCCAACAATCCCCCACAAACGCGAAGGTACAAAAACAAGAAATGAGCAGTAACAGGAAGGTTTGATACTTACAAACTAGTGTCCAAGGATTGAACTAGCATGTTAGTGAGATGGGGTGTCCCCTCACCTACAAGTGTCCACTGGATTGAACTTACATGAGAGAGAAGGGACCCGATAACACATATCTTACCCTCAGAGCTTGAGAAACTCCGCGTTATCCATGAATTGCCTCTTGAACAACATAAAACACTGTTGATCATACAATTCATATTCCTTTTAAGACAAGTCACATGTCTTTCAAATGATTGTGAACATACACACAGTTCAACAATCATGGCCATCACCCTGGGATTCCAGTGAGCGCTCTAGAATGCCTACAAGTACGACATTCGACAGAAGGAGGCCATCCCTTCACACTCTAATATGATGTTCTATTACGTTCAAATAAAATTTGAATCAGCCACAAAGACCATAGAAACATCAAGTCCATTACGTTCAATTAGATTGAATCAGCCATAAAGGCCATGGACTCCAACACAACCTCTGCCGGTTGCCGCCGAGTACCATCAGCTCCACTTGTCAAACCACCATACAGGCTATAGACTCTCACAATCCATTAAGTTTGAACAAAGTAGACCATCCCTTTAATAGGTCTATGATACCGACCATGTGAGAACATGTACAAGGCATCACAACGGTGTAACCATCAAGTCCATTCCAAGGACCACCCAAGCCTGCTGGGATATGGAAACATTAAGAGCGGTCAAGCTCAACCTCACATACTATACTCATTGTATGCTAGATGTGTCTATAAGTCCTGTCTAGGAACTATAGACACATTAAGGACAATCACTAGCCAACTTGATATCTATGAATCTACCAAGTTCTATTGCCAGTTGAACCAACCAAAGGTTATAGATTCATCAATCCATCAAGCTCAAATAAATTAAGCCACCACAAAGATAATGGATTGTCCTGTCACTATACCATCAAGCTCACTATTCAAACCACCAAGTTTGGTAATGGATCCTCACACATCCATTAAGTTTGAACTAGCTGAGCCACCAACTGGTTATGGTTATGTGACCTCACGTGAGCATGGCAAGTCCCAACACGGGACCTCAAAAGCATCCATCAGGTCCTCTCAGTGAATACATGCAACACTAATCTGTGCATGCTCTTGTCCATATGTGCCTCCATTGCCTTCACATGACAATGTACATAAGCACATGAAACATCACAATGTAAACAAGTGAGTATTTCATTTCCCCCCACAACCGGCAACTTGCCAAGGATTTCCTCATCAGTCGACTTCTTGACTCAATCAGTTCAACTCAATGAACTTATTCTTATGGTTGACTCTGCAACACATCTTACTTTGCATCTCCTCAACAAAGCAACCAATCAAGAACAATGTGCCAACATATACACTTATAAACATATAAGCATAATCATTTAGAAAATCACTTTCTAGAGACATTTCATAAACATGAATGCAGAACATAATAGGTCATGCTAACTATTCAACCTTCTAGTTGAACCTGTTACAAACCATGTTCTCTTAACAAGATTGAGATAAAAGGTGCCTTTGTCAATACATTGGCATTGCATTTATGAACCACATGAATTACCTCATCCCCAATTTCCATCTTGGCTTAAGAATCGAAACCTTCAGTTTCATAAAGACATCAAGAGTGTGAACATCAAAGACATAAGATCAATCATAGACACATGATCACCAAACAAAGTCAATTTGATCAATGTCACTCAAACATATACCATCTTGAAAAACCAAGATACAAAACTTAGTTCATCGCAAGGAACTAATTATACAAGTGGTATAAACCATAAACCACCTACAGACCATTCAAGTCTTCTCACCAAAGAAACCTTACAGGTCAGCTCCAAATCCCGGAAGATCTAGTGACTCTTCCTTCTCTAAGATGTCATTCAAGTATGCACTTTACGAATCAAATTGATACGCAATCAATTAACACGATCCCAATGTAAACACAGCCACTGACCTAGGCAAACTTAGCAACGGGTGAGATAACTACATAGGTCAATATCAAAACATTAATGAACCTCAAACCCATGTACCTTGCCCATAACTTTCCAAGCTTACAACTTCAAAGTCTATTGAAGGTCAACACTCAACCAAAGTATCAACTATGGTCCGGCAAAGACATACTCAATGACAGGTCACTAATGAGTCATGTTTAAGCTTGCTTTTCTCTAAGCACTAGCCCCAATCAGAAGTCATAAAAACCCCTAGTGAATTGATCATCACCTCCAGATTATAACCCATAGACTTCACATAGTTGATTAACAATGTCAACTTTCTAACCACGGAGGTTACAAACAAGACTGGACTTTGCTAACTTAGAGAATTAACCTTTTGCTACTCCTTTGTTGAACTACACATCAACATTACTAGGAGAGACACCAAATAGAATCAGGCAACAAACACATAATCATGACTACTGAACAATCATATCAATGACTAACAAATCATCAATATATCATGAGATTCATCCAACAGAGCTTATTCAAGAAGAAATAAACACATCATCAAATTCAGCACAAGAACAGCCACAGAGAACTAAATCCTCACACCAACTGTGTGAAGGAAGGATAGAAATCCGACCATAGCTAGAAACCCCCACAATAAGAACATGGAGAATAACTAACAAATCATCAGCTTATCTTACATAGGCCATAACTTGCCGAAAATGACGATAACCCCCACATGAGAGATGATACCCGAAGATGGTATGAAGAATACTCATGACCCTCTTAAAACCCTCATGTTCCTTCATCCTTGAATGATTTCACTCACTTGGCACACAACCACCATTAACCTGAAAATTCTGCTTGTTTACAAGGAGTCCCAAATGGTCTCACCTAGACCCTTAACAAAAGGATAGGAATGCTAGCCTCTAACCAATCAACACATGAAATATGATAGCATTTATCAATCATTACTCCAAGTTTACCAAAGAAGTTAAGTCCTCGAGAATTAACTCAAATAATTTAATAACCCTAATAGTCACAACTATAGGGTTACTCCAAGACACGACTTAGTACTAGAGTTGCAACTAATAAACCCAAAGGTCATTCAACCAATCCAAAAGCCCATATGACTAAACATGGTCAACAAATTTAAACTCTACAAGAGTTTTATAAAGCAATTCTTAACAACCAAGAGTACGACATGTATACAACATATACAATACAATGAGCAGGATTATACAACTCATAGCTCAAGGAAACAAACAAGGGTTCCTTCCCTACCTCACTCACCTAGATGAGTCCAACTAACTACCTGTTAGTCTCAAACGGTAAGTTAACCCCACATTGCACCACAAATTCAACAATAACATGAATTGTTCAAAAAGGAACAAATTACAATGGGCACATAATAACATATTATGCAAAGCTAGAGTTTGACAGTATGTAACATAGATAGGAAACTTCCCTGAAATTGTCGGAGTCACGTTGGTAATCTCAATGTGCTTGATCATTTCCTTTTTGTTCACTTTTATTGAGATTAAAGAAGCTCCGTGACAATAACCACACTGATATTATTTATCCTCTTGAGTCACCATATGAGACTTATATCATCATATAATTTCCAACCCTTATCAAACAAAGAACAGAGCAATATAATGCTCATGGATTCATTCCATGACATATTGTTAAATTTGGGTTAGTACATGATAATCCAGAGAATCTCACTATAAGAAATTTAGCAGTCTCTATCGTTTATGAAAGAAAACAAAGAAAACAGATTATTATATGGAGTCCTATTCCCACCTGTAGGACTGAAAATACCAAAAATAATCCATGACAACTCCTGGTAATTAGAAGTAGATGTTGACTTTGCTTCAATATTGCTGTACTAACTCAATTTAAAGAAATCAACTAGCATGTAAATTAATCACTTTTCAAGAATTCCATCGCATGAATGTCGAGTGCCGGCCATACCCACATATTACATCAGCAGCAATAATTCGAATAGAAATCCAACTACAAATTTTAATTTGCAGCTATTCGATGCCATGTACCCTTCAAAATCGATGACGGTTCCCAGACGACAGAAATTCCAAATTTCAAGTCTTGACAACTATATGGGTGGAGACCCTAAAAAATATAGAAATCAACCGTATATGTTTGCTCCTCAAACTTTCATTGTAGGCAACGTACAAGATTTATTTTTCTAACCATACTTAAACAAATAACCAATACTCAAGGAATCCTTTCCAAGGTAGATTGTTAAAAATAGGTTAGAATAAATCATACATCAACATGAATACAACAATCTAAATAAATTCGTTTCTAAATTGTTGGAAATAATCAGTATGATTGATGTACTCATGAAGAACAAATATATAAACAATATTGATATATAATATAGCGAAGAAACTTATCTGCAGATAACAATCAACTGAACTTGATTAAATTCCACAAGAACAATTGCGCCGTGGTATGGAGGCCACTGCCTTAGAAACGAATTTCGCCATCTCCGGTGCAGATTCCTGATGACGTTCGTCCCCCAAGGTTCACACAACGATCCCCGACTCCGTGCACCCGGATCAAGGATTGGAGTTTCTCAAGAACTGCTCAAATCTCAGAGAGAATAGGTAGGTTTGAGTTTTTAGGGTTTCAGAGAAAATCTCACACCCCACCTCGGTTTTTAGGATGAAGAATTTCTATAAAATATAAAAAACCAAGCGACCCAAAACGCGGAAACCGAAAACCGCTGAAAAGGAGTTCGCCCGGGCTGGTCGGGCGGAAACCGTCCGGTCGGGCCCGCAAGGAAAGCACAGGGCGAAGAAGAAAGAAAACGTCTCACCCGGGCGGATCAAGAATGGCTGAAGACTCGTCTTGCCCGGGCGGGTCGGGCGAACCCTCGCCCGGTCGGGCGCCACGAACCAGATCCAAATAGCTTCGCGTTCACTTGGATGTTATCCAACACTTTGTACTAGTGTTCATCTCCCCCTTCGATGCAACGCCATGGGTGTTATAGGCTATAGTGTCGTCTCGGACATTTTCGGGGCCTAGAGCAAAAACTAAAAAAATGGGCCCCTAAACTGTAGAGACATATTTGCTGAAATTTGCGCTTGATATTATTGGAATTTTGCCCCTTATATCTATTGTTGGAAACTAATTTAAATTGTCGGAATTTTTTTCCGTCCACCGTACAAAACGCCGGCCACCACCAAGAACTTAATATGGGAGAAAAGGGAGAGGGCAAGATATAAATTGTTGGCATGGTTGTTGGTTTAACTAGGAAGAATAAACAGGAAAAATTGATTAACATTATGAATATTATGAGCCATAGCTATTGAAAAGTTGAGAACTAAATAAAATGAGAGAAAAAGTTGAAGATGGGGGGAGTTTGATTAGAAGAAAAGCACAACCTTCCAAAACTTTATTTAATAATTTATATTCCAGAGTTTTTCAAAAAAGTGGGGCCCATCGAAAGGGGGCCCTGAGCCGTCGCTCAGGTTGCTTCCCCTAATAGGCGGCTCTGATAGGATACTCCAGGCCTGGAAAATTCATTAAGGCAATGTTCACATGTTTTGTGAGATTATTTTACTCTACCAAGGGTCATATTGGCATTTTCAAAGACTTTCACATATGGGTACCCTCTTTACTAAATACACTGTTATGTAAGGCATAAACAACATGATGAAATGGTATATCCCTATACATTACCCCTCTACGCTTATTTAGTCACTTTTTGGTTAACTAGCTCAATTGTGTTGCAATTACTAATTGGTATGCTTTATCTTATGGCAAAGTTATGTCCTTGGTTGAAAATTGTTCACCCTTTACTATTATATGAGCTTGATTTAAATTCTATTAATTGCCACAAAGCTCTGGATAAATTTAAAATTGTTGCTATTCTGCCCCAGGATAAGATGGGTTTGAATCTAAATTCTTCCAACAATATTGGGATATTGTAGGTCCTGACGTTTGCAAAGCAATATATGATTTTTTCAATCATGGTCACCTCCTTCGTAGTGTTAATCATACATTGATCATTTTGATACCGAAAATAGCTAATCCTGAAAAGCCGAATCAATTTAGGCCTATCAGCTTATGCACCACATTGTATAAAATTATATCGAAAATTTTGGTAGAACGTCTTCGCCGAATTCTTGTTAAAATTATCAGTCCATTTCAAAATGCCTTTACTTCTGGAAGGCTAATCCATGATAATGTACTTATTGTACAAGAAATCCTGAATATCTTTAACAAATCAACGAGTAAAACGGGATGGTTCGCGCTGAAATTAGATATGGAAAAAGCATATGTTCGTATAGAATGGGATTTTTATCCCACGCCCTTCAAAGTTATGGATTTTATCACCAATGGATCAAATGGATTATGCAATGTATCTCGACTGTCTCCTACTCACTCACCATAAATCAAGAGATAACCTCCATCTTTCAACCTTCTCGAGGCCTACGCCAAGGTGACTCTTTATCACCTTATCTTTTTATTTTATGCATGGACATCCTCTGTCGGCAACTGGATTTTGCCACAAAAAATTCGATATCAGGAATTGGAATCAAACTTGTCCCACACTCTCAGATAATTCCAGGGCTATTCTTTGCTGATGACGGCTTATTATTTTGTAAAGCTAATCTTGATTCTGCTCACCGCCTAAAAAATATTCTAGACTCTTTTTGCCTTAACTCGGGGCAGTTAGTGAATTTTCATAAATCAGCAATCATGTTTTCTAAATATGTTCCAAATTTTAGACGAAGATCAGTTTCTAGCATTTTCAATATGACCCCAAAGTTTTTTTGGGAAGATATTTGGGTGTTATATTCTCTAATTATAAGCCAATGCCTAGCGATTTCCATCACTTAGTTCAAAAAGTTGACAACAAAATTAATTCTTGGCACAATCATTTTCTAAAGCTGGAAAATCAGTTCTTATTCAGAGTCATCTAGAATCTTCCCCAGCCTATCTTATGGCAACGACTAAGGTTCCCAAGAAAATAGGTTCTACAATAGATAATATCAACTGAAAGTTTTTTTGGCGCTCCACAACGAACTATTCCGGGCTACCCCTAGTTGCGTGGTCAAAACTTTGTCGTCCTAAAAAATATGGGGGATTGAATTTTAGGAAAATGGCCCATGTAAATGAAGCATGCTTGGCTAAAATGGGTTGGCGAATCCTTTTTGACCAACATTCTCTTTGGCCAACGCTTATGCGTCAAAAATACCTTTGAAATACTTCGTTCTTTGAGTACAAAGCTAAACCATATGACTCTCATATTTGGAAGTCCATTCTTCGATCTCGAGAGCTGCTTAGGAAAGGAATACGCTGGAAAATTAGATCTGAAACAAATATATATTTCTAGATTGACAACTGGTGTGCCAATGAAAGCCTTATTGAAATGTTAAATCTGCAAATCACGTCTATAGCTAATTTGGATCTCACTGTTAGTAATGTCATTCTTCCATCAAGGCAATGGAATGTTGCTCTCCTTAATGAGTTAGTCCCATCTCATATCGCCCAACTAATCTTGGGGATTCCTACCCCTAACTTTCCCACCCAGACATTCCTTGTTGGGGGCTTACTAGCTCTGGTGAATTTTCTTTTAAAACGGCTACCTGGCTAGCTCATGGAATTACTCCTTCTAACAGTATTCCTTGGCCTTTTAATTAAATATGGAAAGTTAATGTAGCCCCTAAAGTCCAAATTTTTCTTTGGCAATGTCTACAAAATGATCTTCCATTGAAATTAAAATTAGCCCACCGTCAAATAACTAATGACATCCTCTGCCCCTTTTGTAATTCTGATAATGAGACTCTCAGTCATTTATTTTTCACATGCCCTCTAATTTGTCAATATTGGAATTCAAATTATATGCGGCCTAAAATCCGTCATATAGTGCTTCAAAATCTGGCTCAATGCCTAACATGTCTATGTCCCTACCCTCAGGCCTTACAATTGTTCTGTTACAATCTATGGAGTATTTGGATAGAACGCAATTCAATTATATTTGACAACAATATGCTTAATTTAAATTGCATTTACTATAGAGCTTGGCATCCGTATTTGGAATGGAATGCTCGCACTATGACAGATCTTTCCTTTACTATCTCTTCAATTCCTTATTGCAGGCTCCCTACTTCTATTGCAGTCAGCTGGCAGCCTCCTCCATCCGGCTGCTTCAAGCAAAACTTTGATAGCTCAGTTATTGGCTCCTCTGCCGCTGTCGGCGTGGCCATTCGCAACTCTGATGGTATTCTTGTGGCTGCACAAACTTATCGTTTTGGCCAAACCTTATCTCTCGTTGCTGAAGCCTGGGGGTTAAGAAATGGACTTATTCTAGCCATTCATCAGCATATTCAAGATCTATATATTGAAGGAGACAACCAAGTAGTTAAACGGGTTCTACAAGAGCATTACGCTTGCCCTTGGACCATACAAACTCTCATTGACGACATTCGACAATTGCTACGACAATTTAGATTCTACACCATTAAGCATATTTTTCGGGAAGCTAACCGGGTACCGGATCTTCTATCAAAAAAAAGTCACAACAGTTCTGCTGCCTCTGTTGACGTGGATGTTTCAACAGAACCCTTGTTACATAAATTTGTTCTTCTTGATTCGTTAGGAGTCTCCCTTGAGAGAATGGTGTCCTAACTTTCTGTAGGTCCTATTGAATAACAATCTAGCAAGTAATAGCAAACAATATTAGAACAACGAAAGAACGAAAGCAATAAAAGACACAAGAGAACTTTTAACGTGGAAACCCAAGAACATGGAGAAAAACCACGAATATGCACTAGGAATCGATGAATGTTCAAGAGAAGGTTACAAAAGCTCTCCAAGATCTCTCTCTAGCTTTTTCTCTCTTGAATCTGTGAATAATGATGAATTATAGTCTAATTATTGCATTAGGTTAGACCTAATTATAACTTAACTCGAAAAATTACCCCTCCGCTTGAAATAAACCTCCGCCCGATCGGGCGGCCAATATTGCCAAACATGTTCTGCTTTAGGGCCCGATCAGGCGACCTTCGCCCGATCGTACGCCCGGTAGATCGGTACTCCCCCCCGATCGGGCGAGACCCCCCGATTCCATCGGGCGCCCCTGCTTCCAGCCTCTGCCAAGACGATCGACCACGCCCGATTGGGCGGCACTGCCCGACACGATCGGGCGGGCCTGCAAATCAGCCGTTTGACACTAAACGAGCTTCACGCAACCTCATCTCCACACCATACACACATTGAGCCCCATATGACCTCATATGCCCAACAATCTCCCACTTGGAGATAGGTGTAAGTGAAGAATTCCTCATAACACCATCATCCTTCCATTCATCATCCTACACACAACTCCCACTGCAAAACAATGTCTAGTCGTGTCCAAACCATGGCATACATCAAGCATCCCCACGACAACACATCTCCTCTACACCAAGGAAATAACATTGAAGTTTGCACCAACTTCAATACAAAAACATCAAAGTCTACACCGACTTTGATTCTCAACAACTAACCTCCAAAAATCATTGCACCATCACTCCATGAACCTACACACCCTCCTACCTCGGAGGTCGAATCACCTTAGAGCCAAGCACAACCAAATGAAGATCCCTTCCTTTACAACTAAGGAAGATAACAACTTCCTCTCCAACCAAAGAAGCACATTGAAGTCTCATCAAACTTCAATAAAACAAATTACCACCTAAGCCAAAGAAGCTTCTCATTGTTCTAAAAACAAACTCACATTGCTCCCACTCGAACAATACACCCTTTGTTTCACTTAGGATTTCCGGCACAACATGCTTGTGTGCCGCCCTTCACCTTGTGTGCTTGCCGGTCAATTTGCCACCGGGATACCGCTTCACCACGGTTATCATCCCTTGGCCCACTATCGATAGTTTTCAGACCAAACGACACCTTATATGAAGTTCTCATCCCAATCCCGGGCCCCTTTATTGTGCTCCCCATGGTGTAAAGTGTTCCACTCCTTGTCCCACGAGCTATGATCATAGCTCTCTTGACAATCTTCCAAGAACCACCATCAAACACAACCTTGTAACCCGATGTAGCAAGTTGGGCTACCGATATCAAGCTTTTCTTCAACCTTGGGATGTACTTGACATTCTTCAACTCCAACGAGCCACCATGAGTAAGTTTCACACTCACATCACCTATCCTTATGACTTCCACTGCCTTGCCATCCGCAAGATAGACCTTTTCAAGTTTTTCGAATTTGAAATTCCGAAACCACTCCTTGCATGGTGAGGAATGATGGGAAGAGCCCGAATCCAAGACCCGTGATTCCGAGCACCCAACTGACTCTTTCGGATCATCCATGCTTACCATCAAAGCATCGGAATCGTACCCCGCAATCAAGTTAGTTGATGCATCTTCTTCATCATCACTTTCTTGAACCTTTTTCTTCCCTTTCCCATTCACTCTCTTAGGACAATCTCTCTTTAAATGTCCTTCATTACCACACCCCCAACAAGTAACACTAACCCTGACTTTTGACTTACTCCGGCCCCCCCTTGATTCCGATTTTTCCTGAAAGTTCCTCCCTTTTGCCCTCTCTCTACCCTCAGCACTGTATGCTCCAGATGAATCTCCACTCTCCTTCCTTCGAATACTCTCACTCAAAATCAGATCACGGACAACATCATAAACCAATTTTTCTTTACCAGAAGAATTACTAACAGCAGTTACTGCAGTTTTTCAAGCAACAGGTAAGGAGGACAACAAAATTAAGGCTTTCACTTCATCATCAAAGACAATATTTACCGAAGATAACTGACTTATTATCGAATTAAATTCATTAATATGTTCAGCAGCAGAACTACCATTATTCATCTCTAAATCAAATAAACGGCGCATCAGATATACCTTATTCATAGCCGAGGGCTTTTCATACATATCTAACAGAGCTTTGATCAATCCCGCCGTTGTTTTGATATCCTTGACATTGAAGGCCACAGTCCGAGCCAATGTCAAACGCACCACCGCTAGTGCTTGCCTATCTAGTACCTTCTACTTTGCCTCATCCATGTCTGTCCGCTTCGTCTCAAACAAGGGTTGATACAGATTTTTCTGATATAGGAAGTCTTCAATTTGCATCTTCCAATATCCAAAATCTGTGCCATCAAACTTCTCAATTCTGATCTTCGCATCCTCCATTGTTAATCACTTCTAGATCTAGACAATAATCCGATCTGGCTCTTGATACCACTTGCAGGTCCTATTGAATAACAATCTAGCAAGTAATAGCAAACAATACTAGAGCAACGAAAGAACGAAAGCAATAAAAGACACAAGAGAACTTTTAACGTGGAAACTCAAGAACTGGGAGAAAAACCACGAATATGCACTAGGAATCGATGAATGTTCAAGAGAAGGTTACAAAAGCTCTCCAAGATCTCTCTCTAGCTTTTTCTCTCTTGAATCTGTGAATAATGATGAATTATAGTCTAATTATCGCAATAGGTTAGACCTAATTATAACTTAACTCAAAAAATCGCCCCTCCGCGTGAAATAAACCTCCGCCTGATTGGGTCGGGCGACATCCACCCGATCGGGCGACCAATATTGCCAAACAGGTTCTGCTCTCGGACCCGATAGGGTGACCTTCGCCCGGTCGTACGCCCGGTAGATTGGTACTCCCGCCCGATCGGGTGCCCTTGCTTACAGCCTCTGCCAAGACGATCGACCCCGCCCGATCGGGCGGCACTGCCCGACACGATCGGGCGGGCCTGCAATCAGCCGTTTGACGCTGAACGAGCTTCACACAACCTCATCTCCACACCATACACACATTGAGCCCCATATGACCCCATATGCCGAACACTTTCCTCATGTACCAAAAAAAAAAAATAAAAAATAAATAAATGCAATTCACTTGATAGTTGATAGTGGCAAGCAAAGCATACTATAAATTAAATTTAAAAAGTATTATCATATCACACTGTAACTATCTAATTTTGTTTTTATACAAGTGTTGTTATTGTGAACCTTTTCAACGTGGATTACACAAAATTAGTAAATTATACTCGCTAAATCTCACCAGCATTATGTTAATTCTATCTTTTATGTTTATCTGCTCTAATCCCGTACAGGGCTTAGGCAATCTCATTATGCAACTAACGAATATGTCTATATTTATGAAAACTTTTCTAGAATAAATATAACATTTTGACAAAAATTATCTAATATATATTCTAAGGAGACATACAAATTTGGAAACTCTCCTCTTGAGGATAAAGGGAATGCCTTAACTATCGTTATAGAGAAAAACACAAGCTAAGACCCTTCTTAATTGGGGGAACAAAATCAATTACAGAAGAGGCACAATTTGCTATTTAGTCTACTAACTTACTTCATTTGCTTTGGGATAGATATGGACTTAAGGGTGTGCAAAGACCCAGGTCGGACCGGGTCGGATTTTGGACCGTACCAGACAGGACCGGAAATTCAGACCTGGTCCTCGGTCCATGAAAATACAGATTTCGGGTTTTCTAGTTTTGTCCAGACCCTGAAAATTTCAACCCGGACCGGAAACCCGTAATTTTGTTACTTTTAAAAAATATATGTTTTTATGACTTATTTACTTCTCATACTCCAACTTTCAAATGAACTTTTAAGTCATTTCTCTAATCTTGTACCTCCTTTTTCTAAGAGGCCCAAACAGATCCGAGAAAATTAAAATCGAAAAACAGGTTCGAAGATGATTTGTATATGCTTAAAAAATGTTTTTTCATAAAACAAGTCCAAAAAGGTCCGGACCTGATTTTTCCGGTCCAAACCAGAACCGGACCTGAAAAATCCAGTCCGGTTCCCAGTCTGAGAATTTTGAGAATTCTGGTTCACAGGTCCAGCCAGTCTCGGTCCAAACCTGTGCACACTCCTAGATATGGTTGTGCAAAAATATATGTGTCAATTTGACGAATATATTGATGTCAACTGTTAATCTATGCATAAATTATTAACTAATGCTTAACATACATGTATGACATTTATATATGTTGATCCTCTCATAAGTATCTTGTTTGTAAAATGCTGAACAACGTCTCCTCAAAGGTTGTGTTTGGAAGATTGGTAATGGTAGCAAAGTGCGAACATTCTCCTCTCCTTGGGTTAATGGCGGGATCCTTATGGCTTATAATGCCATAACTCTACTACAGATTCAAAACTCTAAAGTAAGTGATTTTATTGATATCAATAATCAAGTTTGGAAAGCTGGGCTCTTTCGCCAATTCTTTTCTCATGATGATGATTAAAGAATTCTTGCTATGGAACTACCACATCATGATGCCCAAGACTTTATGACTTAGAAGCATCATGCTTGGAGTCAGTTTACTTCAAAATCTGCTTATGCCTATATTCTTATTGAGTCATCACCTCACCAACAACCCGTGTTTCACTTGCCGAGAAAAGTGTTCAAAATTTTATGGCATCTTCCAATCATTCCTAAATGGAATTTTTTTTTGTGGTGACTCCTCTATAATCGTTTGCCCTTTAAAGATCAGCTCCAAAAGCGTAACATTCCTATCCAGCCTTATTGTGACCTTTGTCATCAAACTTCGGAGACAACTCAACATATCTTTCGCTCTTCTTATCTAGCATATGATACTTGGCAACTTCCCCCTATCTATTCAACTTCAACAAGATAACCACTTGACTTGTCCAGAGTGGATTATCAAATACGTACATCCTAATCTTCTATAGCGAGGATGGAATTCAAAGTCCAAGATTGAAAAGATTTGTTTGGACTCTTTGGAGTATATGGCTCCATAGGAATGAAATGATCTTTCACAATATCTCTCCTAGTATGTCGTGTATTGCTCAACAAGTTGCGACTTTTGAAGCAATGGATTCTCAACTTATGAGGCTTCCCCTTTTCAACAATTTGCGTTTCATACATCCACCAAAAAGGAATGCTCCAAACCCGCCAGGTTTTCTTGGGCATCACTTGCGTCAGTCACATGCTGGGTTTTACCAGCATAAGATCCAAATGGATGCAGCATGGAGTAAATCAACTCGAGTAGTAGGCTTAGCATGGATATTTACAAGGGAAATTTCCTCAGGTATACCCCTGAGGTTTGGCGTAATTTCCAAATTACCCCTTACATTTGGAGAATTCCTCAGATACCCCTAAGATTTGTGTTTGGGTCTAAAATTCCCTTACTAATGACAGTAGGTTAACGCTGTTAATTTTTTCCTCTCCCCTCTCCTCTCCCCTCTCCATTTCTCCTCCCATCTTCTTCACCACTCATCTTCTTCACCATCAAACTGTAATCAAACTATAGTTTTTTAAGTGCTGCAACAAGCTTATTTCTTAACCTTCAAAACTTCAAAGACAAAAAAAATTCATCTACTGCTCCAAAACCCAAAATCATCCAACAACAACTAAATCAATCAGCTTTCATATTAGAATTTCCAATATTTAGTTGGCAGAAAATTTCACGCCAGAATATTATAAAATGAAATAAACAACAAAATATGAAAAAGAAGAAAACCCAAAAATGCAGCAATGTCAGTTTTTATCTAATCTGAAAGCAAATTAGCAATCTTTTACAAGAAACCCAAACAAAAAAAAACCCATTACTCCATTGGAGCTTCAAAATTGACCCACCATACTATATTTATGTTATGAGTACTTCATATTTTGAAATTGAAGCAGAATTTTTATGACCCAGTTTGCTTAGAGCATGGCCAATGGATGATCCTAAACTTGGGATCATCAATTACTTTATTAATTTCTCACTCTTCCACCTCATTCATGACCCACAATTGATTTTAATGATCTCTTCACCCCCAATGGATGATCTATAATTTTAGATCTTCACATTCTCTTTCCTACTTTTTACCATACCCCACCATATATTCTCTCTCCTCAATCTCCTTTCCATCCCATCTTTTTTATTTATTATGGATTATTTAAGAATCAATTAATGTTTATTGAATGTAAGTAATTTTTATGTTTGTGATTAAAAACTATTAGTAAAAAATAATTTCGTTAATATTGTACATAATTAGATACGATAATTAACTTAATACTATCGATTCAAATATATAATCAGAAAAATATAATAATAATGATAAAATATTGCATTAAACAATAGACGTAACACATACATATAGAATTACATTACATATAACAATAAAAAAACGTAGCAGCTTAATTAACCCCTATGTTGCCCGAATTTAAGCCAAATATTTTCTACGAGGTCTGCTTTGAGACGTCTATGCACAACTTGGTCACGAACTTGACCCCTATTGTTCATATATATTTATAGACTTGCTATGCGATTCTCACTAGTTGTGTAAAAATATATATTTCTAGACTTTCAATAACAAAATGAGCTCAAAAATAAGATGTGTAAAAATAATTCAATATTGGTCTCTATTTATAGACAAAAAAAAATAGCTATTAGTGTTTTTTTTTTAAATATTTTAAACTGGCAATATTCCCGTTGCAAAAATTTGCAACGTTAACAATTATGTGCAATCCTAGCCGTTAAATTGGAGAAATTAGGAGCGTTGGATGTCTGCCATGTAGCAGCAGTGGAGCCCACTTCATTTTAAGCCTCCTCTCACCTTGTGCCATGTGGCGATGAACTCCCATTTGCCAAATCATTTTGAGATAGTTCCCACGATCTGAGCAAGCACTTTCTTTCCTCCTTTTTTTTCTCTCTCCTATTTGTTTAATGGTTTTTAATGACTCTCTCCTCATGATCCATAAATAGGATCAACCAATGTCTAAGCTCTTATAAGATAGAAAATTCTTCTTCTCCTACTCTTTAACAAGAATGCAAAATAATGAATACAAAAAACCAATTGTAAGAATATCAAATTGAAATAGGAAGATACTTGCAAATATGACTATGTGATTAATTGGTAGCACCGGTGGAAACATAAAGAAAGTGGTGGGAGATGACGGGACGAGCAGCGAAAGAGAAAGGGGGAGGTGGGGTGGCTGGTGCTGCGACTTAGCGGCACTGTGGCAGTGCAGGTGGTGTTCGCCGGTGGGGCGGCAGTCAGGTGGCGGTGCAGGTGATGAATGGGGTTGTTTTGGTTACAGAAAAACAGAGAGGTAGGATGGTGGGAGGAGAGAGAGAAAATTCTAAGAAAATTGGGGAAAGCTTGGAGGATGGTGGGAGGATGGTGGGAGGAGAGAGAAAGCTTGGAGGTTCATTAATGCAGGATGGTGGGAGGAAAGAGGGATAGAAAAAATTAACGGCGGCTGGGTTCCGTCAAGAGTAAGGGTATTTTGAGCACAAACACAAAGGAATTACCCAAATGTGAGGGGTAATTTGGAAATTACGCCAAACCTCGGGGGTACCTGAGGAAATTTCCTATATTACAAACTCAACCTGCTCATTCACACCATATAGCAGGAAATTCCCAAGGAGGAGGTTGTTATACGCTAGCCACGGCTGCTCTTAATGCGGAAGCTCAAACCTTCCTTCAAGCTCTCACCTGGGCTACTACTCACAACCTTAAGCGTGTTCTTTTCCTTACAGATTGTGCTAATCTTGTCACTTCTTTGCAGGGTTATGCTTCGGCTCCGATAGCCATATCCTGGACTCTTCAACATATCAAGATTTTTTGTTCGAGTTTAGATTGGTGTTTTTTTTGTTAAAATGAATAGCCAACAAGTTCAACAAGCTCATGACTTGGCAAAAGTATGTGCACGAACTTGCTCTGGATTCACTACTAGCATAGGATAGGTTTGTTTTCTTTTCCCCATTGTAAAATAAAATTTGTTAGATAAATGATTGTTGCAAGACTTGAGCTCATGACCTTATGCAAGGTTACAAGTTACTTACTACTTATCAAATGACCAAATTAAACTAATTTCTTGCTACTTCTGTTAGCTAGAAAAACCATTATTTATATTTGGATGGAGGGGGAAAAGGACAATTAAATTGACAACACACAATTGCAAAGTGCTTAAACGCAACTTCTTTCGTTAGGATCCGACACCATGTCAACCAAGCCACATTATACCACTCTAGCTAAGACGTTGGAGTAGGCAAGATATTTACAAAATTAACGGTCTGTTTGTTATTGCTTTTTTCAGTTAAAAAAACTAAAAACAAATATATGGAAACAAGAAAATACATACAGACTCGTTCGTTGTCATTTTTTGTTTCTAGATTTTTTTTTTAAATACAAAAATATGAAAACCAGAAAAAGTAGTTTCTAGTTTTTTGTTGTCAATCAAAATTGAAATGTTTAGTATAAGTATGACTAATTTTAAGATTATTATACTCCTTATATCATACGAATTTTGTATTCATAAAACCAAAAAACTGAAAACTGATAGTAATGCCGAACGAGCCCGTAGTTTCCAGTTTTGGTTGTCAGTTTTCATAATTGACATGTTTAATATATGTATGACTAATTTTAAATTTATTATAACATTTATATTATATGATTTTTATACTCGAAATGAAAAAATTGAAAACTGATAGTGATCTCGAAGGATATTATAGGAGATGAAATGTGATTGGATATAACTCCCATTCTTAATCATTTTCTTCTCTATTAGACTATTAGGCATATAAAATTAAAAAAGTGATTTTGCAGGAACGAAAATATATTATACGGTAATCGTTTTTAAATAAGATACGTACAAGTATCAAACAAAGCTTAATGTAACTCACCATATAAAACCACACCAAAAAAAAAGAATGACATCTTTGAACATGGACCCATTAGTATCTTCTACTTCATTTTAGTTGTTTAAAAACCATATTATCTCCTACTAAGGAGTCAACAAATTAGGTTCTTAACCACTTATATCCAATTATATGCAACAATACTTTATAGCATGGCTGAAGGGGACAACGGGTTCTGAATCATCCTCAATTTTACAACGTCGGGATGTATCTCTAGTATACCTAGATTCCTAATCAAGTAGGGCGTATAATAATAAAAGAAGAATAATTATATGATAGTATAACCTCTTAAACAGGCTTTCACCTTGAATTGGCAGCAAAATTTGGCTAGGAAAGAGAACAATGTTAGGTGTGAGTCTGTGATACAAAGTTATCCTAAGTAACTACTCCCTCTTTGTCCCTAAATGTTTATCTTGTATGTCAAAAAAAATGTTTATCTTGAAGAGAAGACGGGAACAAATCAACAAACCATGATATAAACTCAACTAAAAGTATTCTATCTACTATTTTTTGGAATTTATCTCCTATTTTATAACTTCTCTCTTATTTTTTCTGAAAGCAAGTAAAAATAAGTTGAATCGAACACAGTCTAGAAAAAAAGCTGAATCAGCGCGTTTTCTGTGTGGTCGACCACATCGTATGGCCGCGCACACGTCAGCTCCGTCATCTCATTTTCAAAAGGCCAACATGTCTCACTCATTCTTCCTCGGAATTGAGATTTTGACCATACATTGGAAAGCTATCGAGCCAAATTTTTATCTCCACTTGAATCTTCTCAAAATGTTGAGTATGCTGTGAGAAATAGCCATTTGAAATCGACCATTGTTGAAGTTATGATGTATAGCGCACAACACATGTGAGTGTCCCACATTGATAAAAGAAGAGAGATGGGTTCACTTTATATTGCAAAGGGTCTACTCCCCTTATTGCCATATGGTTTTAAGGTGGAAATTCCTTAGACTTGTGAAGTTGACTCTCTCTCCTTATGATGGGTGTAGCCCAAGCCCATATTTAATAACCATTGTGCACAAACCCTTCCCTTGTATGCAAACCCTTCCAAAACATCTTGTTTTACCCTTATGAACCTGTATATGACCTTAGAGGCAACACTTAAAACATAAAAGGATGCATTACTAAGTTCTAGAAAGATAGCTATAATACTAATGGACAAAAGGGGTTACTCATATGAACGATTAGAGTTACTCGTACGGCTGACAATCGGGTCGGGTTGGGTCAACACAAATCTAACCCATTTAATAAAACAGGTTGAAAAACTCAACGCTGACACGACTTATCTAATAAACAGGTTACCCGTTTAACCCATTTAATCATAATTATTATTATATTGAAAAATAATTATTTTCTTAAAAAGTTAAATGAGCAAGTTGACTATTGAAAGTATGCATGTTTAGAGTTTCTTAGAATAATTATGACCTATTTTAATGATATTTTACTTTTTATTGAACCAAATTTTTTATTTGTCAATATATTTTTTCGAGAATTTACTATATGTATAAGTTAATAAAGTCAAAACATGTCATTTTCGGGTTGAAAAGGTCAACCTGAACCTAACCCGTTTAATTAAATGGATTAATCGCGTTAACCCATTTACTAATATGGGTAAAAAATCCTCACCCTAATCCGCTTATTTTGGGTTAGGTTCAGGTCGGGTTGTCGGGTTGAGTCAACTTTT
>CANSNZ010000989.1:5370000-5477500 GCA_947646795.1 Beta lomatogona | reverse complement strand
ATAGCTCGGGTGCACCCAACACCACCAACTATGACTAGTAGCCTAAACACCACCAACTACTGGGTGGGGTGTAGTCTGTACCACCAACTACGCGATGGGGTGCAGTCTGTACCATAAAAACCCACCGTCTTCGGCAATATTTTACGCTTCCGGCCTCATTTATGGTACGGACACTAGTACAGAAATCACGATTTGCGTCTGATTATTTGCGTCGCACAGGAGAGCAACTGACGCAAAAGGATCATGTGCGTCGGATCCCGCAGAAACTCCGACGCACATAGCTTAGCAAAATTATATAAACATGTTTTGCGTCGCACGTACGCCCGCAAACGACGCAACAAGGGCCACTATGTGCGTCGGACCAGAATTCCCTGCGACGCAAATGTCGTACATTATATTTTATAAAATTGCATGCATGTCATATGCGTCGGACCACCTTACCATCCGACGCAGATAACCCTGCTTGCCCAGGCCAGGAAAAGTTAGTAGTAGTCATCTGCGTCGGACCATAGCCCCAGCCGACGCAGATGACTCTCCCAAACATTTACCATTTGTCTCATGCGCCCTTATTTGCTTGCCCTATTTGCTTGCCCAGGCCAGCCAATTAGCATGCTATGAGTCATCTGCGTCGGACCATAGGCCCATCCGACGCAGATGAGTCTTATTAATATTTTTCGTATCCCGCCAGTTGGGCCAAATTCACATTAAACACTCACTCACTCTTCTCTCTCTCTCTCTTGCACTCCTCTTGCCGTCGTGCCGTCGAATTCACACACTCACGTCGCGCCGCCGCTGCTCCGGCATCTCCCCTTGCCGGCGATAGACGCCTCTTTCTCTCACTCACTCTCTCTCTCTCTTGCATTCCTCTTTATCTCACTCACTCACTCTCTCTCTCTCTTGCACGCCTCTTTCTCCGCTGCTGAACGTCGTCGTCGCGCTCTGATACGCTCATGTTATACGGTGTATGTACGTTATTTTGGGTGCACTTCGCTAGAGGTTTTGATCATAATTGTTCACATTTGTACTATACTTAGCCCTTAGCGGAAGTTGGGAGTTATACGAGATAATTAGTGTTAGTGTCATGTGTTTCGAGATTTTGTGGTAAAATGGGTTTGAGTTATATGCTTGGAAGTGTTCCTAGGTGTAGCTCAATAGCATTGCACCATCTCAACAACGAAGCAGCCCAAGCACAGCATCATCGAAGCCCGGCATCCAAGCCGGCCACAAGAAGATCACCAAGCTCTCGTGCACCGCAAGCTCGGCATCATCGCCCAGCTCTCGCATGCACGTTCACCAGCCGCATCGCATGCTCACTGCCCAGCGCTCATCGCCCAGCTCTCGCCCATAGCACGCCCAGCGCAGCAGCTCGCACCACGCGAGCTAGTTCGCACCTCGCGACCTCCTGCTCGCACCTCGCGAGATTGCTCGCACGGTGCGACTTCCTTGGTTTGCCTTATTCTTCAGCTCGTGTTGGAGGCAGTAGCGCATCGCACGGTGCGACCTGTACCGCACCTCGCGACCCCTAGGTCGATCTAAATGTCGGCTGACTTTTGAGCCTTAGTATAAATACTAAACTTTGTTTTTGGTCCTAAACACACACACACTTGAGGAGAGAGAATATCCAACACTCCATTCTTCTCTTCTTATCTTCTCTTTTTAGTTTTTATTTTCTAGTTTAGTTTTTAGGGATTTCAATTATGGAATTGGCTATTGCTATGCCGATTGTAGCTTGAACCGTTCTTGAACGAGATTAATATGAAGCTTCAAGCATTATTGTGAGATCTTTCCTCTCTATTTAGTTCCTTTGATTATGGTTTAATTTCTATGATTGCTTTTTATGATTTTTGCATGATTATGCTAGGAACGTTACTAGTTTGATTGTGTAATTAATCTAATGCTAGATTTAAGAATAGAATCGGATTGTTTTATTCTTTTATCAATTGGTAGCAAACTATGAAGTAACTTAGATGCAGATCGTCTTGGTTATTTCTTGGGGAAATTGAATCAACTATTGAATGTTTATCGCTTGTATGACGTTAGCAGGTCCGTTGGTTCTCTGTGTTTATTGCTGCTATTGGATTGAACTTAGACGCCGATCGGACTAGGTTATCCTTTAGTTAGGGTTTTATAGTCACGCTGATCGTGCTATTCAACTAGGAATAAGGAGAACACGAGATTAATTCTCAGCAATGGATAATTATGGAAATAATTAGAGTGGAGGTTCAAGGATCGATAATGAATTGAAGTGGAAGTTAATCGGATTCAAGATCTTCCCATATTAACTTCTCATTTTATTTAGTTGCTAGTTAATTTTAGTTTGTTAGTAAATCTATTTGAAAACCCCCCTTGTTATTAGGTTACTCGACCTTTAGAGTCATCTAGGTATTGAATCACGCTAGATATAAAACTCGTCCCTGTTTCCCTGTGGATACGAACCTTACTTCCCTTCTACATTTAATTGTAAAAGAGAGTAGGAGAAATTTTATCTTTGGTTGGGTGGCGTTCACGACAAACGCGGCCCGCCACGCTCCCCCGCTCGTCGCCGTCACTCGCTGTCGCGCCGCGCTCCCCCACTTCTTGCCGTCGCGCCGCCGCTGGGCGTCTCCCGTCTCCGGCAATGTATGTTTGATTTTTCAATTTTCTGTCTTTATTTTTTTTACCAATTTCTGTCTTTTTTTTTTTTTTTTTTTTCCTTATTTTTGCTAGATTTTAATCAAGGAGTTTGTCATTGTATTAGTAGAGTGATTGTAGTTCGTAGTTTAAGATTGAATTTTAAGATTTAATTTAGGATGTTTGTAGTTTAATTTGTAGTTTGTAGTTTAAGATTTTAAGATTATATTTAGGATGTTTGTAGTTTGTAGTGCTCATGAATTTATATAGTTTGTAGTGCTCTAAAATACTCTTAATAATTCTACTTTAATCTTAATGTTGTTTCTTAATTTCTAATTTGTTAATGTCTTAATATTAGATAGTTGATGTTTATGAGTTATGACTTAATCAGTATTTAATTTGTGGATTGGTTAATGCTCTAATGCAGTTGCCATATCCCATCTTCTACTTGTCGGCTGGTACTCCAAGCTCACCTCGTTGTGCTTGTCTTCGCTGCTCCTTGAGAGCAGAGGTATATATATTATAGCTTTTGCTTTATGTTTATTTGTTTTATTTGTCCCTATAATGTTGAATTATGTGATTCGGAAAGTATATGTGAATTGTTTGGTTATGTGATTGGGAAAGCATATGCTGAATTATGACCAAACTTATATGGACATACCTTAATGCGGTGGGGAGGGAAACCTAAGGAATGGATTGGTTTTTGCTGTTTAATTACAATGTGTGCATCATTGGCCTAGATACCCGTTCGAGGCTTACTCATTAGGAGTAAGTCTTGAATAGTCCCCGGTTTGGGACTGTCTTTGGGTTTCTTATCTCACTTAGGATGTGAATGAATGTTTGGTTTTCGATTCTAAGAAAGATCTAGCTCATTTCCCTAAGTGTTCTCTGGGTACATATGTTGATAGTTTACCTACTATCTTCATCGTGTACTTGGAGAACTGTAGGGAAGTGCTGCCGGATTTTTCTTAGAATTGAAAACCAAATGTTCATTCACTAGTGAGATGAGAAACTCAAGGATGGGTTAGGTTGGAGTGATAAGGACCCAAATGTTCATGACTGCATTTGATGAGACACTTTGAATGATGTGATCGATTGTGTTCTTGTTTGGTGTCTATATAGTGTATAAATATGGATCGAAACTGGATGTATGGTAATCGGATTTCGGCGACATATCTACAAGGGGTTGATGAATTTATCAGAGTTGCGTTAGAACATCAATTGCAGAATGGGTCAAATTTAGTCTTGTGTCCTTGTTGTGATTGCAATAACTCTAGGGGGTATCGTGATGTGGATCAAATTAAGGATCATTTGATTCGGCGTGGGTTTAAGAGCAACTATATGAGGTGGACATGGCATGGAGAGTTTTATGATCCAGGTATGAGCTCCACTAGCTTGTGTGATGATTTGCATGTTGATCACATTGATGATGAGGTTGAGGTTGGGGTTGAGGTTGAGGTTGAGGTTGATATCGAAAAAGGAGATAATGATAATGAGAATGATAGGGTAGTTGATGAGAATGATAGGGTAGATGAGATGTTGCACAATTTGGAGGATGAAGGAACCAATCGTCCCCATATGTATGATAGTATTTTAAGTGCAGCGGACAAACCTATGTATCCGGGGTGTAAGAATTTCAGTAAACTTTCTGGCATCCTCACATTGTTCAATATGAAATCGAAGTATAGTTGGACAGATAAAAGTCTAAGTAAGTTGTTCAGTTTTTTACAAGAATTGCTACCTGAAGGGAATGAAATTCCCAACTTCACCTATGAGGCAAAGAAATTGTTGTGTCCATTAGGTATGGAGTATGAGAAGATACATGCATGTCCAAATGATTGTGTGCTGTATCGAAATGTGTACAAGGATTTGGGTGAGTGTCCAAGGTGTGGAGAGTCTCGGTATAAGATAAAAGAGGATGATGAGGGAGTGAGAAAGAAAGAAACTCCGGTGAAGGTTCTTTGGTATCTTCCAATCATTCCGAGATTTAGGCGTTTATTTTCGGATGAAAATAATGCTAAATTATTAAGGTGGCATGCGGACAAGAGGAAGAAAGATGGGATGCTTAGACATCCGGCCGATTCTCCGCAATGGAGAAATATCGACCGAAAGTTCCCAGGTTTTGGTAAAGAACCTCGAAATCTTAGGCTTGGACTTTGTACAGATGGGATGAACCCTTTTGGTACACTAGGTACCCAACATAGCACTTGGCCGGTTCTACTGACTATTTATAATCTGCCCCCCTGGTTATGTATGAAGCGTCAATTTATTCTGCTATCGCTTCTTATTTCGGGTCCTAAGCAACCCGGAAACGACATAGATGTGTATCTTGACCCACTCCTTCAAGATCTGAAATTGTTGTGGGATGAAGGTGTTTCGATGTTCGATGCGTATACGAAAACTAACTTCACATTACGTGCCATGATATTTTGCACCATTAATGATTTCCGGCTTACGGGAATTTGTCTGGGTATACGGTTAAAGGAGCAAAGGCATGCCCTATTTGTGATGAGTATATGATTGACGAGCGGTTACATCATTGTGGGAAGAATGTGTACCTCCATTATCGTACATGGCTTCCTTTAGATCATCCATTTCGTAAGAAGAAAAAGTTGTTCAACGGAAAAGTGGAGATGAGAGAAGCCCCTGTACCCTTGCGTGGTAATCAAGTTTCTAATCGGGTAAAAGATATTGAAACAATGTTTGGCAAGCCCTTCAAAAGTGTCTCAAAGAACTTATATAAGAAAAGATCTAAGTTCTGGGACCTCCCATATTGGAAATTCTTAGAAGTCAGACATTGTCTTGATCTAATGCACATTGAGAAAAATGTTTGTGATGCCATTGTCGGAACATTGTTGAATATGCCCGGGAAGACAAAGGATGGAGTTAAAGCTCGGAAAGACATGGCTGAAATGGGATGACTAGAACTAGCACCTCAGGAGCGGGGACAACGCTATTATCTGCCACCAGCTTGCTACACTTTGTCTAAGAAGGAGAAAACGAGTTTTTGTGAGTCTCTGCATAGGTTAAAGGTCCCTGCTGGATACTCGTCAAATTTTCGAAACCTTGTCTCACTGAAGGACTTGAAACTCGTTGGTTTGAAATCTCATGATTGTCATATCTTGATGCAGCATTTATTACCTGTTGCAATACGAGGAATTTTGCCTTCCCAAGTGAGATACACGATTACAAAGTTGTGTTTCTTCTTCAGAACTATATCTAGTAAGGTGATTGATCCTAATACTCTAGATAAGTTGCAAGCTGATGTAATAGAGACGATGTGTCGATTTGAAATGTACTTCCCACCATCGTTCTTTGACATCATGCCTCATTTGATAATTCATCTTGTCCGAGAAATTAAACTTTGTGGGCCTGTTTGTATGAGGTATATGTGGCCTTTCAAAAGGCATATGGGTACTCTCAAGGGAAAAGTGATGAATCCAGCCAGACCAGAAGCAAGTATTGTCCAAAGAACAGTGCGGAGGAAGTATCTGAATATGTAAGTCAGTATTTAGCACTTGGCAAACTCTCCTATGTGGGATGAAGGGAATGCCTTAACTATCATTATAGAGAAAAGAAACAATCTAAGACCCTTCTTGGGGGAACAACATCAATTACACAAGAGGCACAATTTGCTATTTTGTCTACTGACGACTTGTTTGCTTTCGGGTAAATATGGTTGAGCCGGAAATGCGTCAATTTGACGAGCAATATATTGATTTTTTTTTTTATAAGGAGAGAAAACTAGGATGTGTCTACACAAGAGACACCTCCTAAAGCACCCATAAGGGTGGTTACAATAAGCTTCAAGTATAGAAATAAACGAAGAAAAAGAGCACTAAGGAACTCAAGTAAATGCTCCGCCGCGGCATCACACCATCTCCCCAGGCCCAAATCGACGTCGAACCCTTCTCGGGGGGCAAGACAAACACCACCGAAAATGAATAAGCTCCCAAATCTTCACAAGATTAGCACAATTACTTGAGGCCACAAGATCAACCACAAAGCTAAACATCTAAATAACAAAAACTAAATAAAACAGAAAATAAAATAAAAAAGCAGGAACAAGGAATGAAAACCCAGAAAATAAACCCGCTGCAGACAAACAAAGCACCACTAACACCACTGGCCGGGACACCTTCGCCGGAGCCGCCACCGAGCACTAGCGAACGAAACACCAGCAAATGTAAGCTAGTGAACCTCCACCGAGAACAAAGGCGAACAAACTAGACCAGCGAACGCTTCCCTGCGACGAGCACTAGCGGAGCAAAACCCAACCATTTTTCTAGAGGGAGCTTTCTGGTTCTTCATCCACCACCGCCTGGGAAGACGCGAAGACGAAGACGACGACTATGATGACGTCGACGACTTTGATGAAGAGAAGAGAACAGGCTGAAGATAGGGACTAATTTTGAGGACTGAATTTACGAGATTTCGAAAACAATTTCGGGGAGAAATTGATCGAATTTGATGAAAAAACTGGAGATTTGGAGTTCGCAACTCACCACAAAGACCAATAACAGGCCATTGATGAAGCGAAAAGACTTGAACATAAATAACAGGACTGAAGATAAATTCTAGGATGCTAAAATACTAGAGAAATTGAATTGGGGGAATTTCTAAGGTTAGGGTTTTCTACAGAGAAGGCAGAGCCTCTCTCTCTACGAGCAATATATTGATGTCAACCGCTAATCTATGCATATATTATTAAAACATACTTAAAATACATGTATGACATTTATATATATGTTACTCCTCTCTCATACAACAGTATCCTGTTCGAAATAATAAGCTACTTAAAATTATTAGAAAATGATTGTTGCAAGACTTGAACTGATGACCTTATGCAAGGTAACAAGTTACTAATCAAATGAGCCAAACTAATTTCTTGCTACTTTTGTTAGCTAGTAAAACTCTTATTTATTTTGGATGTAAGGGGAAAAGGACATTTAATTAATTGACAGCACACAATTTTGCAAATTGCTCAAATGCAACTTCTTTGGACCTCTTTCCTTAGGATCCAACACCATGTCAACCAAGGTATATACAAAATTAAGAATCTGTTTGTTATCGTTTTTTCCAGTAAAAAAAAAACTAAAAAACAAAAATATGGAAACAAGATAATGTATATGGGCTTGCTCATTATCGTTTTTTGTTTTTAGTTTTCATTTTTTTGGAAACAAAAATATGGAATCTAGAAAAAGTAGTTTCCAGTTTTTTATTGTCAATATTCCAAATTGAAATGTTTAGTATAAAGTATGACTAATTTTAAGATTATTATACTCCTTATATCATATGAATTTTATATTTATAAAACCAAAAACCAAAACCTGACAGTAATGTCGAACGTTCCCGTAGTTTTCTGTTGTAACACCCCCAAATTACTCACTTTTAAATAAATAATTTAGTAAATAATATTTTAGTAATTTAGGAGTATTACCGCCACGTGACTAACACACTTTCGGCAACCAACTACTAACTAACAATTTAACTTGCAGCGGAAGACTTTAACCATAAATAATAATACTTCTTTATTAATAAAAGTAAATATTATCTCAATACTCAAAATAAATAAAACACCCTAATCTAGGTAAAGATCCCCTTCCTAGTATGCTCTCATGCACATCCAAAATTCACCAGCGAAACTGCTTACCAAAAGGTAGACAGGGCAAAGCCAAATAGGAAAAAGGAAATATGCGTCAGTACAAAACTGAGTACGAAATGTACTAGATAAGTAACACATTTGTTAGTTCGTAACAATTTATATTTCAAAAACTACATCACTAATAATTCAATAATAACTCTTTAAGAATAAACTCTTTCCAAACAACTTGGATTAAAAATAATCTTGAAAACAATTCCTCTTCTTATCTCCCCTTCCTTTTCCTAAGTGTGCACACCCCCAAAACTAGTCATCCCATCACGGATTTATATCAAGGGGTAACAATAATTGCCAACAAGTGGACTTTGAAGCATAAACCTTTCTTGATGTTAATAAAGCTGTAATAATAATAATATGACTTGTAAGTCATGAATAAACCCTTCTTGATGTTAATCAAGCGGTAATAACAATAATATGACTTGTAAGTCATGAATAAATCTCCATTCTCATAAACAACTTTTTGAACATTCAAAGTTCATAAAAACTAATCAAATCTTTCCTTGTAAAAATAAATTAAATTTCCAAAAATGATAATAAAACTTTCATATAAAAATGATTAATAAATTCATTCCTTCTTTTGTCTTCCAAAAGTGAATAATAAAATGTTGTAACCATTTTAAACCAAATTCCAAAACCAATCCAACCATTAAATCAATAAACAACTTTACCACATAAAACCACATTTCAAAAGATCTAGCTACATAATGTACCTTGATCTTGCACAAAGAGTATACTAGCATCTCCACTTAGTATTAATCTTGAACGATCTCCTAACCAACCAATAATATAAAAAACTAATAAGTAACTTATCAGATGAACTTAATCATGAATTTAAATATGAATAAGCTATCATGAGCATAATATATTTGAGTAAGAAACATGGAAATCTTTTTCTAAACCCAAAGAAAATTGAAACTTGAATAAGAAATATAAAACTAGAATAGATAAGAAGAGAAAGAAGAACCTTGAAGTAAGAGAATATGGATTTCTTCAAAGTTTTTGTGTGGAAAAGATGGCTTAAGGTATGGGGTACTAGCTTTTTCTGCACGCTATGCGTGCGGTGACATTTTAGGCACTATATTGCTTTGTATTAAAAAAAATAAAAAATAAAATTATGAAAGTACGTATCTACGTTCACCTTTATTTAGTGAGTAAGAAGTATTTAAATACTTACAAATAATATATAAAAACATTTTAAAGTAAGTATAAGTGATGAAATTGCATATCCAAGTAATGAAGAAACTGATTTTTTTTTTTTTTTGGAATCTGTATTTGTGATTAATTTTGTATATGAGTTGTCTTTGTAATGAGAATGTCATATTATTTTATTGTCATTGGATCTAAATTTAATATGATTGAATCTTTTTGTATTGGCAAGTTTATGTGATTGACAATTATATGAGTTGATTGGGTTTAATAGAGATTTGGTTGAAATTTTTTGGTAAGTTTATGTGAGTAATGGTTTTATGTTATGGAGGGGTAAATATGTAAATTTAAAGGGGGACACCATTGCTCCCCCCTTGGCTTATATAATAGAGATTTATAGGAGTAGAATAGGTAATACTTAATTTCCAAAATTAAATAGTTTGTAACCTTCACCATAAATTAGGAGATTAAACCAAGATTTGTAACCTCCATCATAAATTTGGAAGTTTTAGGAAACAAAACCCCCCTCCCCATTTACTATAGAATCCAGTAAAAAAAATGGCTCAAAAATTTTTTTTATTTTTTTTTGAAATCTTATTTAATAAAATTTTGACTAGGATTTAAAACCGAAAGCTTAACAAATCTAATTTTGGCGTCATCTCCCACTAAAATAATTTAAAAACGAGTGAAGTTACTAAAATACCCTTTGCTTAAAATATTTATTTTAGAAAATAAATATTTTAATTACTTGAATAAATACTCAAAAATATGGGGTATTACAGTCTACCCCCTTAAAAGAAGTTTCGACCTCGAAACTTAAGACAAAAAGTCATAATCACTTTCCAAAAACGGATTAAAATCCAAAATTGCAGCATCTGACTGAAATGCTCATGTCTAAAATGCGTATAATGACTCAAAAATATGTTAAAATGCAATAACTATGGTAAAAGCGTGAAACTCTATCGCATTCTACCCCCCTTATGACAAAAAGTCATAATCACTTTCCAAAAACGGATTAAAATCCAAAATTGCAGTTTCTGACTCAAATGCTCATGTCTACAATGCATATAATGACTCAAAAATATGTTAAAATGCAATAACTATGGTAAAAGCGTGAAACTCTATCGCATTCTACCCCCCTTATGACAAAAAGTCATAATCACTTTCCAAAAACGGATTAAAATCCAAAATTGCAGTTTCTGACTCAAATGCTCATGTCTACAATGCATATAATGACTCAAAAATATGTTAAAATGCAATAACTATGGTAAAAGCGCGACCTTAAAAGGAGTTACGACCCCGTAACTCGACAACTAACCTCGGAAAACAACATCGAATATTTCTTGCGCATATCAGCTTCAGCTTCCCAAGTTGCTTCCTTAGTCCGATGATTTGACCACAATAATTTGACTAATCTGACATCCTTAGTCGGAGTACTTCTAACTTTACTGTTATGACTCTAAGTCAATGTTATTTTGATGATGATACGCTTTATGCTATAACATGTATGTATGTAACAGTGATCTAAGAAAGCTATCAAGATTGGATGTTCATGAAAGATCAAGAACTTGAAGATATGGAAGCTTAGGTCTAGTTATGTTCTTAGTCATGTTTATGCAATGTAATTAACGTATTGGAACTTTGTGCTAATATTAGAAATATGAAATTAGGATGATTAACTATTTTCTTAGAGTTAAGAAAATAGGTGATTATATTAATTTCATGTTTATATGGTTTAAAGAAAAAGAAGGGAGAGTTTTATTAAAACAAGGATTTCGAAAAATCAGTTTTAGAAAGAAAAAGATTTTTATTTTCGAAAATAAGTTTTGAAAAGAAAAAGATTTTTATTTTCGAAAAACAGTTTAAAAAAAAAAAGCATTTTTATTTTCGAAAAATCAGGTTTTGAAAAAGATAAAAGTTTTGTTTAAAAAAAAAAGAGATAAAGAAAACGTAGTTGAAGATTTTCGGAAAAAAAGGGAAATGTTTATGAAAAGAAAAATCTGATTTTTAAAGAAAGGATTTTGGATAAAAAACTGATATGAATGAAATTGGGATAAGATATGGAGTAATCCTTATCTTACAAGGAGTAAAGGAAATCAGTTTTTTTATAAAAGATAAAATTGGTTTTTGAATAGGAAAAGAATTCTATCCCTTTATTTTAGGAATAAAAATTATTCAAAAAGATAATACATCTTGGAGAAGGATTCTTATTCAGTTGATGGAATTATATAAGGGATAGAAATCATTATAGCAATAAACGTTTTCATATTTAGAGAGAAAAAGATTTTGAGAGCTGAAAACGGACTCCCACAGCACAGTGTACGGCACAGAGTTCTAGTAGGTTAAGGTTTCTAAACAAAGCTTGTAACGATCCTCTATTTGCTTGAATAAGAAGCACGCCTTTGAGGAATCTTTCTTTCTGTAATTTCATTATTATCGAGAGTGGCAACACATAGAGTTAAGTGTTGGGGAGCACTACTAGAGTTAGTAGTGGGGGAATCGAATTGTATCGAGAGTTTGATATTTTGCGATTCAAGAAATAAAAGAGTAGTTTGTGTGGACGTAGATCTCAGAGGTGAGATTGAACCACGTTAAATTCCTATGTTTTATTATTTGATATAATTGTTTTAGTGTTTGATTCAGTTTCGTTTGAGCAAAAACGTTAATCGGAGATTTTACGAGTGAATAACACAGTGCACGGCACTGTGCCGTAAAGGTATTTTTGCGAAAATCGATTAGATTTAGCCCCTCAATTCAACCCCCCCTTCTTGAGTGTCACCTTGTGTTCCAACAAGTGGTATCAGAGCAGGTTATTCTCAAAAGGCTCATCCCTAGAGAATAGAAGTCATGAACATGCAAGATGACTCTCACTTGTGTCTAATGGCGAAAAGTTCGAACTCCTAAGATGAAACTGAAGACAGTGAGGTAAGTTTTCTTTCTCTAAAACCTTCAATACATCTTCTTTCAAAAAACCAACTTGTTACTTTGCTGGGAAATATCATTGATGATTGTCAAGAAATGAATGATGATTTTTCAAACATGAGAAAAGAGGTGAAAAATTTAACTAAGTAAGAGATTGGGTTGGAATTGGAATATAAGGATTTATTAAAGGATTGTAAAGAATTGATGAAAAAGAATGATGAACTTGAAAAAACTATTGAAGAGAAAAATATCGAATTAAATGCTTTGAGGTGCGAAAAGTCTCTCGAAAAAGAAGTTGTTAATAACACTGTGCCATACACTATGCTAGAGGCTAAAAATTCGGATATTGAAAATCAAATTGGATCTTTAAAACATGAGTTGAAAGAATCAAGACAAAGATCCAGAATTGTTCCACTTGTGCTACCTCATAATGCTAAGTTAAGTGATGAACTTGATAAAGTTAAAAGAGATTTGGAAATTTCGAGAAAAAGAAATGGCAATCTAAACACTTCTGTTGAATTCTTAGAATCACAATTGACTATTGCTCGGAAAATGTATGAAAAATGGTTAGATGGTCAAAAAGCCTTAGAATATATCTCCAGTACAACTAGCAATCGAAACAGAATTGGCTTAGGATATACAGACCAGAGGCACAATGTAAGACACAGTGCCAAAATGTTTGAAAGAGACTTTTGTAAAAGGAAATATGTCGATCTACCTGAATATTTGATTTGCAACTTTTGTGGAAAGAATGGACATCTTATGGATAATTGTAATGTCAAGAAAAAGAGTGTTGCGAAAAATGTAAAGTATGTAACGCAAATATGGGTTAGAAAAGACTTATTAGAAGCTCAACGAAAGAAAAAGGGACCCAAACAGATTTGGGTTCCTAAAATTAACAAGTGATCTTTTTGCAGGCAAACGTGAGAGGACGCAGCCTATGGTATCTCGACAACGGCTGCTTAAGACATATGACTAGTGATAAATCTCAATTCCTCTCACTAGTAGCCTACCGTGGAGGGTGTGTTGCATTTGGCGATAACAAAAAGGGATAAATGATTGGTATTTGAAGCGTCGGCAAATCCCTAACACACTCCATAGAGAATGTGATGTTGGTAAGTGGTTTAAAAAAATAGTTTGTTTAGCATACCAAAATTGTGTGATCAAGGTAATTTTGTTGAATTTCATGCATGAATATTTTACAAGATAATTTGTGGCTTTGGGATTAATTTTTGGAAATTAGTTGAGTATTATGCTTGTTGTCCTCCTTTAAATATATTGATTAGAGCGTTGATGCATGTCTTGGTGAAGTTTTGTGAGTAAAGGTCCACTTGATATAAAAATGACTCGTAATGGTCTAATGATGCTGTCCTAATGTCATGATCCTAAGTTGCCGAACTAATGAGCTTTTATAATCCTAAGTTGCCGAATTATTGAGCTATGAAATGCTAATTCTTTCTCCTATGGCGGCAAGCTTGATCTTTATCCCGATATCCTGATTTTCTATTTATGAGTTTGACATTTGTGCCTCATTATTTCTTTCTTTCATATGTCTCACCTTATCGTCATTTCCCTATTATTATCCTTCTTTTCCCACCCATTGCTACAAAGTTCAACAAGTGTTTTTAATCTTGATTAATGATAATTTATGGGGCCAAAACATCTTGATAAGATGACGGAAGAAAAAGACGCATCAGTTAAGGGGGAACATGAAAAGGTTGGAATGAAACACAAATACGTGAAAGAATGAAAGGTACTGATTCACTCTGTGCAAGGCACAGTGCCAGGAGATGCATCAAAAAGAAAATGAGGTCCGAATTAACTTATTATCTTTGATCTCTTATTGATTGACTCTAGTAATATTGTATGGTATGCTTTTCCTTCATAAAAAAAAAATAAAAAAAAAAATAAAAGAAAAGAAAAGAAAAGAAAAGGAGAGTAAGGCACTTATTTTAGATAAGTCCTAGAATTCAATTCAAATGTGAAGAAAATTATCAAAGTTTTGAAGATCATCATTTTGGATTCCAGTATTCCGAAGATTAGTTATATTTGGAAGGGAATAGATTGTTCACTGGCACAGAAACACACACAGTGCCACAATGAAGAAAGTCCTATGATGCTTATTTGCGGAAGTTGAAAATTTTTAAAGAAAGGTTTAAGCACTTGTTGAGCCAATTGCCATTTCAAATCTTCAAGCTTGCATTACTTTTCTTTATCTTACTTTCTTAGCTATCAGCCATGATCCTTCAGGATTATTTCTTGCTTCATAATTTCGGATTGTGAGTTGGATTATTTTTTGCTAAATGACTTCGGATTGTGAGTTGGATTATGACATAGCACCAGTAACCTTAGTATTTATTGCTTGAGCTACTTGCATTATTTTGCTGACTATATCTCATTTTGACTCGCGAAACATGTTGATGCTCTCCTTTTTTATAATGTCAAAAGGGGGAAGATGTCTATAATACTTAGACTAATGAATTAGTTATCTTGGTTACTATGTTACTTGTGAATGATGTTGAGTTATTTTTCCCTAATGTGATTAATGGTGCATATTTTGAGGGGGAAGTATTATTTGTTTGTCATCATCAAAAAGGGGGAATTTGTTGTGACTCTAAGTCAATGTTATTTTGATGATGATACGCTTTGTGCTATAACATGTATGTATGTAACAATGATCTAAGAAAGCTATCAAGATTGGATGTTCATGAAAGATCAAGAACTTGAAGATATGGAAGCTTAGGTCTAGTTATGTTCTTAGTCATGTTTATGCAATGTAATTAACGTATTGGAACTTTGTGCTAAAATTAGAAATATGAAATTAGGATGATTAACTATTTTCTTAGAGTTAAGAAAATAGGTGATTATATTAATTTCATGTTTATATGGTTTAAAGAAAAAGAAGGGAGAGTTTTATTAAAACAAGGATTTGGAAAATCAGTGTTAGAAAGAAAAAGATTTTTATTTTCGAAAATAAGTTTTGATAAGAAAAAGATTTTTGTTTTCGAAAAACAGTTTCAAAAAGAAAAAGAATTTTTATTTTCGAAAAATTCAGGTTTTGAAAAAGATAAAAGTTTTGTTTAAAAAAAAAAAGAGATAAAGAAAACGTAGTTGAAGATTTTCGGAAAAAAAGGGAAGTGTTTATGAAAAGAAAAATCTGATTTTTAAAGAAAGGATTTTGGATAAAAAACTGATGTGAATGAAATTGGGATAAGATATGGAGTAATCCTTATCTTACAAGGAGTAAAGGAAATCAGTTTTTTATAAAAGATGAAATTGGTTTTTGAATAGGAAAAGAATTCTATCCCTTTATTTTAGGAATAAAAATTATTCAAAAAGATAATACATCTTGGAGAAGGATTCTTATTCAGTTGATGGAATTATATAAGGGATAGAAATCATTATAGCAATAGACGTTTTCATATTTGGAGAGAAAAAGATTTTGAGAGCTGAAAACGGACTCCCACAGCACAGTGTACGGCACAGAGTTCTAGTAGGTTAAGGTTTCTAAACAAAGCTTGTAATGATCCTCTATATGCTTGAATAAGAAGCACGCCTTTGAGGAATCTTTCTTTCTGTAATTTCATTATTATAGAGAGTGGCAACACTTAGAGTTAAATGTTGGGGAGCACTACTAGAGTTAGTAGTGGGGGAATCGAATTGTATCGAGAGTTTGATATTTTGCGATTCAAGAAATAAAAGAGTAGTTTGTGTGGACGTAGATCTCAGAGGTGAGATTGAACCACGTTAAATTCCTGTGTTTTATTATTTGATATAATTGTTTTAGTGTTTGATTCAGTTTCGTTTGAGCAAAAACGTTAATCGGATATTTTACGAGTGAATAACACAATGCACGGCACTGTGCCATAAAGGTATTGTTGCGAAAATCGATTAGATTTAGCCCCTCAATTCAACCCCCCATTCTTGAGTGTCACCTTGTGTTCCAACAAGTGGTATCAGAGCAGGTTATTCTCGAAAGGCTCATCCCTAGAGAATAGAAGTCATGAACATGCAAGATGACTCTCACTTGTGTCTAATGGCGAAAAGTTCGAACTCCTAAGATGAAACTGAAGACAGTGAGGTAAGTCTTCTTTCTCTAAAACCTTCAATACATCTTCTTTCAAAAAACCAACTTGTTACTTTACTGGGAAATATCATTGATGATTGTCAAGAAATGAATGATGATTTTTAAACATGAGAAAAGAGGTGAAAAATTTAACTAAGCAAGAGATTGGGTTGGAATTGGAATATAAGAATTTATTAAAGGATTGTAAAGAATTGATGAAAAAGAATGATGAACTTGAAAAAACTATTGAAGAGAAAAATATTGAATTAAATGCTTTAAGGTGCGAAAAGTCTCTCGAAAAAGAAGTTGTTAATAACACTGTGCCATACACTATGCTAGAGGCTAAAAATTCGGATATTGAAAATCAAATTGAATCTTTAAAACATAAGTTGAAAGAATCAAGACAAAGATCCAGAATTGTTCCACTTATGCTACCTCATAATGCTAAGTTAAGTGATGAACTTGATAAAGTTAAAAGAGATTTGGAAATTTCGAGAAAAAGAAATGGCAATCTAAACACTTCTGTTGAATTCTTAGAATCACAATTGACTATTGCTCGGAAAATGTATGAAAAATGGTTAGATGGTCAAAAAGCCTTAGAATATATCTCCAGTACAACTAGCAATCGAAACAGAATTGGTTTAGGATATACAGACCAGAGGCACAATGTAAGGCACAGTGCCAAAATTTTTGAAAGAGACTTTCGTAAAAGGAAATATGTCAATCTACCTGAATATTTGATTTGCAACTTTTGTGGAAAGAATGGACATCTTATGGATAATTGTAATGTCAAGAAAAAGAGTGTTGCGAAAAATGTAAAGTATGTAACTCAAATATGGGTTAGAAAAGACTTATTAGAAGCTCAACGAAAGAAAAAGGGACCCAAACAGATTTGGGTTCCTAAAATTAACAAGTGATCTTTTTGCAGGCAAACGTGAGAGGACGCAGCCTATGGTATCTCGACAACGGCTGCTTAAGACATATGACTAGTGATAAATCTCAATTCCTCTCACTAATAGCCTACCATGGAGGGTGTGTTACATTTGGCGATAACAAAAAGGGATAAATGATTGGTATTTGAAGCGTCGGCAAATCCCTAACACACTCCATAGAGAATGTGATGTTGGTAAGTGGTTTAAAAAAATAGTTTGTTTAGCAAACCACAATTGTGTGATCAAGGTAATTTTGTTGAATTTCATGCATGAATATTTTACAAGATAATTTGTGGCTTTGGGATTAATTTTTGGAAATTAGTTGAGTATTATGCTTGTTGTCCTCCTTTAAATATATTGATTAGAGTGTTGATGCATGTCTTGGTGAAGTTTTGTGAGTAAATGTCCACTTGATATAAAAAGGACTCGTAATGGTCTAATGATGCTGTCCTAATGTCATGATCCTAAGTTGCCGAACTAATGAGCTTTTATAATCCTAAGTTGCCGAATTATTGAGCTATGAAATGCTAATTCTTTCTCCTATGGCAAGCTTGATCTTTGTCCCGATATCCTGATTTTCTATTTATGAGTGATGCGCTCAAGTTATACGATGTTCTTGTGGTATTTTAGGTGCACTTTGCTAGGGGTTTGATTGTAATTGTTAACATTCGTGTCTTATTTAGCTCTTAGCGGAAGTTCGGAGCTTTGCGAGATAATTTGTGTTAACGTCATGTATTCCGAGCTTCCAAGGTGAAGTGCATTTGATCCGAGCCAAGCTCTCGTGATCACCGCAAGCCTAAGCATCATCGCCAACCCATCCAGCTCGCCCATCGCAGCATCATCGCTCGACCATCGCGAGCCAGCATCGAAGCATCGTACGCCCAGCTCACCAGCAGCCCATCAAGCACAAGCATCGCCCATCGCAGCATCATCGCTCGACCATCGCGAGCCAGCTCGAAGCATCGCCAGCCCAGCAGCCTCGCCCAAGCTCGTCAGCCCAGCGCTCGTCCAAGCGCCCAGCAGCCAGCTCGCCCAGCGCTCAGCAGCCTCGCGCAAGCTGCCCAGCCAGCGCTCGCCCGGCGCTCGAAGCTCGCACCTCGCGAGCATGGTCGCACCTCGCGACCTCCGCTCGCACCTCGCGAGGATTCTCGCACGGTGCGACTCGCGTGGTTTCGCCAATTCTTCAGCTCGTTGCGAAGGCGGTAGCTCATCGCACGGTGCGACCTGTACCGCACCTCGCGACCCCTATGGCGGTCTAAATGACGGCTGACTTTTGAGCCTTAGTATAAATACTAAACTTAGTTTTTTGACCTAAAAAACACACATTTGAGGAGAGAGAATATCCAACACTCCATTCTTCTCTTCTTCTCTTCTCTTTTTAGTTTTTGTTTTCGAGTTTAGTCTTCGTAGATTTCAATTATGGGATTGGCTATTGCTATGCCGATTGTAGCTTGAACCGTTCTTGAACGAGATTAATATGGAGCTTCAAGCATTATTGTGAGATCTTTCTTCTCTATTTATTTCCTTTGATTATGGTTTAATTTCTATGCTTGCTTTCAATGGTTTTTGCATGATTATGCTAGGAACGTTACTAGTTTGATTGTGTAATTAATCTAATGCTAGATTTAAGAATAGAATCGGATTGTTTTATTCTTTTATCAATTAGTAGCAAACTAGGGAGTAACTTAGATGCAGATCGTCTTGGTTATTTCTTGGGGAAATTGAATCACCTGTTAAATGTTTATCGCTTGTATGACGTTAGCAGGTCTATTGGTTCTCTGTGTTTAGTGCTGCTATCGGATTGAACTTAGACGCAGATCGGACTAGGTTATCCTTTAGTTAGAGTTTTATAGTCACGCTGATCGTGCTATTCAACTAGGAATAAGGAGAACACGAGATTGATTCTCAACAATAGATAATAATGGAAATGAATAGAGTCGAGGTTCAATGATCGATAATGAATTGAAGTGCATGTTAATCGGATTCAAGATCTTCCTATATTGATTTCTCATCTTGTTTATATGCTAGTTAGTTGTAGTTTAGTTATAATCTACTCGAAACCCCCCCTTTGATATTATTATTAGGTTTCTCGACCGTTAAGAGTCTTCTAGGTACTAACGCACGCTAAGTATATAACTCGTCCCCGTTTCCCTGTGGATACGAACCTTACTTCCATTATACTAGTTTAGTGTAAAAGAGAGTAGGAGAAATTTTATCTTTGGCCGGGTGGCGTTCACGACAAGCGCGGCCCGCCAATGAGTTTGACATTTGTGCCTCATTATTTCTTTCTTTCATATGTCTCACCTTATCGTCATTTCCCTATTATTATCCTTCTTTTCCCACCCATTGCTACAAAGTTCAACAAGTGTTTTTAATCTTGATTAATGATAATTTATGGGGTCAGAACATCTTGATAAGATGACGGAAGAAAAAGACACATCAGTTAAGGGGGAACATGAAAAGGTTGGAATGAAACACAAATACGTGAAAGAATGAAAGGTACTGATTCACTCTGTGCAAGGCATAGTGCCAGGAGATGCATCAAAAAGAAAATGAGGTCCGAATTAACTTATTATCTTTGATCTCTTATTGATTGACTCTAGTAATATTGTATGGTATGCTTTTCCTTCATAAAAAAAAATTAAATAAAAAATAAAAGAAAAGAAAAGAAAAGGAGAGTAAGACACTTATTTTAGATAAGTCCTAGAATTCAAATCAAATGTGAAGAAAATTATCAAAGTTTTGAAGATCATCATTTTGGATTCCACTATTCCGAAGATTAGTTATATTTGGAAGGGAATAGATAATTCACTGGCACAGAAACACACACAGTGCCACAGTGAAGAAAGTCCTATGATGCTTATTTGCGGAAGTTGAAAATTTTTAAAGAAAGGTTTAAGCACTTGTTGAGCCAATTGCCATTTCAAATCTTCAAGCTTGCATTACTTTTCTTTATCTTACTTTCTTAGCTATCAGCCATGATCCTTCAGGATTATTTCTTGCTTCATAATTTCGGATTGTGAGTTGGATTATTTTTTGCTTAATGACTTCGAATTGTGAGTTGGATTATGACATAGCACCAGTAACCTTAGTATTTATTGCTTGAGCTACTTGCATTATTTTGCTGACTATATCTCACTTTGACTCGCGAAACATGTTGATGCTCTCCTTTTTTATAATGTCAAAAGGGGGAAGATGTCTATAATACTTAGACTAATGAATTAGTTATCTTGGTTACTATGTTACTTGTGAATGATGTTGAGTTATTTTTCCCTAATGTGATTAATGGTGCATATTTTGAGGGGGAAGTATTATTTGTTTGTCATCATCAAAAAGGGGGAATTTGTTGTGACTCTAAGTCAATGTTATTTTGATGATGATACGCTTTGTGCTATAACATGTATGTATATAACATTGATCTAAGAAAGCTATCAAGATTGGATGTTCATGAAAGATCAAGAACTTGAAGATATGGAAGCTTAGGTCTAGTTATGTTCTTAGTCATGTTTATGCAATGTAATTAACGTATTGGAACTTTGTGCTAAAATTAGAAATATGAAATTAGGATGATTAACTATTTTCTTAGAGTTAAGAAAATAGGTGATTATATTAATTTCATGTTTATATGGTTTAAAGAAAAAGAAGGGAGAGTTTTATGAAAACAAGGATTTCGAAAATCTGTGTTAGAAAGAAAAAGATTTTTATTTTGGAAAATAAGTTTTGAAAAGAAAAAGATTTTTTTTTTCGAAAAATAGTTTCAAAAAGAAAAAGAATTTTTATTTTCGAAAAATTCAGGTTTTGAAAAAGATAAAAGTTTTGTTTAAAAAAAAAAGAGATAAAGAAAACGTAGTTGAAGATTTTCGAAAAAAAAGGGAAGTGTTTATGAAAAGAAAAATCTGATTTTTAAAGAAAGGATTTTGGATAAAAAACTGATATGAATGAAATTGGGATAAGATATGGAGTAATCCTTATCTTACAAGGAGTAAAGGAAATTAGTTTTTTATAAAAGATAAAATTGGTTTTTGAATTGGAAAAGAATTCTATCCCTTTATTTTAGGAATAAAAATTGTTCAAAAAGATAATACGTCTTGGAGAAGGATTCTTATTCAGTTGATGGAATTATATAAGGGATAGAAATCATTATAGCAATAAACGTTTTCATATTTGGAGAGAAAAAGATTTTGAGAGCTGAAAACGGACTCCCACAGCACAGTGTACGGCACAGAGTTCTAGTAGGTTAAGGTTTCTAAACAAAGCTTGTAACGATCCTCTTTTTGCTTGAATAAGAAGCACGCCTTTGAGGAATCTTTCTTTCTGTAATTTCATTATTATAGAGAGTGGCAACACTTAGAGTTAAGCGTTGGGGAGCACTACTAGAGTTAATAGTGGGGGAATCGAATTGTATCGAGAGTTTGATATTTTGCGATTCAAGTAATAAAAGAGTAGTTTGTGTGGACTTAGATCTCAGAGGTGAGATTGAACCACGTTAAATTCCTGTGTTTTATTATTTGATATAATTGTTTTAGTGTTTGATTCAGTTTTGTTTCAGCAAAAACGTTAATCGGAGATTTTACGAGTGAATAACACAGTGCACGGCACTGTGCCCTAAAGGTATTTTTGCGAAAATCGATTAGATTTAGCCATTCAATTCAACCTCCCCTTCTTGAGTGTCACCTTGTGTTCCAACAATTTACTATCAAGGATTCTTACATGACTTTCCTCTTAAGTCAAACTATCATCTAACTCAATGGTCTCAGGTTGCAGCACATGGGACACATCCGAAATATACTTCTTAACTGAGATATATAGAAAATATCGTGAACTCGGCTTAAGTCATTTGGCAAATCCAACTTATGTGCCACTTTTCCGATCTTCTTTAACACCTCATATGGCCCGATATACTTTGGACTCAACTTTCCCTTCTTCCCAAATCACATCACCCCTTTTCATTGGAGATATTTTTAACAATACCCTGTCGCCAACCTGAAACGCTTCATCCCTCCGCTTCAAATCAGCATAACTCTTTTGCCGATCTTGTGCTGCCTTGATCTTTTCCTGAATTACTTTCACTTGCTTCATTGTCTCTTCTAGAAACTTAAGTCCAAGCACCACGGTTTCACTAATATCATTCCAGCAGACTGGACTTCTACACTTTCGACCATACAACGCCTCAAACAGAGCCATACCAATACTTGCATGACGACTGTTGTTGTAGGAAAATTCTATCAAATCCAAGAAATCTTCCCACGAACCCTAATACTCCATAACACAAGATCGCAACATATCTTTTAAATTCCGAATCGTTCGTTCTATTTGACCGTCTGTAGCTTGATGTAAAGCTGTACTCATTAACAAATTAGTGCCCAAAGCCTTCTGCAAACTCAAGAATCGCGAATCACGATCCGAAACAATGTCCTTAGGCACACCATGATATTTTACCACCCACTTCATATATGCTTTAGCCAACTGATCCATCGACCAAGTATTCTTCATACGTATGAATGTCACAGATTTAGTTAAACGATTTACCACTACCCAAATCGTATCATTTCCAGCCTTGGTCCTTAGTAAGGCAGACACGAAATCCATTGATATAGAATCCCATTTCCAACTGGGAATATCCAAAGGTTGAATCTTCCCTTGTGGCCTCTTGTGCTCAAACTTGACCTTTTGGCATGTGAGACACTTAGCCACGAACTCTGCTACCTTTTACTTCATGTTTGGCCACTAGAACGTTTGCTTCATGTCCTTATACAACTCATCACCACCTGGGTGTACAGAATAAGATGAGCTATGAGCTTCTTCCATTAATTTCCTCTTCAACTCTTCTATATTACTTGGTATACACCACCTCCCCTTAAACAAGATACTTCCATCATCAGCTATCTAGAAATCCGACACCAGACCATCATGGATCTTCTTTCGAATCTTTTCTAACTTTTCATCCTTTGATTGACCCTCCTTAATCTCATCATAGATCAAGGGTTGAACTGATAAAGAACCCAACAATTCTTCAACACCTCCTTCTTTCAGTCTTTCTAATGACAGTTTCTGAAACTCTACACAAAACTGACTCGGCAGCACCATTGCATTCACTGAATGACTCGACTTTCGACTCAATACATCAGCAACAATATTAGCTTTCCCTTCATGATACTGGATCTCCAAATCATAATCCTTAATCAACTCCAACCACCACCTCTGCCTTATGTTCAACTCCTTCTGAGTGAAAATATACTTTAAGCTCTTATGCTCCGAGTACAACTTACATGTTTCCCTATACAAGTAGTGTAACACCCCGTAATTTTCACCCTTTATTTTTGGTATTTGTTTACATTAAAATGATATTTTTTTCGTAAAAATAAGTAATATATTATATAAATTATTTTGGAACGTGTTGTGAAAATGTGTATATATATTTATATGTTGTGATATATTTATATATATTTATGTTAAGTTGTTAGTTATTTATTTTAAAGGTTATATTAGTTTCGTTATTTGTTTAGGATGCAGTTTTGTCGCGTAGCGTTTTTGTAACGTTGTTGGACCGACTTCGGTGATGAAATATTGCATCGCATGTTGCGTGCTAATGTGTTTATTATATTTATATTTATAACATAATTTATTAGAGTTATTTTCATTATTAAGTATTTTCAAAGTTTAGGCGCGATTTAGGAATTTATCGATTTATCGTGTGACGGACTTTTGATGCATGGACCTTTGATGACTTGGGCCGAAATCTTCTTGGTGTACTTGGGCTTGGACAGCCGGCTATGGGGAGGGAGAAGGAAGAAGTTTCTCCTCTTTTATTTCATTTCTTTTAATTGGTGACTCTTGGTAGATTGTAACCCCCATAATACCCTAATCATTTCCCCTAAACCCTTCATTTTTTCCTTGCCATAAAATTCTGATTTTTATTAAAAGAAGTTCAGCATCATTTGCATTTAACCCTCACCGTTTTCAAGAATAGAAAGAGAGAAAAGGAAGAGGAAAAGAATAGGAAGGTTCAACCCGGTTTTTCCTGTCACACCTTCACGAAAATAACCGTAGCCGGAGATCTAATCGTTGGATCGTCTTCAAATTTGGACAGAACGTTTATAACATCTTGTTATACACTCTGACCGGAGCGATTTAGAATCTGAGCTTTTGATCACCGGGAATCATGGTCGGAACAGAGCAGTGTGACATGAGATTTATCAACGTTCAAGAAGAAAATGCCTAGTGACTGGTTGCTTCAATTCTCGTTCGTTGTGCCTTGGGGTTAGAAGAGGAATTAGATTGTATGTGTAGCTCTTAACTATCTCTTTAGACTCAACTCTCCTCCCGACGTTCCAGTTAACTAGTAGTTATCTTAGAACCATAGTGATTAGGGTATTATTCGGTATTAGATTATTACGCTAGGAATTATTTAAAATACTTTTTGAATGAAATTATTGACTAAATTTGACATAAATATACTTGATGCATGCTGTGTGATTACTGTAAAGAGAAAAATAATTTTCGTATGATTTTTGGTATTTATTTGATTTAATTGGTATTTTGTGCGTTTTTGGCTAAATTGCATAATAATTATTAAAAGGATGTTAAAATTGCTGAAATTATTTTCCTTAGATCATGTTGTATTCTTATTATGTATTCCATGCCTTAGAATAATTTTTTCCTACTGTGTACTGGTTTATTTAATTGATATATCTGTTTTTGCAATTTCGTTTCCGTCAGTATATAAATCATGAAAATTATTTATGGAGGCCGAAAAATTCATTTCTTTGTATGATATGCATTTCCGAGATTTTATGCATGTTGTGTAAATTTTTGGTAATTTGTGGGCGTTTATTTATATTTTTAGTTATTATATTGGCTTTATTGAGTAATATGTATATTAACTTTTAAAATTACTTTTGGAGTCCGAAAATTATAAATAAAATTTGTACCATGTTAGTAGAGCCATTAGGGTCATATGATAATTTTTGTGTGATTTTACTGCTCGAACTTATTAGTTTAATAATTATTATTGGGTTTTTATTGTGAAATTGAGGATACTCTTTTAAATTATTTGAGGGCTTGTTAATCAGAAATAATTTGTGATCTTTTATGTTCTTGGATGCTGGTGTTTAGTAGGTTTCTGTAAGTATTATTGGTATCATTATGTTTATGTTTGATTTATGTAAAAATGATTAATTGTGTACTATTCATTTATTTAATAAGCCTTGGAGTTAATTGGTGATGATTTTTGATTGATGTTGTTAGTGCTGTAAAAACTATTTCACTATCATTGTTGATGCTTAATGATGTTTAAAGTATTGTGGTTGGAGATATTTGTTGTAAATTTGTAAGTTACTACTTTGAAGATTTTTGAAAAATTACTTTTGATGAATTATGGGTATAAGGCCGGGTGGCAACCCTTTTGACGAATATTTTTGAGATGAATGATACTTTGATGATATTTATGATTTTATTTTGAGATAAGAACATCCGGTGGGATAGATGTAGTCCCCGGTGAAGAACATGCCAACCACCTGGTTTGCGAACTAGGGTAAGCCTGGGTTAATTGTTGTCGTCTGAGAGGTCAGGGAGTTCTGCGTGTTCTACCCTGCATCGGGAGTTTGGCCATTCTTAGACATAGGCAGTGGGGAACGTAAGCCCATAGACTGACCTGGAGATTGCGATCTGACAAACCTTAAGAAGTGAATTGTGATTCACTAGCGTTCGGTTTCTGACTCAATAACTTGTTTTACCTATATTTTATTTTTTATAAAAGTACTCTTGAGATGATTTATTTATTTTTATCCAACTCACTTGCTATTTATTATTCATTTGCGTTATTTGTGAGTTATATGGAAGTGGATGCATATTGTAGTTGACTTGACTTTATGCTTTCCTTTCTTATTAATCTATGTCTGAATCATGCTTTGATTTCTTTTGTTCTGGGAGAACTGCTAGTTACTCCCCACTGATTGTGGATATTTGTTGTATATTTTGCAGGTTTTGTTGATGGGGATTTTCTTTGATTTTGGGCTCGGGTTGAGATGCGAGAAATAATCTATTAGGGGTTTTAGTTCTAGACATCTCTTTAGTTTGAGATAGTTTTCTCATTTCGATTTTAATCTAAGTAATTAATTTACTTATAGTACTTACTTATGTTTGTTTTTATCACTTAGTTATTTAAACACTATTCTTGTAGTAGTGACATTCCCAGAAGACGATGTTTCCGCCATCGTCCTATTAACACTATTATTATTTCTTTCTTTTCCGCTTTGAAATTCTGGGGTGTTACAAGTAGTGTCGCCATATCTTCAAAGCAAACACTATTGCAGCTAATTCAAGATCATGGGTTGGATAATCCACCTCATATGGTTTTAACTGCCTAGAAGCATAAGCGATGACCTTCCTGTTCTGTATTAATACACACCCTAACCCAAATTTCGAAGCATCATTATAAACATCATACTGCTGACTTTCATCAAGTAGAGCCAAAACAGGTGTTGTAGTCAACCTTTCCTTCAACGCCGAAAAAGCTTCCTCACACTCTGGAGTCCATAAAAACTTACATTCTTTCTTCATCAGGCTAGTAATTGGTCTCGAGATCTTCGAGAAATCCTTCACAAATCTTCGATAGTAACCAGCTAACCTAAGAAAACTCCTTATATCAGACACCGTCTTCATTGTTGGCCACTCACGCGCTGCTTGAATCTTAGCAGGATCCACCGAAACTCCTTCCTTTGAGATAACATGTCCTAAAAAAACAACCTCGTCCAACCAAAACTCATACTTAGAGAGCTTGGCGTACAACTGATGCTCTCTCACGGTGGACAAAACTTCCCTCAAATGCAACTCATGACTGCTCCTATCCTTCGAATATATCAAAATATCATCTATAAACACAACCACATATTTGTCCAAATATGTCCTGAAAATCCTATGCATCAAATCCATGAACACTGCAGATGTGTTGCGGCATCATTGCGAACTCATAGTGACCATAATGCGTCCTAAACGCATTCTTAGGAATATCTCCCTCATAAATCCTCAATTGGTGATAACCTGACCTCAAATCTATCTTCGAGAAAATCCCCGCTCCTTTCAACTAATCAAATAAATCATCTATTCTCGGAAGTGGATACTTATTCTTGATTGTCACATTGTTCAACTCCCGGTAATCAATGCACAACCTCAAACTACCATCTTTCTTTTTCACGAACAAGATAGGTGCACCCCAAGGAGATGAACTAGCTCCTATATACCCTTTTTCCAACAACTCCTCCAATTGAACTTTTAACTCTTTCATCTCAGCTAGACCCATTCTATATGAAGCCTCTGAAATAGCTCCGGTTCCTGGCATCAAATCTATGGTGAACTCAAGATCCCTAATAGGTGGCATACCCAGTATCTCTTCAGGAAACACATTAGGAAACTCAGATATAACCGAAACCTCCCTATTCTCATCTTCCTTTTCAATCCTTTGAACTCCACATAAGAATAACGGACACCCCTTCTTCACATAAGATTGAATTCTCATCGCAGACACTATCTTCATTCCCTTCTCCTTCCCAAGCTTCCTATAAGTCACCCTTTCTTTCTTAGGGTCGACTAAGGACACCTTATGGGCCTCACAACCAATCTGAGCCTTGAATTTTCCAACCAATCCATCCCCAAAACTACATCGAGGCCCGTCAAGTCAAACTCAACTAAGTTGGACAGAAAGTTCACCCCAACTATCACTAAACGTACTTGACCATGCAACCTAGTACAATTAAACATCTCCCCTGATGGCAATGCAACTTCTAATGAAATAGACACTGGACTGCTTAACTGGAGCTTTTCCACTAAAGTGCTAGAAATAAATGAATGAGATGCTCCTGAATCAAATAACAGTTAGACAGACAGAGAATTAATGAAAAAGATTTCAACTACTACCTTAGAAACATTCTCAGCCTCACGGCGGTTCATGACGAAAACTCTGCCTTTAGACTGATTCCCTATCTCTGGTTTAACACCAACATTCGAAGAAACTAACTTCTGTTGATCATTCTGAGGGGCCTTACTACTCGGGTCAGGCTTGACTGTAGGTTCTCCACCAGCTTTTCAAAAGCATTCATACTCCCGGTACCCCAATTTTTGACAATAACGGCACGTCACCAAGTTGCCCTCACAATCCTTCCCTGGGTTGATCTTTTCACACCTTTTGCAAAAAAAGGTTCTATCAGCTTTCTTCCCATTCCCTTGGTTTCCATTAGGCTTATGACTAGAGTACTTATTGTCTTTCTCAGTTTGGTTAAATCCACCATTGGGCTTAGACTTCTTATCTCCACTTTGTTGATTCCCATTGCTGTCATACTTTTTCTTTTCCCCAGAGGAGGTCCCTTTAAGCTCTTTTCCTTTAATCCCGTATAAGTGAGCAGCTCTATCATAAATTTCATCAAGAGTCTCAAAAGTTACACCTCCCAGCTCTACCTTTGGGCCTTCAAAGCCTCAGATGGTACTATCTCAGGTGCGAACCTCAATAACTCCAAAAATTTGCTATAATACTCATTAACAGACATAGTGCCCATCCTTAGATTGGTGAACTCCATAGCCTTTTGCTTCCTTAAATACGGAGGGTAAAACTTAATCCTCAAGGCATCTTTAAACTCATTCCACCCAAAGTCCGGATCCTCTAAAATATCGTTCTTCCTTTGTTTCCACCATAGGTCTGCCTCATCCCTCAAATAATAAACAACATTATTAACTCTAAGGTTTTCAGGGCACACTATGGCATCAAAAAGCTTATCGAATTCTCGGATCCAGTTTTTTAAGCTAGATGGGTTCTCTTTCCCATAGTAAGTCGGAGGTTTAACTACTGCTACCTCTTAAAGACCTCACCAAAGCTATCGGTTTCACTCAGCTTGGTTTCTTGATTAGCTATCACTTGAGTGATTTTTTCAGTTATCTTTGCTACTCTTCTAACCATAGAACTCATACTCCTTCTCCTTCTTTCTGCCATTCTGCTAGAAGTAAGAGTGTTTGAGTAAAATATCAACTAACATTCATAGAATAACTGTGTAACTAACAAACAATTCAATAAACATGTAAGTATAACTAGTTCAAAACATAGCAATCACTTACATCATATAACATGGCCAAATATTACGCCTTATACAAAACAACTACTAGAACATTTGAGTGTATCAAGATATTCTTAAGACAACTAGGTTGCTTCATGGCCAAACAAAACTATATATGTCTACGGTTACTGGGGACCTCAAACTATGGGTAGCCCGCTTCAATAACATTCTCCCTCTCGTCAATGGCGATATACTCAGATTGGCCCGGGTATTCTCGAGAGGTAAAAAAAAAATTACATATAATACTACTATTTGTTGCTAGTTAAAGCAACATGACTTTCTTGCTTATCCCATACATAGGAAATAACATAAATCTTTTCCTCAACTTCCAATACAATCATATAAAAGCAAGAAGAATTGAGATATTATAAGAACAACATAAGAGTAATACTAATATATGATAACTAAATATGGTCCAAGATTTGTACTAGATGCACCACTATGGCTTAAAATATTAATTTCAAAAATTTTAAAGTATACTTGATTTCAAGATATAAAATAGCCAAGGTGATTATAGCTCCCCAGTAAGGAAGTTGCCCACAGTATCGGGGAGAGCCTTCCTCATCCTAGACAGAGCTTGTCAACCCAACACATCCACACCCTTCATCTTTCCAAATAAAAAAAAAATACCTTCTTATGGCACTTAGCAAGATGCATCTACACAAATCATCAAAAAGAAAAAACTTAACAACAACAATATATAATGCAAATGTGAAACTCTATATGCCCATCTTATGTCTACCCATCAATTTTAATGTTCAACTTTTATCTTTTCAAATCCTGAAAAACTGATTCCACTTTGTAACACCCTTTAATAGATAATTTAGTAAATAATATTTGAGTAATTTAGGAGTATTACTACCACGTGACTAACACGCTTTCGGCAACCAACTACTAAATAACAAAATAACTTGCAGCGGAAGACTTTATCTAGAAATAATAATACTTCTTTATTAATAAAAGTAAATATTATCTCAATACTCAAAATAAATAAAACACCTTAATCTAGGTGAAGATCCCCTTCTGGGCGGGCCGCGGGTGCGTCGTCGTGCGCCGCCGCCCGGCCAAAGATAAAATTTCTCCTACTCTCTTTTACAATAAACAAGTATAATGGAAGTAGGGGTCGTATCCACAGGGAAACAGGGACGAGTTTATATTCAGCGTGATTCGAAACCTAGATTAAGCTAAGGGCCGAGAAACCTAATAATAATTACAAAAGGGGGGTTTCAAGTAGATTTACGAACAAACTAAACTACAACTAACATATAAACAAAATGAGAAATCAATTATAGGAAGGATCTTGAATCCGATTAACATGCACTTCAATTCATTATCGGTCCTTGAACATCCACTCTAATTATTTCCATAATTATCTATTGTCGAGAATTAATCTCGTGTCCTCCTTATTCCTAGTTGAATAGCACGATCAGCGTGACTATAAAACTCTAACTAAAGGATAACCTAGTCCGATCTGCGTCTAAATTCAATCCGGTAGCAGCACTAAACACAGAGAACCAATAGACCTGCTAACGTCATACAAGCGATAAACGTTCAACAGTTTATTCAATTTCCCCAAGAAATAACCAAGATGATCAGCATCTAAATTACTCCCTAGTTTGCTACCAAATGATAAAAGAATAAAACAATCCGATTCTATTCTTAAATCTAGCATTAGATTAATTACACAATCAAACTAGTAACGTTCCTAGCATAATCATGCAAAAACCATTGAAAGCAAGCATAGAAATTAAACCATAATCAAAGAAAATAAATAGAGAAGAAAGATCTCACAATAATGCTTGAAGCTCCATATAAATCTCGTTCAAGAACGGTTCAAGCTACAATCGGCATAGCATAAGCCAATCCCATAATTGAAATCTACAAAGACTAAATTAGAAAATAAAAACTAAAAAGATGAGACAACAAGAGAGGAGTGGAGTTTTGGAAACTCCATCCCCTTGTGGTCGCTGCCCCCTAGGTCTAAAAATAGAGTTTAGTATTTATACTAAAGCTCAAAAATCAGCCGACAATTAGACCGACCTAGGGGGTCGCGAGGTGCGATACAGGTCGCACCGTGCGATGAGCTACTGCCTTCGCAACGAGCTGAAGAACTGGGCCAAACCACGCAGGTCGCGAGGTGCGAGAAATCTCGCGAGGTGCGAGCTTCAGGTCGCGAGGTGCGACATTCCTCGCGAGGTGCGAGCTGGCTTGGCGTGCGATGGGCGCCGGGCGGTGGCTGCTTGGGCGATCTTGGGCCGGGCGCTTGGTCGAGGTTGCTGAGCGCCGGGCGAGCGCTGGCCGGGCAAAGATGGTGCTTGGCGTGCGCTGGGCTTGCGTTGGCTTGCTTGCGATGGGTGAGCTTGGCCGGGTTGGCGTGCGAAGCCGCTGTGCTTGGTTGGGTGATGACGCCGGCTCGCCGGGTTGACGTGAGCCGTGTAGGTGGTCGGGTTACGCGCATGCTTGGTGCTTAGAGCTTCCGATGATTGCCCATTATGCTCCGATGCCAAATCTCCCAAGCTCTCCAAAGACAACTTCAATCAAACATCATTCAAATCCATTTCATCTTGAAAGCTCGGAATATATGACGTTAATACAAATTATCTCGCAAAGCTCCGAACTTCCGCTAAGGGCTAAATAAAACACGAATGTTAACAATTACAATCAAACCCTTAGCAAAGTGCACCTAAAATACCACAAGAACATCGTATAACTTGAGCGCATCAAATACCCCCACACTTGAACTTTACTCGACCTCGAGTAAACTCAAAATGAGGATCACCAAATGAATCATCGCCCAAGCTATCGAAACCAACCTACACTCCCCATCAACTACATCATCATCATCACATCTTAACAAAATACGCTCAAAACCTAAACGTAAGGGATGATGATTCCCCCACACTTAGATTCAAGCTCACCTGAAATATACAAAGACGCGACAACAATAATAACCAGCAACGCCAACAAGTTTAACCAACAACACCAACGAGAATCAAAATGCCAGCTCACGACACACTAAAGTATCAGCTCTCCCAAACCTCCAAAAGATGATCTAAAACTACTACTACTACAACTAATCTAAACAAGCAAGCCATGGAACAAAGACAAAAAGGAATATACTCCATGCTTACTCCCAAAAACAAACAATCAACCCAAAAGAATGTGAAAGCCAACTTTAAATAGATCTTCACAAAACAAAGGATGAATTCACTAACCCAACCCGAAAACGCTTTCAACCTTATGACACCATCTCCGGCAAATGAGTTTTCAAAGTGTATAATTCTCTCTTAATCTCTCATTTTGCCTAGGAGCCCTTTCGGGTTTTCATCCTAGCTTCTCACATTTTTTTTATCTCACCATCTTACCCGCTCAATATAAGCCACTTTTTTGCATAAGTTGCCCTTTCGGGTTTTCAACCTATCCGGACCCCCATTTTTGCTCGAGTCGCCCACCCTTGTGGGTTTTCAACTCAGCGGGTTTCATTTCATCATCATTTTTTTTTTTTTTTTTTTTTTTTTATTTTTTATTTTTTTTTCATTTCAAATTAAAAGTAATATATACAACATAGATACATGAGAATGAGAATACCCTCCCCCTACTTAAACTACACATTGTCCTCAATGTGTCGACAATTAAAAAGAAAAAGTATACTGAAAATAGGGGGAAATTTGAAAATCGGGTAAATCGAAGATCGATGGTCAAAACTCATGAAAAGCAATCCGTCAAACTCAAATTTCTTAACAACACCAACTCAAATCTCCTAACTCAACTCACAACCCGCTCCCTCGAATCACTCAAACAAATGACAAGTTCAAAAGTTTTGAATTTTTGAGATTTGCTCCTAGCTTAAGAGATCGAAAAGATACATTAACAATCTCAATCCTCTAGTGTTACCAACTCCTAGCTATTGAAGTCCTCCCAACGGATTTTCTTTTGTGGATTTTGGTTCCAAGCGAATTAAGATTGGTTGTGGATCTTTTTAGTGGGTAGGCGGTGGGTGAAAGAAAATTTGTTGTGGTGGTGGGAATTTGATGAAAAATAAAGGAAAAGAAAGAAAATAAAGGGGTCTCGGGTTGCCTCCCGAGAAGCGCTGTTGTTTAAAGTCGTTAGCTCGACTTAATACCTTAAGCTTAATCATTGGGTTGTGCTCCATGTGTGACAATGGTGGTTCCATGTCAATCTCCACTTCAAGTACCTGCAAAATTGATTGAGAAGAACTCTTGCAATGCATCGTTAATACCTAGCTTACTACAACATGGTTGAGCATATAACATCTGATTATATCCCAAACCTAGCATTAAGGCAACAACAAACATCAACTAGTAGTACTCCTAGCTAACCCAAGTCATGACCATTAATATAAATGTTTAAAGCTAGACAATAACCAAGATATAAAGTATGAGTCAATCAACCATTCCCAAGAGAGTTTAAGCAACAAGTTCCATGCTTCTTGTCCAAAATACAAAAGTGAAATACATAGAGCTCAATGGAAGATGAAAACTAGAAACTAAAACAAAAAGGGAATTCTTTATATGAGTGGCCAACCAAAAACAAAGAGCACAAGCAATACCATCCAAAAATCACTCTAAATAAAAACAAGTAACACCGTTTCCCCGGCAACGGCGCCAAAATTTGGGCGGGCCGCGGGTGCGTCGTCGTGCGCCGCCGCCCGGCCAAAGATAAAATTTCTCCTACTCTCTTTTACAATAAACAAGTATAATGGAAGTAGGGGTCGTATCCACAGGGAAACAGGGACGAGTTTATATTCAGCGTGATTCGAAACCTAGATTAAGCTAAGGGCCGAGAAACCTAATAATAATTACAAAAGGGGGGTTTCAAGTAGATTTACGAACAAACTAAACTACAACTAACATATAAACAAAATGAGAAATCAATTATAGGAAGGATCTTGAATCCGATTAACATGCACTTCAATTCATTATCGGTCCTTGAACATCCACTCTAATTATTTCCATAATTATCTATTGTCGAGAATTAATCTCGTGTCCTCCTTATTCCTAGTTGAATAGCACGATCAGCGTGACTATAAAACTCTAACTAAAGGATAACCTAGTCCGATCTGCGTCTAAATTCAATCCGGTAGCAGCACTAAACACAGAGAACCAATAGACCTGCTAACGTCATACAAGCGATAAACGTTCAACAGTTTATTCAATTTCCCCAAGAAATAACCAAGATGATCAGCATCTAAATTACTCCCTAGTTTGCTACCAAATGATAAAAGAATAAAACAATCCGATTCTATTCTTAAATCTAGCATTAGATTAATTACACAATCAAACTAGTAACGTTCCTAGCATAATCATGCAAAAACCATTGAAAGCAAGCATAGAAATTAAACCATAATCAAAGAAAATAAATAGAGAAGAAAGATCTCACAATAATGCTTGAAGCTCCATATAAATCTCGTTCAAGAACGGTTCAAGCTACAATCGGCATAGCATAAGCCAATCCCATAATTGAAATCTACAAAGACTAAATTAGAAAATAAAAACTAAAAAGATGAGACAACAAGAGAGGAGTGGAGTTTTGGAAACTCCATCCCCTTGTGGCTGCTGCCCCCTAGGTCTAAAAATAGAGTTTAGTATTTATACTAAAGCTCAAAAATCAGCCGACAATTAGACCGACCTAGGGGTCGCGAGGTGCGATACAGGTCGCACCGTGCGATGAGCTACTGCCTTCGCAACGAGCTGAAGAACTGGGCCAAACCACGCAGGTCGCGAGGTGCGAGAAATCTCGCGAGGTGCGAGCTTCAGGTCGCGAGGTGCGACATTCCTCGCGAGGTGCGAGCCGGCTTGGCGTGCGATGGGCGCTCGGGCGGTGAGCCTGCTGGGCGATCTTGGCCGGGCGGCTTGGTCGAGGTTGCTTGAGCGCCGGGCGAGGCCGGCCGGGCAAGCATGGTGCTTGGCGTGCGCTGAGGCTTGCGTTGGCTTGCTGCGATGGGTGAGCTTAGGCCGGGTTGGCGTGCGAAGCTGCTGTGCTTGTGCTTGGTTGGTGATGACGCCCGGCTCGCCTGGGTTGACGTGAGCTGTGTAGGTGGTCGAGGTTACGCGCATGCTTGGTGCTTAGAGCTTCCGATGATTGCCCATTATGCTCCGATGCCAAATCTCCCAAGCTCTCCAAAGACAACTTCAATCAAACATCATTCAAATCCATTTCATCTTGAAAGCTCGGAATATATGACGTTAATACAAATTATCTCGCAAAGCTCCGAACTTCCGCTAAGGGCTAAATAAAACACGAATGTTAACAATTACAATCAAACCCTTAGCAAAGTGCACCTAAAATACCACAAGAACATCGTATAACTTGAGCGCATCACCTTCCTATTATGCTCCCATGCACATTCAAAATTCACCTGCAAAACTGCTTACCAAAAGGTAAACAGGGCAAAGCCAAATAGGAAAAAGGAAATACGCGTTAGTACAAAACTAAGAACGAAATATACTAGGTAAGTAACACATTTGTTAGTTCGTAACAATTTATATATTTAAAAACACCATCACTAATAATTCAAGAATAACTCTTTAAGAATAAACTCTTTCCAAACACTTTAACTAATAATTCAAGGATAACCTTTAAGAACAAACTCTATCCAAATAACTTGGATTAAAAATAATCTTGAAAATTATTCCTCTTCTTATCTCCCATTCCTTTTCCTAAGTGTGCACACCCCCAAGCTAATCATATCATTAGGGATCTATATCAAGGGGTAACAATAATTGCCAACAAGTGGACTTTGAAGTATAAACCCTTCTTGATGTTAATCCAACGGTAATAATAATAATAATAATAATAATAATAATAATAATAATAATAATAATAATAATAATAATAATAATAATAATAATAATAATAATAATAATAATAATATGACTTGTAAGTCATGAATTAACCATTCTTGATGTTAATCAAGCGGTAATAATAATAATAATATGACTTGTAATTCATGAATAAATCTTCTTTTCTCATGAACAACTTTTTGAACATTCAAACTTCATAAAAACCAATCAAACCTTTCCTTGTAAAAATAAATTAAATTTTCCAAAAATGATAATAAAACTATAAAATGATTAATAAAACCATTCCTTCTTTTCTCTTCCAAAAGTGAATAATAAAATGTTGTAACCATTTTAAACCAAATTCCTAAACCAATTCAACCATTAAATCAATAAACAACTTTACCACATAAAACCACATTTCAAAAGATCTAGCTACATAATGTACCTTGATCTTGCACAAAGAGTATACTAGTATCTCCACTTAGTATTAATCTTGAACAATTTCCTAACCAACCAATAATATAAAAATCTAAGAAGTAACTTATCACATGAACTTTTTTTTTTGCTAAGTAATAGTATAAATCACCAAAAACATATATACAACCTAAACTTTCCAAGTCAAGAACAGCCCAACTAGGTTGGCCCCCTCATAGAACAAGGAAAGCAGATAACACTCTATACAAGCATTCAGCTCAAAAAAAACATTCTCAAACCAAACTTTATCCTTTTGAGACATCTTTTGAGTGAAAATAATTCCTCTTCTTATCTCCCCTTCCTTTTCCTAAGTGTGCACACCTCCAAGCTAATCATCCCATTAGGATTCTATATCAAGGGGTAACAATAATTGCCAACAAGTGGACTTTGAAGCATAAACCCTTCTTGATGTTAATCAAGCCGTATTAATAATAATAATAATAATAATAATAATAATAATAATAATAATAATAATAATAATAATAATAATAATAATAATAATAATAATATGACTTGTAAGTCATGAATAAACCCTTCTTGATGTTAATCAAGCGGTAATAATAATAATAATATGACTTGTAAGTCATGAATAAATCTCCTTTTCTCATGAACAACTTTTTGAACATTCAAAGTTCATAAAAACCAATCAAACCTTTCCTTGTAAAAATAAATTAAATTTTCCAAAAATGATAATAAAACTTTCATATAAAATGATTAATAAAATCATTCCTTCTTTTCTCTTCCAAAAGTGAATAATAAAATGTTGTAACCATTTTAAACCAAATTCCTAATCCAATTCAACCATTAAATCAATAAACAACTTTACCACATAAAACCACATTTCAAAAGATCTAGCTACATAATGTACCTTGATCTTGCACAAAGAGTATACTAGTATCTCCACTTAATATTAATCTTGAACGATCTCTTAACCAACCAATAATATAAAAATCTAATAAGTAACTTATCACATGAACTTTTTTTGTTTGCTAAGTAATAGTATAAATCACCAAACACATATATACAACCTAAACTTTCCAAGTCAAGAACAGCCCAACTAGGTTGGCTCCCTCATAGAACAAGGAAAGCAGATAACACGCTATACAAGCCTTCAGCTCAAAAAAACATTCTCAAACCAAACTTTATCCTTTTGAGACATCTTTTGAGTGAAAATAATTCCTCTTCTTATCTCCCTTTCCTTTTTCTAAGTGTGCACACCCTCAAGCTAATCATCCAATTAGGGATCTATATCAATGGGTAACAATAATTGCCAACAAGTGGACTTTGAAGCATAAACCCTTCTTGATGTTAATCAAGCGGTAATAATAATAATAATAATCATATGACTTGTAAGTCTTGAATAAACCTTCTTGATGTTAATCAAGCGGTAATAATAATAATAATATGACTTGTAAGTCATGAATAAATCTCCTTTTCTCATGAACAACTTTTTGAACATTCAAAGTTCATAAAAACCAATCAAACCTTTCCTTGTAAAAATAAATTAAATTTTCCAAAAATGATAATAAAACTTTCATATAAAATGATTAATAAAATCATTCCTTCTTTTCTCTTCCAAAAGTGAATAATAAAATGTTGTAACCATTTTAAACCAAATTCCTAATCCAATTCAACCATTAAATCAATAAACAACTTTACCACATAAAACCACATTTCAAAAGATCTAGCTACATAATGTACCTTGATCTTGCACAAAGAGTATACTAGTATCTCCACTTAATATTAATCTTGAACGATCTCTTAACCAACCAATAATATAAAAATCTAATAAGTAACTTATCACATGAACTTTTTTTGTTTGCTAAGTAATAGTATAAATCACCAAACACATATATACAACCTAAACTTTCCAAGTCAAGAACAGCCCAACTAGGTTGGCTCCCTCATAGAACAAGGAAAGCAGATAACACGCTATACAAGCCTTCAGCTCAAAAAAACATTCTCAAACCAAACTTTATCCTTTTGAGACATCTTTTGAGTGAAAATAATTCCTCTTCTTATCTCCCTTTCCTTTTTCTAAGTGTGCACACCCTCAAGCTAATCATCCAATTAGGGATCTATATCAATGGGTAACAATAATTGCCAACAAGTGGACTTTGAAGCATAAACCCTTCTTGATGTTAATCAAGCGGTAATAATAATAATAATAATCATATGACTTGTAAGTCTTGAATAAACCTTCTTGATGTTAATCAAGCGGTAATAATAATAATAATATGACTTGTAAGTCATGAATAAATCTCCTTTTCTCATGAACAACTTTTTGAACATTCAAAGTTCATAAAAACCAATCAAACCTTTCCTTGTAAAAATAAATTAAATTTTCCAAAAATGATAATAAAACTTTCATATAAAATGATTAATAAAATCATTCCTTCTTTTCTCTTCCAAAAGTGAATAATAAAATGTTGTAACCATTTTAAACCGAATTCCTAAACCAATTCAACCATTAAATCAATAAACAACTTTACTACATAAAACCACAATTCAAAAGATCTAGCTACATAATGTACCTTGATCTTGCACAAAGAGTATACTAGTATCTCCACTTAGTATTAATCTTGAACGATCTCCTAACCAACCAATAATATAAAAATCTAATAAGTAACTTATCACATGAACTTTTTTTTTTGCTAAGTAAGTAATAGTATAAATCACCAAAACATATATACAACCTAAACATTCCAAGTCAAGAACAGCCCAACTAGGTTGGCCCCCTCATAGAACAAGGAAAGCAGATAACACACTATACAAGCATTCAGCTCAAAAAAAACATTCTCAAACCAAACTTTATCCTTTTGAAACATCTTTTGAGTGAAAATAATTCATCTTCTTATCTCCCATTCCTTTTCCTAAGTGTGCACACCCCCAAGCTAATCATCCCATTAGGGATCTATATCAAGGGGTAACAATAATTGCCAACAAGTGGACTTTGATGCATAAACCCTTCTTGATGTTAATCAAGCGGTAATAATAATAATAATAATAATAATAATAATATGACTTGTAAGTCTTGAATAAACCCTTCTTGATGTTAATGAAGCGGTAATAATAATAATAATATGACTTGTAAGTCATGAATAAATCTCCTTTTCTCATGAACAACTTTTTGAACATTCAAAGTTCATAAAAACCAATCAAACCTTTCCTTGTAAAAATAAATTAAATTTTCCAAAAATGATAATAAAACTTTCATATAAAATGATTAATAAAATCATTCCTTCTTTTCTCTTCCAAAAGTGAATAATAAAATGTTGTAACCATTTTAAACCAAATTCCTAAACCAATTCAACCATTAAATCAATAAACAACTTTACCACATAAAACCACATTTCAAAAGCTCTAGCTACATAATATTCATTGATCTTGCACAAAGAGTATACTAGTATCTCCACTTAGTATTAATCTTGAACGATCCCCTAACCAACCAATAATATAAAAATCTAATAAGTAACTTATCACATGAACATTTTTTTTTTTCTAAGTAAGTAATAGCATAAATCACCAAAACATATATACAACCTAAACTTTCCAAGTCAAGAACAACCCAACTAGGTTGGCCCCCTCATAGAACAAGGAAAGCAGATAACACACTATACAAGCATTCAGCTCAATAAAACATTCTCAAACCAAACTTTATTCTTTTGAGACATCTTTTGAGTGAAAATAATTCCTTTTCTTATCTCCCTTCCTTTTCCTAAGTGTGCACACCCTCAAGCTAATCATCCCATTAGGGATCTATATCAATGGGTAACAATAATTGCCAACAAGTGGACTTTGAAGCATAAACCCTTCTTGATGTTAATCAAGCGGTAATAATAATAATAATAATATGACTTGTAAGTCTTGAATAAACCCTTCTTGATGTTAATCAAGCGGTAATAATAATAATAATATGACTTGTAAGTCATGAATAAATCTCCTTTTCTCATGAACAACTTTTTGAACATTCAAAGTTCATAAAAACCAATCAAACTTTTCCTTGTAAAAATAAATTAAATTTTCCAAAAATGATAATAAAACTTTCATATAAAATGATTAATAAAATCATTCCTTCTTTTCTCTTCCAAAAGTGAATAATAAAATGTTGTAACCATTTTAAACCAAATTCCTAAACCAATTCAACCACTAAATCAATAAACAACTTTACCACATAAAACCACATTTCAAAAGATCTAGCTACATAATGTACCTTGATCTTGCACAAAGAGTATACTAGTATCTCCACTTAGTATTAATCTTGAACGATCTCCTAACCAACCAATAATATAAAAATCTAATAAGTAACTTATCACATGAACTTCTTTTTTTTTGCTAAATAAGTAATAGTATAAATCACCAAAACATATATACAACCTAAAATTTCCAAGTCAAGAACATCCCAACTAGGTTGGCCCCCTCATAGAACAAGAAAAGAAGATAACACACTATACAAGCATTCAGCTCAAAAAAACATTCTCAAGCCAATCTTTATCCTTTTGAGACATCTTTTTGGGATGCACCAATTTCACTCTCATCTGAACGTGTTCTTTTAATTTCCTAAAAATCACTACAGATCTCCACACAACTTCATTACGAGCCCACCACAAGTAGTAGACCAAACTAGCAAAAACTGCAGCCAACACATTCTTCTAGAACCCAGATCTTCTGCTTCGTTGAAGGAACATAATTTGCCTTTGAAATAACTCATGAGCAGATGAGATTTTTAACCAATTCTTGACCATCCGAAGAACATCGGCGACATAGGAACATTGGAAAAATAAGTGATTATGAGCTTCACTGCCATGAGCACATAACATATAGTTATCGGTCTCCACAACCCCTAACTGAACAAGAATATCTGCTGTTTTGAGCCTTTTGTGCATTGCCAACCAGCTTATCTGCCTATGTTTAGGAATTACCAACCAATTCCAGATCATCTTATCCCAGTGTATCACCTCATTTTCCCCTTTCATCTTAGTATATACACTCTTAATGCTGAACTGGTTCATCTCCCTGAATTCCTGCATTGTTTATAAAGCCATAATTTCATCTTTAACTTTGCATATCTGCTTCCAATACCCGCGACAATTAATAGGTGGTTCATAGTCCCACCATTCCTGGGCTTTAACATAAACTTCATGAACCCATTTGACCCATAGGTTGCCCTGTTTGGTAGTGATAGCCCAAACATACTTAGCTAGTCCAGCTTTGTTCCAAATTTGGATCTGCCTCACCCCTAAACCACCCTCTTGCTTTGGAGTGCAAATCTTCTGCCAAGCTATATTACCTGGCTTCCTACTGCCTTGCTCACCATTCCAAAGAAAAGACCTGCAAATTTTCTCTATCTCCTTCAAAATAAACTTGGGCATAATGAAGATCTGGGCCCAATAAATATGTATGCTCAACAGGACATAATTAATGAGCTAGAGTCTAGTGGCATAGGAAAGATTCCTACTACTCCACATTTTGGCTCTAGCTCCCATCTTCTCTATTATACCATTACATTATGCAATAGTAATCATCCTAGAACAAATAGGCAATCCAAGATACTTGAAGGGAAGATTACTATGATTGACACCTGAAACATTTTGAATTCTCTGAATAACATCTCTACTTACTCCAGCAGTATAAAAATCTGACTTGTTCTCACTTATCTGAAGACCAGAGGAAGAAGAGAATAATTTGAAAGCCTGCAACATACTATAAACTGCAGGGAAATTACCAGCACAGTAGAGAATCACATCATCTGAAAAAATCATGTGATTAAGCTTGATTTGTTTGCATCTTGGATGGAATTGAAAATGAGCATGAGTTTCAATCTTCTTCATCAATCTTGAGAGGTATTCCATGCAGATCACAAATAACAAGGGGGAGATGGGATTCCCCTGTCTCAAACCTCTCTTAGAGCTAAAAAGCCCATTGAGAGAGCCATTAACCATTATAGAGAACTTGGGGGTTCTAACACACAACATAACCAACTTTACAAACTTTTCAGGAAAATGTAAAGAATACATCATTTCTTCTAGGAAGTCCAGATCAATGGTGTCATAAGCTTTTTATGATTAAATCTTGACACACCATGATATTATGAACAATGAAAAGTTCATTAACAAAAGCCCCCTGGTTTTCTGTGATTATGTCTGGCAAGACTAAACTAAGTCTGTTACATATCATTTTAGTTATGTATTTATACAGTGTATTGCAACATGCAATGGATCTAAATTCCATAACTGAACTAGGACAAGAAACCTTTGGGATAAGAGTGAGAGTAGTGGTGTTTAGTTCTGACAGAAGCTTACCAGAATTAAACACATTAAGCACAGCTTGACTAATCTCCTCACCAATAATCTGCCATGTGTCTCTGAAAAATTGAGAACCAAATCCATCTGGTCTAGGAGCCTTGTCTCCAGGTATTGAGAATAAAACAGTCTTCACTTCAGTAGCTGTGTAAGGTCTCTCAAGGATATGAATATGCTCATTTGTCAGTCTAGCTTCCATATTGACCAATGCACTCTTCACTTTTACACACTCAGCAAGTGTGGAGCCTAGTAGATGTTTATAATAATCTAGGAATGCTTCATTAACAGCTACCAACTCCTCTTTCCATACACCATCTTTATCATGAATGGCATAAACATTATTCTTCAATCTTCTTGCTTTAATGGACTGGTGAAGAAGAGCTGAATTCTCATCCCCATCCCTACACCATTGCAATTTTGCCTTTTGATGCAGAAAAGAAAGGTAATCTTTATGAATCCTTCGATACTCAGCAACAACTTCTAATTCATTCTCCCTCAAATTCAAATATGCAGGATCATTTTGCAATTGCTCTTGGCTGATGATCATCTTTTTATACGCCTGAACATCTCTGCACTGAATATCAGAGTAGCCATCATTGTTTAACTTTTTGAGGACATGCTTCACTTTCTTCAGCTTGCAAACCACTTTATACATAGAAGTCCCAGTTACCTGATCTTGCCAACACCCTAAAATCAGCTCAGTAAAATTAGGAGCACTGCTCCACATCTTGAAGTACCTAATGGGGCTTTTACCAATTTCTAAGTGAGGGTAAACTGCAATTATGACTGAACTATGATCAAACATTCCTTCAGGTAAGAAATGAGCTGATGCACTAGGATAAGTGTCACACCATAATTGATTCACCATGGCCCTATCCAATTTACAAACCAACCTATTTACCCCTTGCTGCTTATTATTCCAAGTGAATATATTACCAGTACTAGTAATATCTTGCAAACCACAATTAAAAACACACTCCTGCAATCTTGCTGTCTTCTGAATTCTCACACTAGACCCAATTATTTCATTAGGGAATAAGATACAGTTATACTCCTACAACCATCCATGGTTTTTAAATTACCATGGCTTCCAGGTCTTGCCACACCAACTCTCTTTCAGAAGCATCATTAGATGCATAAATGATAGTGCACATAAAAGAAGCACCATTCATGGGTTGAACCTCACAATGTATCAACTGGCTTGAACATGCAATGATATTGATATAGAATGATTTTGGATTCCAGGCAAGAACAATTCTACCACCGTTATGAAATGATGAGTTTGAAGTAAGGCACCAACTTTTAAACATACTAAGATAAAGCTTACCTATGTCGTGAGCTTTCACCTTAGTCTCCAGGAGACCAATTAAACCAACATTCTTCTGAGAGATAATAGACCTCACCTCTTTATGTTTCTGTTGGCAATTGATCCCCATCACATTCCAAATGATCAACCTGTCCATTGGTGTCAGGAGGTTGGCCCCCTCCTGCTCCTTGAACTCCAATTGATCCACATTCCACCAACCCCACAATAATAGCTGCAACTCCAATTTCTTCCACAGCTCCATTCTCAGTCTATGTCACAATATCATCATTAACCTGTGCCTCGCCACCATCTTGCTCCTTCAAATTTTCAAAATTATTCTGAGTTGGGGCTGCTTGAGGACTCGCTAGGATCCTTCTAGCAGGATTCCTCACAGGCTGAAATTGATCCTGCTGGCTTCCTTGAGTCTTGTTCTGAACCCTAGCAACTGGTTGCTGTCTACCATCAGCCTTCTCTATGCCAACCTTAGGTCTCCATTCCTACCTTATAACCTCCTTAGTACACTGCCTATCTTCATGTCTTATTCCTTTGCAAAGTTTCCATTGAACAGACTTCCATTCATAATGCACTGCTACAGATGTCAAAATATCCCTCTTATTAATGAATCGCAATTCATCTGGGAATGTTTGATCAAGTTGAACCTCAATCATTTCTCGAGCATATTGCAATTTATCCTTCCTAGTTGTAGCTTGATCTAATTTGATCAATCTACCCAAAGGTTTCACAATTTTCTCCAGACAATTCATGCCCCAATACTTAAAATCCAGGGATAATTGCACCCATATGGGAAGAGTTTTAACATTTTCCTTACACATGCCTACATCAGCACTCCAAGTTTCATTATCATGGGTTTGCTATCAAAAAAAGGTGTGTTTCCAGCCAATATCGAATCTCTTTTCTCCATAGACCTAAATCTCACCACATAAATTCCTTTCTTAACCAGAGCTACCTTGTCTACCCCCTGATCCCTCCATATTCGTCGAATAAAACCCTCCATTACATGTATGGAAGGATTAGCACCAACAATGTAACAGTATATAGCAGAATTCCAAAAATCTATTTCCGATTAAACATCCGAAATATCAATTTTAATCGCATTCTCAGCAGCAATTTCATTCTGGTTTTCAGGGGAAAATTAAATGGGTAAGGATCAATCGTACCTTCCACCCTTTTTAATCGTTTTCCTTAGTCATGATTCAATCGATCTCCAGTATTAGTGATTGTTTCCAGCCAGTCAGAGAAATTTTCTCACAGTATTGAATCCTGTTGCAATGTGCGCAGCGAAGATCGAGGTGACAAGATCTCTCCGAAGATTTCATCTTCTTCCTCAGTATCACAATCACCCTCAATAACTAGTTCAGAAACTCTTAACACCTCATCCACCAATTTCACAAGCTTTGCCTGAGAATCTGAAGGTCCATTGTTCCTTGATATGTCCAACTTTGCCTGAGATGCCTTCTTCTGAGCTTTCGATTTTCTAGCCATGGCGCCCGACGTACTAAGTACATAGAGAAAACCTAGAGAGAAAGAAGCGCGCAAACTTATCACATGAACAAAATCATGTATTTAAACATGAATAACCTATCATGAGCATAATATTTTTGTGTAAGAAACATGGAAATCTTTTTCTTAACCCAAAGAAAATTGGAACTTGAATAAGAAATATAAAACTAGAATAGATAAGAAGAGAAAGAAGAACCTTGAAGTAAGAGAGTATGGATTCTTCGAAGTTTTTGTGTGGAAAAGATGGCTTAAGGTATGGGGTATTTATAGGGGAAGAATAGGTATTACTTAATTTCCAAAATTAAATAGTTTGTAACCTCCATCATATATTTGGAAGTTTTAGGAAACAAAACCCCCTCCCCATTTGCTATAGAATCCCGTCAAAAAAATGGCTCAAAAAAAATTTTTTTTTTTTGAAAACTTATTAAATAAAATATTGACTAAGATTTAAAACCAAAAGTTTACCAAATACAATTTTGGCGTCATCTCCTACCAAAATAATTTAAAAACGAGTGAAGTTACTAAAATACCCTTTGCTCTAAAATAAATATTTTAATTACTTGAATAAATACTAAAAAATATGGGGTATTACATCTGTTGTCAGTGTTCATAATTGTCATATTTAATATAAGTATGAATAATTATAAGTTTATTATAACCTTTATATTATACGACTTTTATACGTATAAAATTAAAAACTGGAAACTGACTGTGATCTCAAAGGAGATTATAGGAGATGAAAGGTGATTGGATATAACTCCCATTCTTAACCATTTTCTTATCTATTGGGTGTTAGAACATTTATAGTTAAATGTGTTCGTTGTTAATATGTGATGTTTGCGTTTCGATGTTGTGGCGTAATGAAACGTAGTTAGTTAGAAGGAAATAACGAAAAGGCAAGAGCGCTCGCTCTGTGGGAGCGACCGCACAAAGTAGGCAGGAACTTGTAGAAATGTTCCAGCAGGCAGGAGCGCCCGCTCCACTGAGGCAGGAGCGCCCGCTCCCAACAGGAGCACCCGCTCCTTCTTCGTCAGTTTTCTGACGAATCAATTCGTTTGCGAATTGGTGCTTGTCTTTTCGTCTAAATGGTTGCATGCTTTCAGGCTTTTCTTCTGTAAATCTTCCAAGGTATATAAAGGAAGATATCACATATTGGGATATTAAGAATGATTCACCAACTTGCCTTAGGAGATTCATTTCTAGATTTCTCTCCTTGTTCAAAGTGAAACACATCCTTCAAACACATTGTAGTGAATGTAGTTTGTCATCAACCAAACTTCATTGAATCTTCTTCGTATCTCACAGGAGTTTACCGTGAACCTTGTTGATCATAGTGGGTCGGTAAAATTCTTGTAGGAAAGCGTATATTTACGTGCTTGGAAGTACCATCCGGTTTCCCACAAGTTCCTCATCCATTATAAACTAATAACAATCTACAAGAATTTTAACTTTAGTGATGGCTTCCTTGAAAGAGATGACTACGAATTTCCAGAAATTGGATAAGTTTGAAGGGATTGGATATCGCCGTTTGCAAAAGAAGATGCATTTTCTGTTGACCACATTGAATGTGGTGTATGTTCTTAGCACCCCCATGCCACCATTACCGGAAGAAGGGAAAACCGAAACCCCGGAGCAAACTCGTGCAAGAACTAAGTGGGAGAATGATGATTACATTTGCCGAGGCCATATCTTGAACGCGATGTCGGACACCTTGTTCTATCTTTACCAATATGTTGAGAGCGCCAAGGAACTTTGGGATGCTCTTGAGGCAAAGTACATCGCGGAGGACGCATCAAGTAAGAAATTTTTAGTTAGCAATTTTAATTCTTACAAGATGATTGATGGTCGTTCCGTTATGGAACAATTTCATGAGGTTCAACATATGTTGAACCAAATTAGACAACAAGGAATGGTGATGGATGAATCATTCTCGGTTGCATCCATCATTGACAAATTACCCCCATCTTGGAAGGACACTAGGAATTCTTTGAAACATAAGAAGGAGACTATGTCCTTGGTAGATTTGGGTGCCCATCTCCGCATTGAGGAGGGCATCCGGTCTCAAGATGTCTCTAAGGATCCAAAAAGTGGTCCGATTTCTTCTATCAATATGATGGAAGAAGGGCAATCAAGTGGGACTAAAAAGTCCAAGAAACGCCCATGGAAGTCCAACAAAAATCACCCCGGGAATGATAAGAAAAAGGGCAAGGCTATGTCTTGTTGGGGGTGTGGTGGTTCTCACATGAAGAGGAACTGTCCCTCTTTGGCTAAGAAGAACAAGGATCAACCTAAGGTTGATCCCCATCAAGGATGATGATTCTTGGTGGGTGGACTCCGGGGCATCAAGACATGTGTGTAAAGACCGTCATTTTTTCAAAACTTATCAAGCTTTGGAGGATGGACCGGTCTTGTACATGGGAAATGACTCTACGGTAAAGGTAAAAGGAATAGGCCAAGTGGAGTTGCTCCTCACTTCCGGGAAGACTTTGACTTTGAGAGAAGTTGTGTATGTACCCGAAGTTAGGAAAAACTTGATGTCCGGAGGTTTACTAAATAAGTACGGCTTCAAAATGGTGTTTGAGGCCGATAAGTTTATTTTAAGTAAGGGTGGTGTATTTGTAGGACAAGGATACTTTTGTAATAATATGTTTAAACTTTCAATTGATTATAAAAGTGTGAATTCTATTTACATGGTGGATGTTTCTTCTCTATGGCACAATCGTTTATGTCATGTTAATTATCGTAGATTATATGATATGTTTAAAGATGGTTTGATTCCTCAATTTGACATGAATGTAGAGAAGTGTAAAACATGCATGTTAAACAAAATTACAAGAAATCCTTTGCCTAGTGTTCAAAGGCAATCAAACAAGCTAGAATTGGTGCATAGTGATTTGTGTGATTTTCATAGCACACCATCTTTGGAAAATAAGAAGTATTTAATAACCTTCATTGATGATTTTTCTCGATATTGTTATGTGTACTTGTTGTTTTCTAAAGATGAGGCACTTGATAAGTTTAAGATTTATAAGACCGAAGTTGAATTACAATCTAATTTGTTGCTTAAGCGATTTCGGACTGATAAGGGTGGGGAATATTATGACCCTACTTATTTTTCATCTATTGGAGTCATTCATGAAACAACCGCTCCGTACTCACCACAACAAAATGGGATTGCAGAACGAAAAAATAGGACCTTAAAGGAAATGGTTAATTCCATGTTATCTAACTCGGATTTGAGTAACGGGTTTTGGGGTGAAGCCATGCTAACGGTTTGCTATATTTTGAATAGGGTTCCAAATAAAAGGAACAAGGTTACCCCATATGAACTTTGGTTTGGAAGGAGGCCTAATCTCAATTACCTTCGGGTTTGGGGTTGTAGGGCTATTGTAAGGTTACCGGAACCAAAAAGGAAAGCCTTGGGTGAGAAGGGAATTGATTGCATATTCATAGGTTATGCAGAGCATAGTAAATCCTATATGTTTTATGTCTTAGAGCATAATGATTTTGTCTCTATACACTCGGTGATTGAGTCAAGGGATGCAATCTTTGATGAGAATCGTTTTTCATCAATTCCTAGACCAAGGGACTTACCAAGCTCTAGTTCAACCGTTGATATTGATCTTCCTAGTACATCAAATCCTATTACTTTAAATGAAGTTGTTGATGCTAGTGAAGATCATGAAGCTCCTTCTATTCTTGAAATTAGGAAAAGTAAGAGAGCAAGGAAAGAGAAAGACTTTGGTCCGGATTTCCAACTTTATTTAGTGGAAGGATCAAGAGAATCGCTTTATTCTCAAACACTTTATTGTTTTAGTGTTGAGGAGGATCCTAGGACGTTTAGTGAGGCTATGAAGTCTCATGATTCGGATTTTTGGAAAGAGGCTGTAAATGATGAAATGGACTCAATAATGGGGAATAATACATGGGTTTTGGCTAATTTACCGCCCGGTTGCACACCACTCGGTTGTAAGTGGGTTTTCAAAAGGAAAATGAGAATCGATGGAACCGTTGAAAAGTATAAGGCAATACTTGTAGTCCAAGGCTTTAAACAAACTTACGGTGTCGATTACTTTGATACATATGCTCCGGTAGCAAGAATTACCACCATTAGGTTGTTAATGGCCTTAGCGGCCATTCATAATATAGTAATTCACCAAATGGATGTCAAAACAGCATTCCTTAATGGTGAATTGGAGGAGGAAGTGTATATGAAACAACCGGAGGGTTTTGTTGTCCAAGGACAAGAAAAGAAGGTGTGTAAGCTTATTAAATCTTTGTATGGACTTAAACAGGCACCAAAATAATGGCATCAAAAGTTTGATGATGTTGTCTTGGCTAACGGTTTTAAAATAAATCAATCCGATAAGTGTGTGTATAGCAAATTTGATAATAATGGTAAAGGTGTTATGATTTGTCTATATGTGGATGACATGCTTATCTTTGGGACTGATTTGGAACAAGTCATTAAGACTAAGGAATTTCTCTCTTCAAGTTTTTCCATGAAAGATATGGGAGAAGCGGATGTTATTCTTGGTATTAGAATAAGGAGAGAGAATGGCTCAATTTCTTTGTCACAATCTCACTATCTTGAGAAGGTGATTGAGAGGTTTAATGGATCAAAGAGTGCTCCATGTGCTACTCCGATGGAACCAAACACCAAGTTGGTTCGGAATAGTGGTAATCCAGTCTCTCAATTGGATTATGCTAGTCTAATTGGATACTTGATGTATGCTATGACTAGTACTCGGCCGGATATAGCATTCGCGATTGGCAAGCTAAGTAGGTATACTAGTAATCCTAGTATGGAACATTGGCAAGCCTTAAGGCGAGTATTGAGATACTTGAATAAAACTATTCATTTTAGTTTGACATTCAAGGGAGATCCTTGGGTGTTAGAAGGTTACTCGGATGCTAGTTGGATAACCAACAAGGAAGACTACTCGTCTACTAGTGGTTGGGTGTTTCTTCTTGGAGGAGGTGCCATATCTTGGGCATCTAAGAAGCAAACATGTATTACCGATTCAACCATGGCATCGGAATTCATAGCATTAGCCTCGGCTTGTAAGGAGGCGGAATGGCTAAGGAATTTGATGAGTGAGGTGGACCTATGGCCTAAACCCATGTCTCCTATTGCAATTCATTGTGATAGTGCTTCCACCATCTCAAAAGCTTATAGACAAGTGTATAACGGCAAATCTCGACACATTGGTGTGAGGCACAGTTTTGTGCGTGAGATGATCCATGATGGAGTCGTTACTATTGATTTTGTACGGTCTAATGTGAACTTAGCGGATCCGTTAACTAAACCATTGCCAAGGGAAATGGTGTACAAAACGTCAAAAGGGATGGGAATGAAGCCCATGCATAAGTCACAAGTGGAGAAAACTCAATTCACGTCTTGTACAACGCAAGATCTTGTATTCAATGAGGATCAAACTTGATTTGTGGCTTGTAGCACTCAAAGAGTCACATCCCAAGGTGGGTGCTTGTTTCTACAATGTTTAAGGATGATTTAAAAATAAATCTTAATAAACCGTTGACTAGTTGCTCATGTTGTAGGAGCATTGATGAGTGAGATTTATCTCACTCCTAGGGTAGTTTTTTAGGCTATTTTACTTGATTTATTTTGCATTTTAGTTCCTTTTTTTCTTAATTTCACCTCTTTTTCTATCTAACTCTCTCTTAGCACGTGTGTACATGTATTTGCATCCCCCTCCCCTACTCTTCTATTTGATCTTTGATGTGTAGGAACTCAAGCTTCTACAAGCTAAGAGGGGAGCAAAAAAGGGAAGCAAGAGTTTGCCCGGGAAGCTCAAGGACCACCCGAGCAAAGACACCCGCCCGAGCTCCAGGAAATCCGCCCGAGAAAATTCGCCCGCCCGGGCTGTGTGATGGCTCGCCCGGGCCAAGTCGCCCGCCCGGGCTATGTGATCGCTCGCCCGGGCTCATCAGCGGCCAAACATTCTGCCTCATGCCTGGATTTTTAACGCACGCCCGGGGTACCAGACCGGGCCCATCTACCCTGCACCGCCCGGGCCACCATGGAGCCCGCCCGGGAGACTCTAACTTGCCCGCCCGGGCTCGTTTTAGCCCGCCCGGGCTCGTTTTAGCCCGCCCGGGCTCGTTTTAGCCCGCCCGGGCCTCTGTTCGTTGGGCCTTTTCCGGATTTCTTTTCTTTTACGACTCGTGTAATTAGGGGGGGTATAAATACTCCTCTACCCTATTTTAGAAAGGATCCCAGAATTTTTAGAACCCTAAGCTTACTTACTAGTGTAGGAGAGAGAAAACTTGGCTCAAGAGGTGTAATTTGGAGATTGAAAATCAATGAAAAAGTGACAATTTCTTTGATGTTTCTTGTTTCCTTAGTAATCCTCTCAATCCTTTCTTCCTTTCTCATTGTTTTTATGCATTTCTACTTTGTTAGTTTCATGTTTTCATTACTTAATCTTCATGCTTAGTAGTTAATTTAGATTAAAGTTTCCATCTTTTTTTAGATTCTTCTTGTTTATTCACTAGATTTTATCTTGTTTTTGCTTTAAAGTCTTGATTTTTGGTTTTTGCTATTTTTAGATTGGTGATTTATTGCTAGTTTTTCCATGTTTAGGATGTTTGTAGTATAATGGGTAGTGAGTAGTTCATTAACTAGGATTGGGAGTAGCCCAATCATTGTTTGCATCCTATTTTCATGACTAGAGTTTATTGGGTTGATTATGCTTGGGATTTGTGCAATTTCAATCTTTAATGTTGATTGGTGACTTAGTTGATGTGAGCTCCATCACCTTTTGATCCTTTTGTTGCCCATTTAATGGTTTACTTTTATGTGGTTGACCTTCATGATCGATTGATTAGTTGCTACATATCACTTGTTGATTGATATTAACTTGGGTTTGATTTCAATTCCTAACTTGGCCTAGTTAGGTGATAACACCTCGAAACATAGGTTTTGTTGCCATAATTAGGACTCTAAACTCCCTAACAACGATTTTAGAGGTGTTTAGGTTTGTTTATTCCCTTTGCATATCCCCAATACTTGTCAACCCCTTTATCTCTATTTGGTTGTTGGATGTGAACTATGATTGTGGTGATTTCCCATTCCTAGTGTTTTTCCTAATTTGATTCCAATAGTTTTAATCACTTAGTTCAACCAAAACTTGACTATTTCTTCGACTTAGCTTACTTGTAGCGACTCTACCTTGGTGAGACCTTCGATCCTTGTGGTTCGACCCTTACTTACCACTTGACTAGTTTAGGTGGATAGTTAGGTTTTTTATTTGACATTAGGGGAGTTAGTAACGACCTAGTTTTTTCCCTTGTTCAAATTGGCGCCGTTGCCGGGGATCGGTGTATTTTCATTGAGTAGTAGTTTTGTTTGTGAGTCTAAGTCTTTATTTTTTCTTTTCTTGTTCTTTTGTTGTTTGTGTGTTGGTGTCCTTTGATTGCTTAGTTGTTTGAGTACCCCTCTTGAGCCTTGTTGTCTTGCATGCCAAGAAGCAATCGTGCCTTGCCCCTTATTCCATTTGATAAGGAACTAGAGAGAACCGTAAAAGCTATAAGAAGAGGATTGAGAGGCGAGAGAGTGCAAGAGCAACCACATCCTACCTCCACCATTGGAAGTCCTCGAAGTCCTACAAGATCCTCTAGTTTCGAGGAATTTGAGGAATTTAAGCAAGAAATGGGGGAAGTAAACAACCAGAGTTTGAGAGACTATTGTGCTCCTATGGCATATACTCCAACAAGTGCCATTGTTGCACCCACCACACAAGCAAATGCTTTTGAGTTCAAACCGGCTTTCATTCAACTCATTTCGAACAATCAATTTGGGGGTAGTTGCCATGAATGCCCTCGAGAACACTTGAGGAGATTTACTGAATTTTGCTCGACGGTGAAGCACAATGGAGTCACACAAGATTACATCCGCCTAAGCATGTTCAAGTTCTCCTTAAGAGATGAAGGATCACGTTGGCTCATGGACTTACCTCCTAACTCACTCACCACATGGGAAGAAGTCACCAAAGCTTTCTTGGGCCAATTTTATTCTTTACAAAAGACGGCCGAAATGAGAGCTAAAATTGTGACATTCAATGATAAAGAAGGTGAGAGTTTAAATGAAGCATGGGAGAGATTCAAAAGCCTCTTGAGGGAGTGTCCACATCATGACATGGGAAAGGAGATGCAACTCCATTGTTTCTACAATGGACTTTCTTCTCACAACAAGATGAGTCTAAACGCGGGAGCGGGTGGACCCATAATGATGAAGGGGGCGGATGAAGCTCTTCGAGCAATTGAACATGTGGTTCAAAATGACCGAGATTGGAACAAAGGGGAGCGCGCTTCAACCTCCAGGAGAGGTGGAAGGTATGAAGTTGATAGCATTGATTTACTTACTTCTAAAGTAGATGCTTTAGTTAATCAATTGAAATCATCTACTATGTCCCCCTCCTCATCTAATGTCTCTATGCTTGGTCATTCCCAAAACCCCAACTCATGTCCCCCTCCTAACATGTCTCGTGTGAATAGTTATGGGAACACTCCCCATTCCGGTCATACTAACATGCTCATGCATTTATTGTTTTGTGATACTTGTGGAGCATACGACCATTATTCTTCCCAATGCAACTTGGTAGACCTTAACATCACCTCTCCTTCCTCCATGGAACAAGCCAATGCCCTAAACCATAAATTTGACCCATATTCGAACACTTTTAATCCGGGTTGGCGTCATAACCCAAATTTTGGGTGGAAGAACCAAGGTCAAAGCTTTAGTCAAAATGGATTTCAAAATGTGGGTCAAAATGTTTATCAAAGTCAAGGTCAAGGCCAACATGGATACAACCAAGGTCAATACCGTGGTTCGTATCCTAATCAAGGCCAATATTCAAATGCTATACCTCCCCCGGGGTTTCAAGGGAACCAAAGGCCTAATTACAACTCCCCTCAACAAGCACCTCTTCAATTAGGACCGCCCACCACCACCACTAGTCTAGAGAGTATGATGCAAACGTTTATGACTAATCAAGCTAAAGAAACTAGTGAGATGAGAGAGAGCATTAAGCAAATGCAAGTTCACAATAAAATGCTTGAGACTCAATTAGCTCAAATGGCGGGTTCTATGAAAGGAAATTCCACTACCCAACTCCCTAGTCAAGGTGTAAATCCTAATGAACAAGCTCATGCTATAATCACTAGGAGTGGTAGACAATTGGGCGATGTGAGTGTAAATGGGAGTGTAAACGGGAGTGAAGCAAAGAAAGATGAAAAACAATTGACCAATGACTTGATTGATGATGCGGATGAGAGAGATGATGACCCTCCTACCCCACCACCGAAAGCCAAAGATGATGGGCTAGTCACAAGCACCCCACCTCCTTATGTAGCAAAGCTTCCCTACCCAAGTAGGTTTGCTTCTTCTAAGCTTGATGACCAATATGCTAAGTTCCTTGAAGTCTTGAAAAAGCTCCATGTCAATATCCCATTCACCGAAGCACTAAAACAAATGCCAACTTATGCTAAGTTCTAGATAGTGTGGACACCATTAACTTGACCGAGAGTTGTAGTGCTATAATTCAAAACAAGTTACCCACTAAGTTGAAGGACCCCGGTAGTTTCAATATACCATGTGCTATAGGTGACATGACCATTGACCGAGCTTTATGTGACTTAGGAGCTAGTGTTAGCTTGATGCCATACTCCGTTTGCAAAAGATTGAACCTAGGAGAGTTGAAGCCCACTCACATTTCACTTCAATTGGCCGATAGATCGGTTAAGATGCCCATAGGAAAGTTAGAAGATGTCCCCCTTAGGGTGGGAAAGTTCTATATTCCCGTGGACTTTGTGGTGCTTGAAATGGATGAAGATCCAAATGTTCCAATCATCCTAGGTAGACCATTCTTAGCTACGGCGGAGGCAATTATTGATGTTAAAAATGGCAAGCTAACCTTGAGAGTAGGAGATGATAAGATTGAATTCAACCTCTCACAAATCATGAAATGTCCACCATTTACGGATGATTGTTTTAGAGTTGAAACGATTGATTATGATGTTCCCCAACCCATGCATGTTTATGATAATGATTTTCTTGCTCTTGCATTGGTTGATGATGATTGTGGAAGTGATGAGGTGAAGTCAATAGTTGAGCTACTTGACTCCATCCCCACTCTTGAACCATTTGAAGATGTGTTCTTGGCTATTGATGAGGAAGAGGCAAAATTTTCAAAAAGTGATACTAAAGCTCCGGAGGTAGAATTAAAACCTCTACCTTTGAACCTTAAGTATGTTTTTCTTGGTCCTTCCTCTACATACCCCGTAATTGTAAATGCCGAATTGAGCCAAGAACAAATCTCCAAATTGCTTGATGTGTTACGATTGCATAAGAGTGTGTTAGGCTATACAATTGATGATTTGAAGGGGATTAGCCCAACTCTTTGTATGCATCGTATTCTCTTGGAGGATGATGCTAAACCTTCAAGAGAAAGGCAAAGGAAATTGAACCCTTCTATGATGGAAGTTGTAAAAAAGGAGGTCCTTAAACTACTTGCTTCGGGGATCATCTATCCTATTTCGAATAGTAAGTGGGTATCCCCAATGCAAGTAGTCCCTAAGAAGGGGGGGATGACGGTGATTCGCAATGATGTAGGCGAACTCATCCCCACTAGGACCGTTACGGGGTGGAGAATGTGCATTGATTATCGAAAATTAAATGTCTCCACTCGAAAGGATCATTTTCCATTGCCTTTCATTGATCAAATGTTGGAAAGATTAGCGGTGCATAACTATTTTTGTTATCTTGATGGTTACTCCGGGTTCTTTCAAATCCCCATTCACCCGGAGGATCAAGAAAAAACAACTTTCACTTGCCCTTATGGTACCTATGCTTATCGTAGGATGCCATTTGGGCTATGTAATGCACCGGCAACTTTCCAACGTTGTATGATGGCAATCTTTGCCGACATGATTGAAGATACCATGGATGTTTTTATGGATGATTTTTCCGTATGTGGTTCTTCATTTGATGCTTGCTTATCCAACCTCACTCAATGTTTGGAGAGATGTAAGAAATCCAACCTTGTCCTTAATTGGGAAAAATGTCACTTTATGGTTCAAGAAGGCATTGTTCTTGGGCATAAAGTGTCATTCCAAGGAATTGAGGTGGATAAGGCTAAGGTTGAGGTGATTGAGAGACTTCCACCTCCAACTACGGTTAAGGGGGTGAGATCTTTTCTAGGCCACGCCGGTTTTTACCGGATGTTTATTAAAGATTTCTCTAAAATCACCAAACCTCTCACCACTCTTCTCCAAAAGGAGAGTGAGTTTGTATTTGATGATGTGTGCCTAGATGCTTTTTGTAGGATTAAAGAAGCTCTCACCTCCGCTCCAATTGTCCAACCACCGGATTGGACACTTCCTTTTGAGCTTATGTGTGACGCAAGTGACAATGCTATTGGAGCGATACTTGGTCAAAAGAAAGAAGGGAAAACTCATGTGATATACTATGCTAGCAAGACCCTCAATGATGCGCAACGCAACTATACAACCACCGAGAAAGAGTTATTGGCGGTTGTATATGCTTTTGAGAAGTTTAGATCATACCTTGTTGGGTCCAAGACCATTGTGTACACCGATCATTCGGCACTCAAGTACTTAATGTCCAAGAAAGACGCCAAACCAAGGTTGATTCGATGGGTTTTGCTCCTCCAAGAGTTTGACATAGAGGTGAGGGACAAGAAAGGATGTGAGAATGTTGTTGCGGATCACCTCTCTAGGTTAGAGCCTATGGAGCTCGGTATGGATGATGCTCCCATCAATGAAGAACTTCGTGATGATGCCCTATATGCTATTGAGAGCAAGGACCTACCGTGGTTCGCCGATATTGTGAATTTCTTAGCTTGTGGTGCAATTCCCCCCGAATTTACACCACAACAAAGGCGCAAGCTCAAGCATGATTCAAGATATTACATATGGGATGAGCCCTTGCTTTACAAGAGGTATTCCGATGGCTTATATAGGAGGTGTGTTCCTAATGAAGAGATGAAAGGAGTTCTTGAGATGTGTCATTCTTCCCCTTGTGGAGGACACATGGGATCAAATAAGACCGCCGCCAAGGTTCTTCAAAGTGGTTTGATTTGGCCCACACTCTTCAAGGATTCATGGGCTTTTGTCAAAACTTGTGATCGTTGTCAAAGAACCGGGAATATTTCCAAGAATGATGAAATGCCTCAAAATTCAATCCAAGAGCTTGAGGTATTCGATGTGTGGACAATTGACTTTATGGGACCCTTTCCCTCCTCTTGTGGCAACCTCTACATTCTTCTTGCGGTGGATTATGTCTCCAAATGGGTTGAATGTCTTGCAAGCCCTACCAATGATTCAAAGGTCGTGACTAGGTTGTTCAAAAAGACTATCTTTCCACATTTTGGTGTGCCCAAGGCCATTATAAGTGATGGGGGTTCCCATTTTGCTAAGAAGTCATTTCAAGCTCTCTTAGCTAAATATGGTGTTCACCATAGGGTTGGTCTCTCTTACCACCCGCAAACAAGTGGGCAAGTCGAAGTGTCAAATAGAGAGATCAAGTTGATCCTAGAAAAGACCGTGGATAGGAATAGAAAGGATTGGTCACTCAAGCTCGATGATGCACTATGGGCCTATCGAACCGCCTTCAAGACTCCCATTGGCACCACTCCATACAAGTTGGTGTATGGGAAGTCTTGCCATCTTCCGGTGGAACTTGAGCACAAGACTCATTGGGCAATCAAGGCCCTTAACATTGATTTGAAGAGTGCGGGTGACAAGAGACTCCTTGATCTTAATGAGCTTGAAGAACTCCGCATGGAAGCTTATGATTGTGCAAGCATATACAAAGCTAGGAGCAAAGATTGGCATGACAAGCATATTGCTAAGAAGGAGTTCCATGTTGGTGACCAAGTACTCTTCTACAACTCACGATTGAAGCTTTTCCCCGGAAAGCTCAAATCAAGATGGAATGGCCCTTATGAAGTTAAGGAAGTCTTGCCTTATGGCTCGGTCACCATCTCTTGTCCAAGCCAAAGCCCATTCAAGGTCAATGGACACCGATTGAAGAAATACTATGGTGATGCCTTTGTTAGAGCAATCTCTACTACCATCCTTAGGGATTTCACCACCCACCCTACCACTTGAAGCACACATTCTATCATGGTCAAGCTAAAGACCTTAAAAACAAGCGCTTTTTGGGAGGCAACCCAAATTCATACTCTCTCCCTTTCATCACCTTCTTTTCCTTCTCAATTTATTTCTACTTTTATTTTATTTCTTTTATTGATTTTTAACTTTCCTCACTAACTCTTGTTTTTATTGGTGTAGGTACTTCAAAAAAAAAAAAAAAAAAAAGAAACGAGAGAAAAAAGGCAAAGAAAGAAGTAAAACAAAAAAAGAGGAAGCCCAAGGATCAAACGAGCTCGCCCGAGCTCAAGACGGCCCGCCCGAGCTATGTGAACACTCGCCCGGGCGATCAAATTTGAGGCATTCTGCCTCATGGTGAAAAAATACCGCCCGCCCGGGTAGTGAGCCGGGGACTGCCCACCCTGCACCGCCCGAGCTCAATACAGCTCGCCCGGGTTTTCTCCGATCGCCCGCCCGGGCCCCATGTAGCCCGCCCGGACTTTGTCAACGCGCCCGCCCGGGCTCCGTTTAGCCCGCCCGGGCTGCTAGTTCCAGCCGAAAAAAAAAACCGGGGGCCCCTTCTTTTCCCCTTTCCTCCTTCATTCCTCAATTCATCTCCCTCATTCTCTCAATCATCTCCCTCACTCTCCCACTCATCTCCCACTCAAAAACCCTCAAACCCTCACATTTCAAACTCTCAAATCCTTATTTTTCCATCAAATCCACTCATTTAAACCACAAAATCACCACATTTTTCATCTTCTTTACAAAAACCCCAACAAATTTCACTCTTTAACTCACAAAAATCCTCATCTTTCACAAACCCTTAAACCTAAACGTTCTCTCTCCTCCATTAACACTCAAGGAAGCTTCAAGGGTGGAAGAGCATCACATTTTGGGCTAAAAGAACAAGATTTTGCAAGGTTTCAAGGAATTTCTCGATTGTTGGGTAACAAATTCCTCTAACTCTTGCTTATTCTCATTTCTTCATCTCAATATCCTAGTTATAATCTAGTTTTTCCCCATTGTTGTTGCTCCCCTTGATTGTGGTGTAGGATAGTTGATTAGCTGAAATTATTATGCTACATTAGATAATTGTTTGTGATTTGATTGTGGTATTAGTTGTGATTTGATTGTGGTATTAGTTGTGGATTAGTCCTATATTAGTTTTTTTTTTCTTTATAGTTTCCTTTTAGTTGTGAAATAATTGTTGGTTTTGTGTGGTTTGCTTGTGGATTAGTTGGAATTTGTATTAGAGATTTGTTGAAATTGTAGACTAGTGTTTTTGTTTTTGTTTAGCTTTGCAAGTTTGACATTGAACTTGTTGAGTTAATTTGTGATTGCAATTTGGGAATTAGCTTTACGTGATTAAACAACCTCGACATTGTAGTTAAACAAAAATTTACGATTTTCGATTTTCATAACAATGTCAAGGCCGTCTAAAAGCCGTAAATCTAATTTAGCTCAAGATGCGACCACAAACTCTCATCAACAAGACTCCTCCCAACCATGGAGGAGATTCAATTTCACACTTACAAGCGCCGCCGAGAAAAGCCTTTTTCGGACGCACTTCAAATGCGAGTTTAAACCAACAAAATTTTACCATCGACACTCATGCACTGTATTGGGCATTGATGAAGATGTGCGTTTGTTGTGCGCACGAATTAGGTGGACTTCATTGTTAAACGAATCCGCTTCCACTTACCCCTCACTTGTATGTGAATTTTTAAGTACATTATCACGTGACACGGATGATGAGACGGGCAAGACCCTAATTCGTTTCTGTCACTTCAATGCGGATTACGCTATGTCCTTTGAAGATTTAAATACTTGTTTTGGGTGGGATCCAAATTCCCCTACGGGAACGGATTTAAACACTCTCGGCGATTTTAACTTAGAGAGGTTTTGGGCCCGCATTACATGTTCCCGAGACTACTTCGACCGGAGTCATGAGAAATCATCCTCCATTATCCATCTTGCGATGCGCTACGTGCATCGCATGATGGTATACGCGGCCTATGGCCGTTCCGAAGTACGGCAAGTGAACATGAAATGCCGGCCCTCTGGTTGTGCACCCAAGAGCACCAAGATCCACCCCCTATAAACTTTGCCGAACAATTTGTTGTTCGGATGATACAACACCGGGACGGTACTCCACACCGTTCTGGCATTGTTATGGGGGGCATGATTACACTTATTGCCCGTCATTTGGATCTTGGTCAAGAGCTTGCCACCCTCTCCCCTGTTTCATCAGATGTCTTCCTAGACATCCGGCAATTGCGGGTGATGAATTTCATCCGCCAAGGTGGCAATGAAACCTAGAGGTGGCAAACGGGTCAAACGGGTCGGGTGCGGGTCGGGTCAATACGGGTCGGGTCATAATCGGGTCAACTTTGTGTTCGGGTTCGGGTCGGGTCGGGGCGGGTCCGTTCGGGTGCGGGTCAATTTCGGGTTCATTAAATTTCGGGTCACATCGGGCCGGGTTAGATCGGGTCGGGTTAAAACGGGTCGGGTTAGGTCGGGTCGGGTTAAAACAGGTCGGGTTAGTTCGGGTCGCTTTGGCCATTGCAAAAACAAACTGGAATGAAGTCTACTGTAGTACTGTCTACAGTCTACCTTTCCCTCTAAACTCTAATGTTTAAGTTTAACCACTAAATGAAACAAAAACAAAAAGGCGGTAAATAAATCCCTCTAAAGTTTTGCTATTGAATTTTCCCCAAATTTCACACATTTCCCTCCCTCCCTTTTTTTGTTCCCTCCAAAAAATAAGAACCAGTATTCTGTATTATCAATTATGTATGCCCCAAATTTGAATCAGTATTCTTCATCTCCCAAATTTCTTCACCTCCCAAATTTCTACTCTCTCTCTCTCTCTAGCTCTCTGCCCTGTTCGGTTTTTCCCTCTCGGTGCTGGCATCTCCCATACCGCGTTTAACAATCTATCCTTCTGCCTTTATCTCTTCAGGTATCTTCACTCCCATACTATGTTTAACTAATTTTTGCTACAACATATAAGCTAAATGCTGAAATCAAATTCTTAAAAGCATAATTCAATGATTAAATGTTAAGTCTTTGTAATTGATAGTTTAGTATAATTTCACAGAAAGTTGAATTCTTCTTTTTAACTCCAACAATAAAGTCAACGAAAAAAATCTCTTCATCTCCATTCTCCCATACTACTTTAGTTGCAATTTATGTTATTTTGTGTAGTACTACAAATCTGTTGTGTGATTAATTGAAAAAAAATCTCTAAATCTGTTTTGTTCTTCTTCATCAGTGTTGTATGCTTTAGTATGTAAGGTGTTTGTGTTAATGCCTGAACCAATGTTTGCTTGGATATGTTTGTAACACTCTTACATTTTTTACACATAATTGATTGGTACTTGAAGTAGTATGTAAGGTGTTTGTGTTAATGCCTGAACCAATTTCTGCTATCATTTGTCTCAGTTCTGTAAAAAAAATTCACAGAGATGGAAGTAGAAGGAGAACATGTCGGGATTCTTGCTAATATCAATGAACATGAAACTGAACCAGAAAGTCCTATTCTTCGCAAAAGACGGAGTCCATATTGGGATGAGTTTCTTTCAATAGACCCAAGCGTGAGTAAAGATGGAAAATTTCGTGCAATATGTAAGCATTGTAAACTTGCATCATTCATAGCAACATCACACTATGGAACATCTAACATGAAAAAACATCTTGATAAATGCTCTAACTATGCTGCACATCTAGTAAGTGTGAAGAATGATGGACATCAACCTATGTTCGATCAAAAAGTCTACAGGGAGTTGGTTTGTAAGGCAATCATAAAACATGGGTATTCTTTTTCTTGGGTAGAACATGAAGGAAATAGAGATATACATACTTATTTAAACAATCAAGTTAGAACAATTTGTAGGAACACCATAAAATCTGATTGTTTAAAATTGCATGCAACCTTAAAAACTCGATTGAAGGATGTCCTTCACAAGGTCTCTGGTCGTATTTCCTTAACTTGTGATATGTGGACCTCTTGTCAAACCGAGGGTTATCTGTGTTTGACTGCTCACTATGTGGATAAAGATTGGAAATTAAATTGCAGGGTTCTAAATTTTTATCACATGGATTCCCCCATACGAGTTCCGCCATGTATAGTACTTTGTTAGACTTACTTGATGATTGGGGTATTCGTGATAAAATTTTCTCTTTTTTACATTGGATAATGCTTCTAGTAATGACAAAATGCAAGACTACATGAGGGACACACTTAGGAAAGAGGGAGCTTTGTTGTATCAAGGTGCTTACTTTCATGTTCGATGTGCGGCTCATGTGTTGAACCTTATTGTCAAGGATGGACTAAAAGTAATTGATCCTATTATCTATAAAGTTAGAGAAAGTGTGAAATATGTAAAATGGTCGGAAATACGAAAAAAGAATTTCCGTCGTTGTGTGAAACAAGTTCAGATACAAGAGACAAAAGCATTATGGCTTGATGTTCCTACTAGGTGGAATTCTACTTATATGATGCTTGATAGAGCTATATTGTATCGTGCTGCTTTTGAGCAAATGCAAAAGGTTGATAGTTGTGGCTCTTATTGTACTTGTCCGGAACCTGAAGAGTGGGAGAATCTTGAGCAGATTAGGAATATTTTAGAGCCATTTTCTCATATAACTGAGTTGTTTTCTGGTAGTAATTATCCCACCTCAAATCTGTACTTTGAAAATGTGTGGAAGATTGCTATGCTTTTGAAGGATTTGGTGCGAAGCGATGATCTTTCTATAAGATTAATGGCTTTTGAGATGAAGCAAAAATTTGACAAGTATTGGCTTAACTCGACCGAGGATGATTATGGGACTTTATTTGCTTTTGCAATGATTCTTGATCCCCGTTGTAAGTTACAAGTTCTGAAGTTTTGTTATAAAAAGTTGTATGGTGATGAACAACGCGCTATGACAAAGATAAATGATGTTCGACTCAAGTTGGAGTTATTTTTTGAAGAGTATACTCAAGAGAGTAATATTTCAAGTGCAACACAAATACCTACGACATCAACTACAAATAAGAAGCGCCCATTCGATTATCTCGATGTAAGTTCTATTTTCGAGTTCTCTATTTATTTGTAGTTTAAATATCAACAAGGTGTGGGATGACAAAGGGTCATTGACGTTAGTTAGTGGGGGGGCATTAGTGCGGGGGGGATGTCGATGCGGGGGGTTAGTGCGGGGGAATGTCGGTGCGGGGGGCTGTCGGTGCGGGGGGGATGTTAGTGCGGGGGGGACCGTTAGTGCGGGGGGGGACTGTTAGTGCAGGGGGACTGTTAGTGCCGGGGGCTGTTAGTGCGGGGGACAAAGAAGTGTGAAGAGGAGGTTGTGCGGTGAAGTTGGCGAGGGACAAGTGAAGTGTGCAAAGAAGTGTGAAAGGGGGTTGCGGGGGGCCGGCGAGAGGAGAAGTGTGAAGAGGAGGTTGTGCAGGGGGCGGCGGAGGGACAAGTGAAGTGTGCGGTGAAGTGTGAAGGGGGTTGTGCGGGGGCCGGAGGGACAAGTGAAGTGTGAAGGGAGGTTGTGCAGGGGGTGTTATATTCAACTTTGCCAATATATTGTGATCTTTTTTTATAGGAATATGAAGAGGAAGATGCTATCAATTCATTTGGAAAGAAGACACAATTGGACACTTACTTGGAAGATGAAAAATTGGATCGAAAAATGCAACTTGACATATTGAGTTTTTGGAAAGAAAATGAGCATCGGTATGGAAAGCTTTCACATTTAGCTAGGGATATTTTAACTGTGCCTCTTACAACCGTAGCTTCAGAATCAACTTTTAGTATAGGAGGGAGAGTTTTAAATAAATGGAGAAGCTCTTATCTTCCTGAAAACGTAGAGGCCTTGATAACTAGTCGGAGTTGGTTGTACGGCTTCCAAGGTGATTAATTTTTTTTTTACCGATTTTAATTGTGTTTTATAACTCCAAATATTCTCATTTCTACTAATTTTAATTGTGTTTTATACTTTTATATAGCCGATGAAGAAAGTGAGTATGTTGGATGTGATGTGGATTGGACTTCGACGAAATCAGTGGGTCGGTAATCCAGCTAGTTTTAGTGAAGATTCATGAATCATAATCAAGACTTGTTTTTACTTTTGTTTTCTAGTTTTTTAATTCAAGTGCTTGTATTAGTTACATTGTCTTGGAGACATTTGTTCTTGTAGGTATCTTAATATATAGGATTAATAGTGTAATGTGATATTTAGACTTTGGTCTTAATTACAAGTTATTTGTGTTTTCTTTGGTTTAGTTATCTCACTTCAAATTTTGATGAACATTATTGTGGAGATGGTTATCTTACAACAAAATTGCATCCGACACTCTTGTTTACCTAGCTTCTACGCTTGTAAATTAGTCGCAATGCTTTTAATACAAAAATGTCATGAAGCTTTTAATCACTGGTTCCATCTGATGCAGTGGGCTTCAATTTGATATTGTGATTTGCGAAGGCTTGCTGAGCAGGACTTGAAAACTGCTTCCTTTCACCTGCAACACATTCTCTACATGAGAGAGTTATAAAATGAGATTGAACCTGATTCCAATGATTAGATAACATAAAAAGAAGATGGAACCTGCCCAAATAATAGGAGAAATCACCAAATATGACACAAAAGAGAGAATATAACGTCAACAAAGTATCAATAACAGTTTCATTTCAGAAAATTAAAGGGTCGGGTAATTTCGGGTCGGGTAGGTTCGGGTTCGGGTCATGTTCGGGTCTATTTACTTTCGGGTCGGGTTTGGGTCGGGTCGGGTTATTTCGGGTTCGGGTGTATTTCGGGTCATTACTTTTCGGGTGAAAACCGGGCCTTGGGCCGGGTTCGGGTCGGGTCGGGTTGTTTCGGGTTTCGGGTCCATTTTGGGTCGTAACTTTCGGGTGGAAAACGGGTCTCGGGTCGGGTATTTCGGGTCGGGTCCACGGGTACGGGTTTATTTTGCCGGCTCTAATGAAACCCGTCCCTACGTCCTTTTAGTAGGGTCGGAGAAAACCTCATGGTGTCGCCTTCCTAACCCATCTATCACCTCTCTTACGAGAAGCGTGCCCAATCCCTATTACATTGATAGAACCATTAGGGATCAAGGGCCGCAGGAACCCCAAGGAGGTGGTGATGATAGTCCACCTCCACGACACCCTCCCACCCGAGCCGGCCCCCTCTTCTTCCCGCGCCGGCTCCTCCTCCGGCCAAGGTGACCCCTCTTTTGACATGTCTTCAATTGAGGCTCACCTAGCCAACCTCGCATTGTCCCAATCTCAAGGTTTTGGTCACCTCAATGATCAATACCAAAGGATGAGACAAGATATTGACACTCTCATGCTCCAACAAAATAAAATTTTTCATTATCATGTGGAGCAAGGTCTAGTTGAGCCATTTGTCAGCTACCCCAACATGCCTCCCCAATATGGGCCGGTTCCGGGGTGGCACAATGGTCAACCGACCTACCCCTTTTGGCCCCCTCGTCCACCAAGCATATGACTACACGGTGTCGGGTGGGACCGATCCAGGGGGCGATCCTTCCTACCCTTTTGACGATCCTACATTTGACGGGGGTTGGTCCCCCCATGGTCCTCCCGCGTCCCAACTACCGGGCGATGACCCCGTCGATGAGGATTAGGATCCTCATCATCTTTCCCCCACCCTTCCCCTATTTCTATGCTTAGCACACCGAGGACGGTGTTTTTGATAAGTTTGGGGGGGTTGCTTTCACTTGTTATTGAAAGGGTGGGGATGTTAAAAAAAAAAGGGTAGTGAATGACTAAGTGTCTAGAGGGTAGGTTTAATTTTTGGGGTGTACTTCATGAGGGCTAGAATTGCTTGATGTTTAGTGTTGATATTTGGTAATTGATGTTTGAATTTGATGGTGTGTAAAAAAAAAAAAAAAAAAAAAACGTATGAATCAAGGCAAACTTTTATTTTATTTTATTTCTTTTGCTCTTGAGTTGAGAATAATATCATTGAAACTCTACTATTTTGAATGCTTTTATTCCTAGGTGTTAGAAGTTCGCATGCTTTGATATGTTTATGGTTGATTTTAGGATACTATTTTCTAAGGTAGTGGTTAGAACTTTTTGAGAGCACAAGACCTTAATTCACGGATTGTGGTATGATGGTGTTGCTCTCTCTAGTGAATTTGAAACCTAAAAGAGTAGTATTTGCTTGATAATCCCATGTGAGAACTTTCAAAAAGCCCCAACAATCATTTTGAGCGGCATGGATCCTCGACATTGCATACTTTTATCGAGACCTTGACTCCAATCTATCCAAGATCGCGACCGAGCCACTCTAGGGAAAGATAAAGGCATTCTTTTCGGTGACTATTTTTATTTTTTTTAAGTTTTAGGCCCGTTATTTTCGTTTCTTTTTCTTGGTTTTGTTTTTATTTGCAATTGCCCTTCCTCTTAGCCCTTCGAGCCTTATCCTTTTCTTTGGTTACCTCAATACAAGCCAATTGCCTTCTTATTTTATTTTTCACCCTTGTAGTGAATAGTGAAGTTAGAGCAATTGTCTTGAACAATAATTGAAAACGAAAAAATAAGGGGAAAAAGAAAAAATGATGAGATTCTTATGGTATAGTGGAAATTTTGTGTATATTTTCGAATAAATGCAATTGCAACTTCATAGAAAAAGCCGCCCAAAGTCAAAGAAGGCGGGGAAAATGAAAAAAAAAAAAAAAAAAAAAGAAGAAAAAAATCCAAAAATAATTCATTATTGTCATGTTTTTGAATAAGTTTGGGGGGAGCCTTATCCCTAAATGGTTGAGTATGATTTGTGATTTATAGTTATTTAGCTCTTTCGCTCCTACTAAGACTTCACTATTTTAGGATTGAGCACCACTATCCAAATTTATTCACACCCTTTATCCCTAGCCTACGTTACCACCTCAAAAAGTCCTTTTGACCTTAGAGGGTTGAGTCATTGTCGGTGGCGGAAGATTGGAATCAAGCCTATTGAGCGAGTGTGCCATGTCGAGATGTCGAGTAACCTTCTCCTATTCTATTTCTTGTTACATTTATCGGCTCCATTCTTCGGAGTTTAGAGAAGCTACTTTAAATGGCGAATTTGAAACTAGTTGAGAGAACGCGGTATGTATGGTTGTAGAATTTGAGGAAGTGTGCTCTATCTAGTTCTCTATGCTTAGTGTATGGTATGTTTTAATCAACCTATGGACATCTTTAAGCATGCTTACTTTTAGTATCTAGAAATTCTTGCATCCATTTGTGTTTGCTCCTTTTCAAAATCTCACTTAAGAGCACCTTTTTTTTATATTTTCTTTTGGCTTGATTTGGCTTATTTATTTTTGGTTTGCCTTGCATTCTAAAATCTAGAGTTATGGGTCAAACTCTTAGAAAACCTTTACGAGAGCATTACTCGTCCTCATTGGCAACTTTGGGGTTTAAATGGCTTGTCACTTGCGCTAAAGGTGACCGTGATTCCTACGAAAATGAGTTAGTGTATATGGTTTTCTTTTTGCTTTGTGTGTACTTAGTTTTAGCAACTTTGCCTTGCTGTCCTCTTTGTATCATTTCTTTCCCTCTTAGATCCTTTTGGCACTTTGCTTGAGGACAAGCAAACATTGAAGTTTGGGGGAAGTTGATGAGTGAGATTTATCTCACTCCTAGGGTAGTTTTTTAGGCTATTTTACTTGATTTATTTTGCATTTTAGTTCCTTTTTTTCTTAATTTCACCTCTTTTTCTATCTAACTCTCTCTTAGCACGTGTGTACATGTATTTGCATCCCCCTCCCCTACTCTTCTATTTGATCTTTGATGTGTAGGAACTCAAGCTTCTACAAGCTAAGAGGGGAGCAAAAAAGGTAAGCAAGAGTTTGCCCGGGAAGCTCAAGGACCACCCGAGCAAAGACACCCGCCCGAGCTCCAGGAAATCCGCCCGAGAAAATTAGCCCGCCCGGGCTGTGTGATGGCTCGCCCGGGCTATGTGATCGCTCGCCCGGGCTCATCAGCGGCCAAACATTCTGCCTCATGCCTGGATTTTTAACGCACGCCCGGGGTACCAGACCGGGCTCATCTACCCTGCACCGCCCGGGCCACCATGGAGCCCGCCCGGGAGATTCTAACTTGTCCGCCCGGGCTCGTTTTAGCCCGCCCGGGCCTCTGTTCGCTGGGCCTTTTCCGGATTTCTTTTCTTTTACGACTCGTGTAATTAGGGGGGGTATAAATACTCCTCTACCCTATTTTAGAAAGGATCCCAGAATTTTTAGAACTCAAGCTTACTTACTAGTGTAGGAGAGAGAAAACTTGGCTCAAGAGGTGTAATTTGGAGATTGAAAATCAATGAAAAAGTGACAATTTCTTTGAAGTTTCTTGTTTCCTTAATAATCCTCTCAATCCTTTCTTCCTTTCTCATTGTTTTTATGCATTTCTACTTTGTTAGTTTCATGTTTTCATTACTTAATCTTCATGCTTAGTAGTTAATTTAGATTAAAGTTTCCATCTTTTCTTAGATTCTTCTTGTTTATTCACTAGATTTTATCTTGTTTTTGCTTTAAAGTCTTGATTTTTGGTTTTTGCTATTTTTAGATTGGTGATTTATTGCTAGTTTTTCCATGTTTAGGATGTTTGGTAGTATAATGGATAGTGAGTAGTTCATTAACTAGGATTGGGAGTAGCCCAATCATTGTTTGCATCCTATTTTCATGACTAGAGTTTATTGGGTTGATTATGCTTGGGATTTGTGCAATTTCAATCTTTAATGTTGATTGGTGACTTAGTTGATGTGAGCTCCATCACCTTTTGATCCTTTTGTTGCCCATTTAATGGTTTACTTTTATGTGGTTGACCTTCATGATCGATTGATTAGTTGCTACACATCACTTGTTGATTGGTATTAACTTGGGTTTGATTTCAATTCCTAACTTGGCCTAGTTAGGTGATAACACCTCGAAACATAGGTTTTGTTGCCATAATTAGGACTCTAAACTCCCTAACAACGATTTTAGAGGTGTTTAGGTTTGTTTATTCCCTTTGCATATCCCCAATACTTGTCAACCCCTTTATCTCTATTTGGTTGTTGGATGTGAACTATGATTGTGGTGATTTCCCATTCCTAGTGTTTTTCCTAATTTGATTCCAATAGTTTTAATCACTTAGTTCAACCAAAACTTGACTATTTCTTCGACTTAGCTTACTTGTAGCGACTCTACCTTGGTGAGACCTTCGATCCTTGTGGTTCGACCCTTACTTACCACTTGACTAGTTTAGGTGGATAGTTAGGTTTTTTATTTGACATTAGGGGAGTTAGTAACGACCTAGTTTTTTCCCTTGTTCAAGCATGTTCATTAAGGTTTACCTATGTGAGTAAGAAGTTTGGCCGCTTCACCAAGTTCGGGGCTTGACTTGGAACACTCATGAATCGGATATGAACTCAGGGCCTTCAAAGGAGTTGTTATTTACATATGTGTTTGTGTAAGCTTATGTGTGTAGCTTCTTCAATATTTCGTATGCTTGGGTGATTCAATGCTTAGTCAATCATTTCAATTGAAAGCTTGTAAAGAATGTTATACTAAGTGGAAATTCAATCTTAAAGATATTTTCATTTATGCATAAGTTTAGTTGTTTTATCTTGTTTGCAAGTGAACGGACTTCAAAGCATTTATACTATAAATGGAGGAGGATTGTTAGAACATTTATAGTTAAATGTGTTCGTTGTTAATATGTGATGTTTGCGTTTCGATGTTGTGGCGTAATGAAACGTAGTTAGTTAGAAGGAAATTACGAAAAGGCAAGAGCGCTCGCTCTGTGGGAGCGACCGCACAAGTAGGCAGGAACTTGTAGAAATGTTCCAGCAGGCAGGAGCGCCCGCTCCCAACAGGAGCGCCCGCTCCTTCTTCGTCAGTTTTCTGACGAATCAATTCGTTTGCGAATTGGTGCTTGTCTTTTCGTCTGAATGGTTGCATGCTTTCAGGCTTTTCTTCTGTAAATCTTCCAAGGTATATAAAGGAAGATATCACATATTGGGATAATAAGAATGATTCACCAACTTGCCTTTGGAGATTCATGTCTAGATTTCTCTCCTTGTTCAAAGTGAAACACATCTTTCAAACACATTGTAGTGAATGTAGTTTGTCATCAACCAAACTTCATTGAATCTTCTTCGTATCTCACATGAGTTTACCGTGAACCTTGTTGATCATAGTGGGTCGGTAAAATTCTTGTAGGAAAGCGTATATTTACATGCTTGGAAGTACCATCTGGTTTCCCACAAGTTCCTCATCCATTATAAACTAATAACATTGGGCATATAAAATTAAAGAGTGATTTTGCAGGAACGACATATATTATTCAGTAATCGTTTTTAAATAAGATACATAAAAGTATCAAAAAAAGCTTAACGTAACTGACCATAGAAAACGAAAAAAAGAAAACTGATATCTTTGAACATAGACCCGTTAGTATCTTCTACTTCATTTTAGTTGTTTAAAAACATATTATCTCCTACTAAGGAGTCAACAAATTAGGTTCTTAACCACTTATATCCAATTATATGCAACAATACTTTATAGCATGGCTGGAGGGGACAACGAGTTCTGATGATCCTTAATTTTACAACGTAGGGATGTATCTCTATTATACCTAGATTCCAAATAAAGTAGGGCGTATAATAGTGAAAGAAGAATAATTATATGATAGTATAACCTCTTAAACTGGCTTTCACCTTGAATTGGCAGCAAAATTTGGCTACGAAAGACCGAAAGAGAACAATGTTAGGTGTGAGTCTGTGACTCTGTGAACTATAAAGTTATCCTAAAGACAAAAACTATAACGTTATCCTAAGTAACTACTCCCTCTTTGTTCCTAAATGTTTATCTTGTATGTCAAAAAGAATGTTTATCTTGAAGAGAATACGGGAACAAACCATGATATAAACTCAACTAAAAGTATTTTATCTATTAATTTTTTTGGAATTTATCTCCTATTTTTGAGAACTTTTCCCTTTATTTTTTCTGAAAACAAGTAAAAATAAGTTGAATCGAGCCAATTTTCAAAAAAAAAAAAAAAAAAAAAAAAAAAAAAGTTGAATCAGCACGTTTTCTGAGTGGCCGACTACACCGTATGGTCACGCGCACGTCAGCTCCATCATTTCATTTTCAAAATGGCATATATCACTCGTTCTTCATTGGAATTGAGCATTTGACCAACCGTTGGAAAGCTATCGAGCTAAATTTTCATCCCATTTGAATCTTCCCAAAATGTTGACTGTTCTGTGAGAAAAGTCTATTTGAAGTTAACCCTTGTGCACATACCCTTCCTTCTACACAAACCTTTCAAAATCATCTTGTATTTCCCCTAGGCAACACCTAAAACATAAAAACACAAAAGGATGCATTACTAAGTTCTAGAAAGATAGCTAAAATACTAATAAATAAAAGGGGTTACTCATATGAACGAATGGAGTTACTCTCATATGAATAAATTTTTGGTTACTCTGACGAATGAGTTACTCTTAACAATAAAAAGGGGTTATTATACTCTTATAAACAAATAGGGTTACTTTTATAACTAAAAGGGGATACTAATCAGTTTACCATTATGAATGAATGATTGAGTAAGGTTATATATGAATAAATGTTGTAGTGAACTACTGGGGTTACTCATAAATGGGGTCGTTGTATATTTAAATGAGTTACTCTTATGATTAAATGTGGTACCCGTGATGGATGAGTTTACCTTTAACAATTAAACAAATTACTCTTATAAATAAATGGAGTTATTTTTATAATTAATAAAATGAAATACTAATCACTTTTATAAACAAATATGTTACTAGTATGAATAAATGCGGTTACTCTGTAAACACATAGGGTTACTCATATGATTAATTGAGGATATTACTATGATTACACGAGGTTTCTTTTATAATGAAATAGCGCTACCCTGGAGATTAAATGAGGTTACTCATACAATTAAATGAGGTTACCCGTATGATTAATCGAGGTTACTCTAAAAAATTATTCAAAATTATTCATATAATATTTTTAAGGTTACGCATAATAATATAATAGGTTATTCTTATACAAAAATAGGTTACTTTTATAAACAAAAAAGGTACTAATGAGCTTACTCTTATGAATGAATAAAGTTACTCGTATGATTAAATGTGGTTAACTTTGACGGAAGAGGTTATTCTTAGCAATAAAAGAAGTTACTCTTGTAAACAAACGAGGTCATATTTATAACAAAAGGAAATACTAATCAATATACTTTTGTAAACAATTGGGTCCCAACTTCAAATAGACGCTTCTCACATCATACTCCACATTTTGGGAAGATTTAAGTTGGAGATGAAAACTTGGGTCGGTAGCTTTGCAACAGCTGGTCAAAAGCTCAATTCCGATGAAAAACGAGTGATATATATGTAACAGCCCGCACTTCCGAGCTGCTAACTAATCACACTTAAGATACACAAAACACAATTAACACTTAACAAACCTCGAATTTACATTTATTCGCAGTGGAAACAAAACCTATAAAAACGTTCCTGGATTTGTGGGTCAGGGGCCCACAACAAAACAACTTGAAATCCAAATAACAAATTACGAATACTTCTAAACAATGCATCCATCTATAACCTCAGCCCACCATTTCATGACATAAAAATCTTCTTCTTGATCAATAATCACATTCCAAGTCCCCGACATCAATCCTGCAAAAACACTAACAATGGACTCTGCCCCCACCAGGACAGGTTCCAAGAACAAAATCAGAAAAACTGAGTACACACACACTCCAACCAGAAATTCATTTTAGTGGCTTAAAATATAGTTGTGCGGTTTATTACTCATCAAGTGGAACAACTCCAAAATGCAAAATACTTAATATCAAATAGTTAGAAATGTTTTTATTACGACACCAGAAATCCCTAACTAAAAAGTCAGATAAAGAGTACTCATACATCTACTACAGATAATAAGTTTTTTACCATAAGGACAAAGTTCAACAACAATTGAATACATAAGCTCATCCAAAAATCTCATTTCTGGTGGCTTAAGACCATTCATGTTCAATTCATGTTAGAATTCAGTATGCTTCACAATTAAGGTGCTTGCTTAGAATTTCAGGATTACTATCCTTGCACAATCGCATTAAAGTAAGAATTTTTGTCATGAAGATCACCACTTAGATCATTAAAAACCCTTTGGGTCTATAGCATTTAATTTATTTGGGTAAAGCGAACACGAATAGAGAGGGGTTCCTTACTTAAGAAACCGACTATCTCTAAACTAATGGAGATCGTCACCCCACCGTTTGAATAATTATGCTTGCAAGCCTTAGCCAGGACATGTCCCATTTTTAATATCTGCTGGACTTCACTCACCCAGCGAGGGTTCGGAAGGAGATCACCCATCCTCCAAGGGTTGTTGTTCATACCGTACCTTACTTGGTATCGGCCTTTACCCACTTGTATCCAAAATTTATTTACATAAATAGTTTAAATGCACAGTTTATCGATACCACTTGTATTCGTAGTTTATTTGCATAAATAGCTTAGATGTACAGTTTATCAATACCACACATAGTCCAAGAAAACATATTCATCCATGGAGAGGAAAAAGAATAACATCTACTATAGTATCGCTAATCATTGCAAGACTTGAATCTTCTTCCGAAATCTTTTGTTTTACGTTATCTATTTCACATATTAGTTAGGTATAAAGATATAAGGAAATAATCAATTATTTATTGCTTGTAAAAGTCATATAAGCACTTAGTGGACTCATTTAAACTTGATTAAACGGTTGAGTTAACTTGAACATGTGAAACTTTCATCAGAAAAATTCCAGCACAAACAATGAATTTAAAATGAGCATAACTTTCTGCTCAGTACTCCAAATCGGAAAATTCCAAAGCCTAACCTCAAGAATTTTTCGTTACGAACATTTTCTCGTGAAACAGGAAAGGGCTAAAAATCAAGTTTCGGGGGTCTAAAGTGTGATTTACAGTAACAGGTCATACCAAAACCGGAAATAATGTTTATCAATTTGCCCCATAAAACAATAACTAAAATCATAATACATATTTTCTTAATAACACAAACTTATACTCTTGTTCTCAATTCGTATCGCATGTTCAATTCCAAAGTGAAACAACGACTTAAACTTTCATCCGTAAATTAATATAAAATAAAACAGAGTTGAAATGAAATTAACATATCCAAAATACCTTAACCTCAATAATCTTATTATAATACGAACTCAAATCCCAAAATAATCTTATTCTTACTTACCTCAAATATTTTCTTTTTAAAAGGAAGTAATATACTTAAAACATATTCGAAATCAAATGTCTTTCTGCAGTCGAACCCACAACATAATCAAAATGTAAAATATGTTTCTCAAAGACTTATAAGATAATTAACTATTATCGAGACCCAATTATTATAAGCTCGAACAATTAACCTGTAATATTTTACTTGTAGACTATAAGATATCCTCCAACACGTTTTGGTAATTCCCTTCATCGTGACAGTTTCTCTTTGTACTTGGACTTTCGTCTTTAACTTATAGCATCTAAACTATAGTATTCCAAAACTCTCGTGATATGAATTTTCCCTTTAGAGGTTTTCTTATCCCTAATACATGAAATCTCATTGCTAGAATATAACCTTATTACATTATCATAGTTCACCTACAATTACTATGGCAAGTCAGAATATCTCACTCCATATTTCCATTTATATAATCTTACTCATCCAATAGAAGAAATTATGCTCCAAACACTTTTACTTGACCCCTTTGCAGATATGATCTATTATTACATAAGTACTGTAAATTATATCTCTCTAATCGATACTCCTCTAAATCACCACCAAGATTTGGATCCTTTATTTCACTGATACGACATTCTTATCTCAACTCCTACTCCTCAATATTTAATATCTCCTATCTCTAATACTTATTTTGGCTACACATCCTCTGAACTCATAAACCTCTCGTAACAACTCCATTAACCCATAAATCAATATTTGACCTTTGAAATTCACATACAAGTCACTATTCTCTAACTGTCTAATCTAAGTCCATCACATAACATCTTCATTTCTTAGTTAGAACCTCCTAACAGTTACTTTGTCCTTCAATTATGACATCATAGACCGTCATTCTTATATAATCGAGCTCCATAGTATTTCCGGAGATACCTTCGTGTGATACCATTCAACCTTGTTTATACGCCATACGCAAATCTTTGGTTAGTTGCCTGCTTCAAATAATACCCTCAAAGTGACAATTGTATTTCTTAAACAGAACTTCACAAGTACTCATCTCACACCAAACTCATTCTAACTTAGATTCCAAACTCCATAAAACATATTTCATTTATGATATTCCATAAAGATATAACTTGTTTTACAAGACTCAATACCTACGTGTTTCTGAACTTAAATCCGAAAATAGTGTTCATTAAATTAACCCAAATTTGAGAGACTTTTTCTATGAGAACTTCATAAAAATTTAAGTAGTAGTAAAGATCCTCTTCGTCATTATTGGAACCAGAAAAACTTGATTTATAATTTCACGATTCCATATTTGTTCATAACTCAAATTTATAATTTTCAAAGTTCATGATCATATATAATCAAAATCTCAAACCACAATAAAGAGTCTTTTGCACTTTTAGAATTCCATATAAAACTTATATCGCAAATATTTTGACAATTGTATTATACCTGAAATTATAACTCAACATCTTGGCTCAAAATTCCTTTGTTTCCCTCTGAAACTTTCAAATATAACTATAGTTTAGTTCGAAAGCGAGTTCATAAAAATATCGAATCGACGTTCCGGCTTAGTTCATAAATCGGAGTACTTGTTGTAAAACCATTTATATAGTTAGATATACTAAAGATACTTGCTTTAATTCTCATAGCGATACTTTCATATAAAAGATCAACTTACTAGGCATAAGAAAATCTATTATAAATTCAATGTGGAAAACATGCAGATTTAATAATAACACACATTTATATTCTTGAAGGATTCAACTACCTCCAATCAGTTCTCCATAAACAAGATTTCACCCAATAAAACTCATTACATATTTAGCTTTCGCTCATAACTTAAAACCAGATATGTAGTCAACAACTCTTGTAAGCACACAAATAACACTTTGAATAATTTCCTGTTTATATAAAAGGCTTATTAAGCTCAACATATAAAATCACATGAAACACTGATGTAAGTTCGAAGGTGGAAGGACATGTGTGTACCGTAAAACGATTCCCAATAATTCGACATTCTGGATCACCAACTATAGCTCGAACTTCAGAAATTTATCTCCATATACATACTCCAACAACGACCTCAAAACAATAACAATAATTAATAAACTCCTCACTACATGAGAAACTAATCTAAATAACCTTTCTTAATACAACCTACTATAATGATCGAATTAAATCCCACAAGTAGGAATTTATGGAACCAATTCCATAACTCCTAATTTCACTTCGCAATAACTTCAATCAAACCTATTAGCAATACTAACAATCACTAACAAATTATATTAACTCACATTAGAATCTATAAACCCATTACTAGCCCCAATTACTCCAATAATAATAACAACTATTCTGAATTTAATCTCAAATACTATGGCAAATAACCCCACAAGTAAACTTAGTGAAATCTGATTTCCGTTTGCAAATCAAAAACAAGTTCGCATGCATAGCAAAATCAGTTTAGCCTCTTAACTTAAACAAGATTAGCCACACATAAATCAAACCAAGCGACTCACTTAACAAATCAGTTTTAGGCTCAACTTTATACTAATTAACATGGGTTACTCTTGGGTTTGGGGATTGAATTGATAATTTCCAACATCAAACTAACTGAAATCAAAATCAAGAGGATCGAATTACCTCTGCTCTAAGGAGCAGGGACGAACGGAGGAGACATGGGGGGTCCGACGAGCTCCGGCGAAGTAACTGAGCATCGACGCAGGTGCAGTGGCGGCAGGGAGGCAGCGGTGTCGTCGGTGGAGCAGCAGCACAACCTCTGCATCTACAGTGCGATGATGACAGAGAGAGAAAGAGAGAGAGAGATGGGACGGCGGTGAGTGAGCAGCCAGCAACAGCTCCGACGAGCTTGGGGAAAACGCCGGCAAAGAGGAGATGAACTCCGGCGAGAGACATCAGGCGAGAGGAGAGAGAAATAAGGAGTTGGGTTTTCATTGGGGTTTTTGGGGTTTGAGAGTGCCACGGGAGAGAGAAGAAAAGAGAGAGATTAAATGGGTTTGGGGTTTCTAAAACAATTGGCAAGGGGGGGTATTTGGGTCTATCCTCAACCGGCAAGGGTAAAATAGGGAACCGACTCTAATTTCCATATTTGGCCAAATACCACTCAACTTAAACTTAAAATCCGAAGTATATAATAATAATAATAATAATAATAATAATAATAATAATAATAATAATAATAATAATAATAATAATAATAATAATAATAATAATAACTTCATTAAAATAAACAGATAAATATGTTATAATACGACAAATAAAAATTCATACTTCGCATTCCAAATAAAATAATATTTTTGGGAACATAATTAATGTAATGAATATAAATAGCCTTTAATTAACGCTCTTAAAAATAGGGCTATTACAATATATATATATATATATATATATATATATATATATATATATATATATATATATATATATATATATATATATATATATAGCCTTCTGAAAATGAGCTGACGGAAGTGGCGCTCGTGTAGCCACACCTTGTTGCCGGCCACATATAATAGTTTGTGTTTTTTTACTGGGACATTTGAACCCTTTTTCTTATTAGGTTGGTTCACCATCTCTGTTACCTTTACTCTCCCTTCTCTCTAGCTTTTTCACTTTTTTTCCTTACTTTTACTCTCTTTTGCTCTACCTTTGTCACTTTTTGCTTGATGACTTGATCCATACGCAAAATCATATGTTTCAACTAACATAAATAGATGGACTAGGATTTAGAGATACACTCAGAATCCCATAATGGCATATGAATAGAGTAAGGGCCTGTTCTCCCCATCTTATTTTCAGTTCAGTTCAGTTCAATTCAGTTCAGTTCAATTCAGTTGCAATCAGTTAGGTTCGGTTCAGTACAATTCAGTTCCTAAATTTTTATCATTACTATTAGTTATAATTTAATTCAGTTCAGTTCAGTTGCAATCAGTTCAGTTCAGTTCAGTTGCAATCAGTTCAGTTCAGTTTAGTTCAATTCAGTTTAGTTCAGTTGTTTTATGCCGAAGAGAACAGGCCTTAAGGGATTCGCAACTTAGAGTATATACTTTTTTTTTATCAGTAAGTAAGCAGATCTATTTCCAACCCAACCATTTACAACCTACATCTCCAAAGAGGAGACCAACGACAATAAACTAGTTACATATTATCAATCCAATTCCTGTCATTTGTGTTTATCCTTCTAGATATGCAACTATAAACCTTTTGCTTTACAATTCTTCGTATACTCTGTACGGTACTATCTATACTCTCAACTTTATGCAACCAAAAAGCCTCATTTCTATTCCTCCAAATACTGTAAACAAGAGCTTCAATTGCAGCAATCTGCACAGCCCTCCTTAGCTTACCATTCCTTCTCCTCAATTCCAGCCAGCTAATGAGCTTAGCAAAGTCATTGATGCCACAAATGATTTTAGTCCATTGCTTAATCTTCACTAAGCAACTTTAGCTAAAATGACAATGAAAAAACAAATGCTCATGCGTTTCAGAATCTGAACCACAAATTATCATCATATACACCCCGTTTGAGCAGTTGAACCTTTGTTCTCAGCTTCTGCTTAATGGCCAACCAAGTACAAGACTGACGCTTTGGAATACTTGTTATATTCCACACAATCCTCAATTCAAACAGTTCTGCTCCCCTGTTAAAGTTTCATACACTTTTTTAACAGAGTAAAATTGCATCTGCTGTATTTGTGTAACATTGAAATGCTGCTTCAATTTATCTCTGACTAAACAGACTTGCTTCCATCAGCTTGCTGAAGTCTTAGGCTGGTACTCCCACCAATTAGCATCCTGAACATGCACTGAATGAATCCATATCACCCACATGTTATCCAACTTCTTTTCCACTGCCCAAACATATTTACCCATAGTTGCCAAGTTCCAAAGAGTATTATTCCTTATACCCAATCCCCCAGCTGATTTTGGTGTACACACCTCCTCCCATCTTACATAACCAACTTTATTACTATGATGATTCCCAGACCATAGGAAGGCTCTACAAACTTTCTCAATGTCATTAAGCACACTCCTAGGTAAGACAAAGACTTGAGCCCACAAAACATGCAAACTAAGCAATACTGAATTAATGAGTTGCAATCTCCCAACAAAAGAAAGATTTTTGGAACTCCAAACTCTGATTCTTGCAACCATTTTATCAACGAGACATTCACAATCTAACACTGAAATTCTTTTAGAACAGATAGGGACTCCTAAATATTTGAAAGGTAAGTACCCTCTCATAAAACTAGACATCAGAAGAATTCTATCAATCCCTACATCAGGCATACCACTAAAATAAACAGCTGATTTTCGCACATTAGCTTGAAGACCTAAAGACTCAGAGAATAACTTAAAGCCCTGAAGCAACAAGAGCACAGATTGAAAATTACCTCTACTGCATAGCAGCAGGTCCATTTACAAAACATAGATAAGTGAGCTGTATTGGAGCACATCTTAGATGATATCTGAACTCAGGCTTTGTGCTTGTCTTCTTGAGTATTCTAGAAAGATACTCCATGCAAACAAAAAATAACAGGGGAGATAGTGGATCTCCCTGTCTAAGTCCTCTCATTGAAGTAAAATACTCATGCAGTGAAACTTGTATGCTGAGTCATTATATGCTGAGTGAACCTTGTAGGGAATCCCAAACATAACAGCATTTCTTCCAGGAACTCCCACTCAATAGTGTCATAAGCTTTCGTCATATCTATCTTCAACATACAACTATGACTATTATTCCTCCGCCCATAGTGTCTCACAATGTCCCGACACATAATTATATTGTGAGCTATGTATCTACTGTGAACAAAAGCCCCTTGAGTTTCCATTATAATATTTGGCAATACCTCCCTCATTCTACTACAGATAAGCTTTGTAATACACTTGTATATGACATTGCAACAGGATATTGGTTTGAACTCACTAACACTCCTTAGACAGGTCACCTTAGGGAATAAGGTGATAGTGTAGAGTTAATTTCAGTGAGTAATTGACCATGATTAAAAAAGTCAAGCACAACATCAATTATGTCTCATCCCACCACATGCTATGTATCCTTGTGAAACTAGCTGCCATACCCTTTTGGACCTCGAGCTTTATCTCCAGGAATAGCCCAAACAACATCCTTAACAACTTGTCCTGTAAAAGCCTCTAACAACCTTGTTTCTTGTTCCTCACTTACCAAAGGACTAGTATTAACTATCTTGTGGTTAATCTTCTTCCTTACTTCCATCTTTGTCCCCAACAAGTTCTGATAATATCTCAAGAAAGCATTATTAATCTCTTGAGGCTCCTCAACCCATACTCCTCCCTCTGAATGAATGCCAAACACTTCATTCTTTAATTGCCTCCTCTTTATAGCCCTATGAAAAGTTTTAGTGTTTAAGTCACCATACCTAATCCATACATCCTACTATTTCACTAGGAACAATACAAGAGGGGGGGTGAATTGTATGTGTAGAAATAAACGTAACTCTTTGCGGAATTTTAAACTTAAACAAAGAAACAAGCTAAAGGAACACAAGGGATTTTTACGAGGAAAAACTTCTTGGCCTCAACAAGAAGAAACAACCTAGACCACTAGGGATTTTAAACTCAACTCTTTTACTAATTAGGCCAAACAACTTTCTTACAACCTAATTCTACTCATGGGCCACACCTTGAGTTCCTGAACAACTGTTCCCTTAACAGTTGTTCCTCTCAACTTCAATTGAAGTTTTCTCACTTTAACTCGCTTCACTCAAAGCTTCTCTCTAACAGAACTTCACTCAAAGTCCCCTTACCCCAAAAACCAAAATACAATAGATCAAATAAGCTTAGTGGAATTAGAGTAAGAAGGCAAAGAACAAATGGCTTTTATGAGAGAATGAAGGCATTGACACTTTACTTAGTTAAACTCACTAATTCACTTGGTCAGACACAAATTGGAACTTAATTAGACATTAGTATTTATAGTGGTAATAACTTAGAACGTGGGTTTAAAACATGTGTTAGTGGTAAAACCATTATCTCATGATGTTCCTTACTTAGAGGAATACGTTCCTCTTTAAACCCATGATCTCCATGATCACTGTTAAACGTGGGAGATAATTATGTTACTGCTCCATTAATTTTAGCAACCACTTAAAGCATTAATTCGAAAATCTAATTTAATTAAAAAGCATTTTAATTATTAAAACCAAAATAGAATCCTTTTACCAAAAATATTATCTTTAAAATATTTTCCATAAAAACCGAAAAGGATATTTATTATCTTTATAAAATCTTTTCCTTACAATCAGATTTTTCCTTAAATAAAACGGTTACCTAGAATCTAGGCATAAATTACTCAACAGACATATTAAACCGTTGTACTGCTTCACCCTAGGTCTAGTTCCTTTTAATAGTTAGTTCCTTTAACTTATTAGTTAAGCACTAGTTCGTCTGTTCCTTACAAAGGAACAAACGCTCATTCTCATTTTAAATTGCCATAGTTCCTTACCATTCTTACTCATTCATTTACAATGGAACTAGAAACAAAAAGCCTCGCTTTAGTCTTTTTGCTCCAATGCTGCTCCAGTACCAAATCTTAAAACATCTTTACTTAGTCTTCAAAATCCCAACTTGATTTCTTTCTTGACTTAGTATTCTCTTTGTTCCTTGCATTGATACCTTGAAATTCATTCACTTAAACAACTTGTTAGTCCACTACTTAGTTTGCATCTTTGTTCCTTTGTCATCATCAAAACTAGGGTTCAACAATTTTCCCCTTTTTGATGATGACAACAAAGTTACAAACTAAGAAAACAACAAATAACATAAGAGAATGAAAAATAATAATTTACACTAGGGGAAAAAAAAGGAAGGGCTGCGTTTTTTGGAAAACGCAACCCTTCGAGTATGAAACGCAACCCTTCGAGTATGAAGGGCTGCGATTTTCAAGGAAACCGCAGCCCTTTCAGTGAAGGGATGCGGTTAACAGAAAACGCAGCCCTTCGTACTGTATTGTATGAAGGGCTGCGGTTTTCAGGATAACCGCAGCCCTATTTGTGAAGGGTTGTGGTTAGCCTAAAAACCGCAGCCCTTCATACATGAAGGGCTGCGTTTTCTGGACTAACCACAGCCCTTCACATCCCATCCCACATATCATTTCAAGTTTTGCGCGCACATACACACAGTAGCTAGACATCTTTTCCAAATTTCCCTCCCTTAGACGCATTTGACGAGCGAAAAACCCCTCCCCCCCTCTCACTCACTCGCACATTAACCCTAGCGCCCCATCACCACGCAGCTGCACCACCTTGCGCACCACCCACCACGAGCAGCAGCGACCTCCATCACCACCACAACCCTTCTCTTTCTTCTTTTCACTTCTCTTCTCTTCTCTTCTCTTCGCCACCATTTGACTGGGTTTAGGGTGTGGAGCTCCTCCACCACTACGCAGCGCCACCACCCACAAGCGGCATCAATGACTACCACCACCACTGCCCTACTCTTTCTTCATTGCTCTTGGGTTTAGCCAATTTTTTGCTTAGTTAAGTATGAATTAATCTTGTTTTTAAGTTAGTTTTGTTTTTCTTAATTGAATTAAATGATTAATGTGCAATGTGGGTTTTGTTAATTGTAGGAAGAAGAGGCTTAGGAAGGCAAATAAAGTTCCAACTATCTCTTCTCTCTTCATTGCTTATCATTGGTGTTAAGAGGTAACTAGTTTAATTTCGTTGTCTTTTTTGTTTGATTTAATTTGTTGATGAGTGATAGGGTGTCGTACACCTGTCAAAAATAATTCCTGCAAAACCTTATAACAATGTAGTAGGGTAAGTAGGGTCGAATCCACAGAGAGATGGTTGTTTTAATCTAGCTTCTAATGCATGGAGAAACTGAACAAGATCAGGAATAATGAATTGAAGTTCTAAACTAGTCAAACTACGAAAATCAAGCTAAGAAGGATCTAGGGCAATGGTTCACCATGTTCATAACTATAATCTATCAAAATATCATCAATGATTCAATTAATCAGATATCTAGAGCACATGTTAATCCTACGGTCGGGCCTTAACGCTCTCAAATCAACATATGCTAGTACGGTTGCTCAACATAATCAGATTTGCTAATTGTAGGTAAGCCTCTAAAGAGTACTATCTCTCGATCTATGACTCGATATTAGCAATATTTAATCAGACACTTGATCAGATTGCAAGATTAACAATAAAAACACTAATCAATTAGAGATATCAATAACTAATCAAACCATTAATAAATATCAATCAAGAATCATAGCATATAAACATGGATTCCCAAACCCTAGAATTTAAACTACTCAATCATGAAATAAATAAAGAAATTTAAATCTACAAAGAAAAGCATGATCAAAGAAGTCAATGAAAGAAAAGAGATGAAATTTATAAACTCATGAATTAATGAAGAAAAGAGAAACTAGGGTTTGCCATGAAAAACTAGAGAGAAAAGGAAGAAGGAAACTAAAACTAAACCTAAGAATACAAAATATAACGTCAGAAAAGAGAGGATCCTTTGACTGGGGAGAGAGAGAAGACCTATTTATAGTTTTTACAAAATCGGCTAAAAATGGCAAATAAACCCGTCTCGAGAAACCGCCCGGTTGACTGGGCGAAATCCGCCCGGTCGGGCGACGGTGATTGAGGAACTACGACAGAAAAGCAAATCCGCCCGGTCGGGCGCGCAAGCGATTTTGTCTCCTTTCTCGCCCGGTTGACCGGGCTAACATGCCTTGCATCCTGTGAAAATTTCATTTAGCCCGGTCGACCGGGCGGGAAAACAGCGATTTTGCGTCAACTTGCGAAGGTTGTATCTCTCAAACCAGAAGTCCATTTGGGGCGTGTGACCTATCGTTGGAAATCCCTTCAAGTCTAGTTTCCAACCCAACTGGAATTTCTTGATTCTAAGAAACACATCAAAAGTTATGATCAGAAGAGTATACATGACTCCTTTTTCACATTTCTTCTAATGATTTTCCGCTTCGTTTTCGCTCAAATTCGTACTAAGACGTATCCATACTATCCTTATGCATCGTAGCTTATTTTCAAGTGCTCCTAATCCTCAAGCTCAGCTAAATATACTCCAAATACGTTCTCATTACCTGAAATTCATTAAAAACAAGAAAACATACCGAATAGGAGTAGAATAACATAACTTAAGAATATGATGCAATAATGAACCTAAAAATGAATCTAAATGCTCTAAAATGCAACCTAAATGCACCTTAAAACTATATATAAATATGATTTATCAAACTCCTCCAAGCTAAACCATTGCTTGTCCCCAAGCAATAAGACATAAACATTGGAAAAGAAAGATGACCTACAATATAGGACTACAACAGGGCTAAACACTCAACTGAAAACACAAGAGATATAATCACTACACAAACCAAGTATCGAAACAATCTCGAACAAAGACGCATAGCATGTCATGTATCGCAATCGACTCTCCAATCACACCACATACCATCTCTTCCAAGCTGGATTTAACAAAACCTGACAGACCTCACTATAGTTATGTGCACTCAAATGTCTCATGTGTTTAAGGCATAAATGATGACACTCAACCTAATTAAGTCGACTCAGATGAAGCAAATACTCTTTAACTTTGACTTATTGACTCACTTAATACTCAACAATACAATACACAATGATCAAGAGGACTTTTAAGGGTTGTAATGGGGCTGAGATTAAAGGTATGGAATAATTTGGGAATTGTGGTGGAAAAACCAAGAAGGGGGAGCATCATATAACTGAAAACATGACCAAGAAAGGTCACAACAACTCCGTGCAACAACCAACAATCTCCAAATATAATCAACAACCTTTTTCACTCAAGAAATTCAATCATAACCCTTTTTATTTCACTTTATTCACAACTTTTTTTTTTCACTTCTTTTTCATTTCATTTTTCACTTTTTTTTTCGAACTTTCAATTCAATTTTAAAGCTCACTAAACATACTTTTCCATCCTTCTAAACCACAAATGGAGCATTTCAATTCAATACAAACCAAACCAAAACTAATACCCGCTCCCCCCAAGCTAGGCTTAGGACAAATATCAAATGAGGCCAATGGCTTGTAATGTAGGTAGCAATCAAACATAGTCAGAAAGGCTCAGCGGGGCTAGAGGAAGGATAATATGAAAACAAGAATAAATCTGGAGCTAAGATCATGAAATAGAATGCCTCAATCATATCAAAATGTATGCACTATCAAATATCAAAGACTACCAAGTCAAAATCAAGATCAATGCGACAACTAAGGAACTAATCACACATGAAAGAACATAACTGACACAGATACGTCAGTTTATAGGCACAAAAGCTCACTTAGTTTAAGGTGTCTGCACAATAAAGTTAAATCGAACCAGAGATAGATCAATCAATCTTACCACAAACAATCAATTGCGAAACAATCGTGCTATAAAGTATCATGCTCAAGATGAATGACGCTTAGGAAATGTAGTAATATATCATCAAAGTTCTCAAAGAGTGGCAGCAATAGTCCTATAGATGCAACTAAAATGAGATGAAGTCTAATATGAAATGAAATATGCTAATGCAACTAGGAAAGCAGTACAATTTTTTTGGTCACACGTAAACTCCTACTCCTAATGAGCAGTACAAACCGTGCAACAACCTATGAAAGCAATAAAAAAACTACTCTAAATGCAACTAACATGCTCTGAGTAATGATGACAAACATCCTCCCCCAAGATGAATCACACATTGCCCTCAATGTGAACAAAGAGGAATTAAATGAGGGAGAGGTACAACTTACAAAAGGGGCGGGTAATCAAAGGGAATGTCAAAAGCATCGACACCTCCACCACAATCGATAGTTGTAATGAGGCAGTGAACTTAGCCAAAAAAAAATTGGCTATGCTTGCACCTAGCAAAATACTTCATCACACATTAGCAAAGTTAGTCAAACCAAAAAAAATAAAAATAAAAAAATAAAAAAATAAAAAATATGAACAAAGCCGGGTTGCCTCCCGATAAGCGCTGATTAAGGTCTTGCATGACCGTTTAAGACTAGTACATCACTCATAATAATTCAATGCTCTAAGAAGCTTATCATATGTTCCTGCAAACATCTCAGAGCATATTATATAAGAGTGTAAAGGAAAAATGAAAAAAATTAGTACTAAAAAATTACTAAAACTACAAAAAGAAAACCCAAAGGAAAAATTATATTTACAAGAAGAAGCAAAAGAAGAATTGTTAGTTTTTTTACATGACTCAAAAGAAGGAAAAGAAACTAATTGTACATTATTTACATGATCATGAGAGTCATTCAAAAGGGGAGAAAGAAAGAACGATGGAGGATATAATAAAGGGGAAGAAGGAATAAGATCAAGTTTTTTAGAGAAGGGAACATGAGACTCAAAAACAGTATCAGATGAAACTGACAAAGACTCATACATTATCTCACTCTCAACTTTAGACCCATATGCAGACGAAAATTTTATCGAAAAAGTGTCAGACAATTCACTCTCAACTATAGATTCGTCAACATAGAGATACTCACTACCAACTTCACCAATTACACCCTTACCTTCTATCAAATTATCATGAGTCAAATCAACGCCTTTCTCCTCCGAAGTATAATTCTCAACACCATAATCATTATCATCAAGTAACCTGTTGGTTAGTAGATTGTTGCACAACAATAAGTTCAATAGATTTCGCTATGTTTTGATAATCATGAGCCAATTCATTTAAATCTTCATGTTGTTTAACAATATACTCTTTCATCATGTTAAAAAGTTCCTGACGCTCTGATGTTTCGGGTTGAAAATAATTATTCATTTTAGGTTGATAACATTGAGTATAATCAGGCAAATAAGACTCATTAGGGTCATAAGAATATTCATAGGAATTCATGCATAGATTTTGTAAATTTTGACAATCATATGATGCATCATAAACATAATCATTCGCATTATAATACCCAGAATAATCACATTGCCCTTGATAATTAGAAAAAACACCCCCCCTCTGAACTATAATTATTCCACTCCATGACAACACACTAAAACAGACAAGGAGAACAACAAAATATGTATATTCACAAAAAGAAAGAAAAAAGAAAACTATATATATATATATATGCAGTTTAATTTCACCAACAATAAAAACTAAATAAAACAATACTGTCTCCCCGGCAACGGCGCCAAAATTTGATAGGGTGTCGTACACCTGTCAAAAATAATTCCTGCAAAACCTTCTAGCAATGTAGTAGGGTAAGTAGGGTCGAATCCACAGAGAGATGGTTGTTTTAATCTAGCTTATAATGCATGGAGAAACTAAACAAGATCAGGAATAATGAATTGAAGTTCTAAACTAGTCAAATTACAAAAATCAAGCTAAAAAGGATCTAGGGCAATGGTTCACCATGTTCATAACTATAATCTATCAAAATATCATCAATGATTCAATTAATCAGATATCTAGAGCACATGTTAATCCTACAGTCGGGCCTTAACGCTCTTAAATCAACATATGTTAGTACGGTTGCTCAACATAATCAGATTTGCTAATTGTAGGTAAGCCTCTAAAGAGTACTATCTCTCGATCTATGACTCGATATTAGCAATATTTAATCAGACAATTGATCAGATTGCAAGATTAACAATAAAAACACTAATCAATTAGAGATATCAATAACTAATCAAACCATTAATAAATATCAATCAAGAATCATAGCATATAAACATGGATTCCCAAACCCTAGAATATAAACTACTCAATCATGAAATAAATAAAGAAATTTAAATCTACAAAGAAAAGCATGATCAAAGAAGTCAATGAAAGAAAAGAGATGAAATTTATAAACTCATGAATTAATGAAGAAAAGAGAAACTAGGGTTTGCCATGAAAAACTAGAGATAAAAGGAAGAAGGAAACTAAAACTAAACCTAAGAATACAAAATATAACGTCATAAAAGAGAGGATCCTTTGGGGAGAGAGAGAAGACCTATTTATAGTTTTTACAAAACCGGCTAAAAAAGGCTAATAAACCTGTCTCGAGAAACCGCCCGGTCGGGCGACGGTGATTGAGGAACTACGACAGAAAAGCAAATCCGCCCGGTCGGGCGCGCAAGCGATTTTGGCTCCTTTCTCGCCCGGTTGACCGGGCTAACATGCCTTGCATCCTGTGAAAAATTCATTTCGCCCGGTCGACCGGGCGGGAAAACAGCGATTTTGCGTCAACTTGCGAAGGCTGTATCTCTCAAACCAGAAGTCCATTTGGGGCGTGTGACCTATCGTTGGAAATCCCTTCAAGTCTAGTTTCCAACCCAACTTAAATTTCTTGATTCTAAGAAGCACATCAAAATTTATGATCAGAAGAGTATACATGACTCCTTTTTCACATTTCTTCTAATGATTTTCCGCTTCGTTTTCGCTCAAACTCGTACTAAGACGTATCCATACTATCCTTATGCATCGTAGCTTATTTCCAAGTGCTCCTAATCCTCAAGCTCAGCTAAATATACTCCAAATACGTTCTCATTACCTGAAATTCATCAAAAACAAGAAAACATACCGAATAGGAGTAGAATAACATAACTTAAGAATATGATGCAATAATGAACCTAAAAATGAATCTAAATGCTCTAAAATGCAACCTAAATGCACCTTAAAACTATATATAAATATGATTTATCAATGAGACAAAGTTGTCATGTGATTTTTATTTGATTAAGTTATGATAATTTATTAATATATATATAAGTATTTCTTATAATGTATATATGTATATTTCTTGATATGGGATTGTATGAAAACGTAATGTAATTTAGCTATGAAATCTACAAGTTGTTTGAATCATCATCATATGCCTAGATGCCTGTTCAAGACTTACTCATTAGGAGTAAGTCTTGAATAGTCCCCGGTTTGGGATTGTTCTTGGACGTTTGATCTCACTTAGGTGGTGAATGTGTGTCTTCTTTTCAATTCTGAGGAAATTATTGGCTTATCGTTTCTCTACATTGTTCTCTGGGTACATATGTAGATAAGCAATTATCTATATTGTGTACTTGGAGAAGCGTAGGGGAAATCTTCTTAGGACTTTCCTTAGAATTGAAAAGTTGGCATATATTCACTAGTGAGATTAGACGTCCAAGGAAGGGTTAGGTTGGAGTGATAAGGACCTTCGGCTGCATGCATACATTTGAACATGTCACTATCTTAGCTTGCTCTATACGTGTGTGATTTGAATATGTGAGTGTATGTACTTAAATAATGATTGATGCATTATAATGAATGGTTATGTTTAATTATTAGAGGTCTTCTTGAATGAGATGGATCGTACTTGGATGTATGGTAGTCGTGAATCAATTGAGTTTGTGAAAGGGGTCTCGGAATTCTGTACATCTGCATACAATATCAAGCATCCTCTGGAGCAATCGACTTTTATTGTCCTTGTGTCGATTGTAGATATGTGAGCAAGGTTAGTAGTAAACATTTGGTTAGGAAGCATGTCTTTCGCCGTGGGTTTAGGCCTCAATACCACGTATGGGTTTGGCATGGTGAGCAGGGGAAGTATATAGGAAGCTCTAGAGTAATGAACGATGTATGTGAAGAAAAGAAGGATGATGAGTTCGGGGATGAGAATTGGGATGATGAGTTTGCATATGATGATAGGGATCGGGTAGACGAGATGATACTCGAGGTTGAAGCTCAGTCGTGTAAACGACCTCGTATTTTTTAGTCTATGTCTGAGGCTGCTGAAAAGCCGTTGTATCCAGGTGGTACAAAGTACACCAAACTTTCCATGATTGTGTGCTTTATCGTAATGAGTATGAGCATTTATCGTAATGAGTACACCAAACTTTCCATGATTGTCTTAACGATTGTGTGCTTTATCGTAATGAGTATGAGCATTTACATGAGTGTCCACGTTGTCGATTGTCGAGGTACAAGCGTGAAGGAGCTGGAGGTAGTGAAGGACCACCAGCTAAGGTGTTGTGGTGTCTACCCATAATACCTAGATTTAAGCGCATGTTCTCAATTAAAGGAGATGCGAAGAATTTGAGGTGGCATGCAGATCGTAGGACGAAAGAAGGTCTGCTGCAAGCATCCGGCTGATTCGCTTTGAGTGGAAAAGTATCAACAGGGTGCATAAGGCATTTGGTAATGAGGATAGGAATCGAGGCTTGGATTATGTACGGATGGCATGAACCCTTTTGGCAATCTCGGTTCGCGACATAGTACATGGTCGATAGTTTTAGTGGTTTATAACTTGCCTCCTTGGTTGTGCATGAAACGCAAGTACATGATGCTGTCGCTTCTTATATCGAGGCCCAAACAACCTGGAAATGACATAGATGTATACCTCCAGCCACTTGTTGAAGATTTACAGAAGATGTGGAACGAAGGAGTGTTAGTATTTGATGCGTATGCTAATGAGATGTTCACTCTGCGTGCCATACTTTTTTGTACTATGAACGATTATCCGACTTATGGGAACTTATCCGGGTATAAGACTAGAGGAAAACAACCTCCGCCCGATTTGTGTAGATGACATGAAGTCTACACACCTTAAGGGCTGCAAACATGTGTATATGCGCACACGAAGGCTCCTCGGACGCGACCATCCCTATCGATTTAAGAAGAAGGCATTCGATGGGACGGTTGAAGAAGAAGTTGCTCATAGACCATTAAGCGAATGCTTGCGGTTTATAATCGGGTGAAGGGCATTGAAACAATCTTTGGTAAACTTTGCTAGTGAGGTTGATCGACCTACGGGATTATGGAAAAAGGAGTCCATTTTTTGGAAACTCCCATATTGGAAAGATCTAAAGGTCAGACATTGTTTGGATGTCATGCACATAGAGAAGAATTTTTGTGAAGCTATTCTTGCGACACTTATGAATATTCCGGGCAAGACAAAAGATGTTAAGGCGTCACGACTTTACTTGGAAAAACAGGGGCTTCGACCAGAGTTGTGGGCTCGGAAAAGGGATGGAAGGAAGAAGAAAGTAGTGGAGGAAAGGGTTGATTATGAAACTCAGAAAAGTAGAAAGAAGGTGGAGGATTCGGAGAAGAATTATTTGCCACCAGCTTGCTACACGATGTCGCATGCAGAGAAACGGATTTTTTGCGAGTCATTGTATGGCATTAAGGTCCCAACTGGCTACTCATCGAATATGAAGCGATTTGTTACCTTAAATGGTGAGTTGAAGTTATCGAGTATGAAATCTCACGATTGTCATGTCTTGATGCAAGTATTGTTACCGATTGCAATTCGTGGGATACTTCCAAAGCATGTGAGGCACACCATTACAGAACTTTGTTCATTTTTTCATACAATATGCAGCAAAGTCCTATAATCGTCGACCCTCGATTCCTTGCAGGCCAGAGTAGTTGAAACTCTATGCAAATTTGAGATGTTCCCCCCCCCGCATTCTTTGACATTATGGTCCATCTCATTGTCCATCTCGTTCGAGAAATTAAGCTGTGTGGTCTAGTGTTTTTGAGCTGGTGCTATCCTTTTGAGAGATATATGGGCACTTTGAAGGATAAAGTTCGGAATCCTACACAACCAGAATGTAGTATAATTCAAGGGATTGTGGGTGAAGAGATCAGTAATTTTGTGGCTGAGTATTTTGCTAGTGTTGATCCTGTTGGACTTCCGACATCCCGACACGAGGGCAGACTTGAGGGCAAGGGTACAATTGGTTCAAAATTAATCACACCTTCCGTAGAAAAGCGCAAACACGCTCACTTATTTGTATTGCATCACGTAGCAGCTGTCCATCCTTATTTAAAAGAACATATTGAGGAATTAGTGTTAGCAATCCTGGAAAAGGAGTTAGGGCATTGACACAAATGCATAACAAGACTTTCACTGATCGGTTTCATAAACGAGTAGTGAATCATTTGGATGAAAGTGTTCCTGAAACAGTCAAGTGGTTAGCATTTGGTCCTTGTGAAGTTGTACGCTCTTATGAGGGTTATGATATTAATGGGTATACGTTTTGGACTGAACGTCAAGATCTGAAGTCAACATCGCAACAAAATAATGGTGTCATCTACACAATACGCAAGCTCGAAGGATAAGTCGCATGTACATGCTGAAAGCAATTATTATGGGTGAATACAAGAAATATGGGAGCTGGACTACTGTACTTTTAATATTTGCCTCTTGTGTTGCAAGTGGGTTGACGATAATCGACGTTGCGTAAGAAAAGATGATCCTTGCGGATTCACTCTTGTTGACCTTAGTCGTCTACGTGAAACCGAGGAGCCATTTGTAATTGCATCACGAAGTTAAGCGAAGTATTTTTTGTATCGATCCTGGCGATAATAAGTGGTCAATTGTTGTACCTGGTAAAAGGAGTATCCTCGGTATTGGTGATGTTGATAATGAGGAAGAATATGATGCATTTGAGGACCTCCCCCCTTTTACCTATCCTGAAAATAGTGTGGAAGATGATGTGAATATGTCGGAGAACTATATGCGTATAGATCACACGGAAGGGATACATGTACTTGAAGATCCTAAGAAATGGCGGAAGGTCAATAAGTCATGAGACATAAACTCAGGTCTGTGTAATTTCTCCAATTCGTAACTATTGTGTAGATTTTTAGGCTTGCATTTATTGTTGGTTGCATTTCGGGAACGAAAAGGTCATTTTAGGCCTATTTTTGCCTTTTCGCTTCCAAATCGTACTTATCGAGTCATTTAACCCCAAATTCTTTTTGAACATGATTATATGAGGTATAATGTAACTATTGTGTAGAGTTTTAGGCTTGCATTTATTGTTGGTTGCATTTCGGGAACGAAAATGTCATTTTAGGCCTATTTTTGCCTTTTCGCTTCCAAATCGTACTTATCGAGTCATTTAACCCCAAATTATTTTTGAACATGATTATATGAGGTATAATGTAACTATTGTGTAGAGTTTTAGGCTTGCATTTATTGCTAGTTGCATTTCGGGAACGAAAATGTCATTTTAGGCCTATTTTTGCCTTTTCGCTTCCAAATCGTACTTATCGAGTCATTTAACCCCAAATTCATTTTGAACATGATAATATGAGGTATAATGTAACTATTGTGCAGATTTTTAGGCTTGCAATTGTTGTTGGTTGAATTTTGGGAACGAAAAGGTCATTTTAGGCCTATTTTTGCCTTTTCGCGTCCAATTCGTACTTATCAAGTCATTTAACCCCAAGTTCATTTTGAACATGATAATATGAGGTATAATGTAACTATTGTGTAGATTCTTAGGCTTGCATTTGTTGTTGGTTGAATTTCGGGAACGTAAATGTGATTTTAGGCCTATTTTTGCCTTTTCACGTCCAATTCCTGTTTCTCGAGTCATTTAACTCCAAATTCTTTTTGAATATGTTAGTATGAGGTATAATATAACTAGTGTGTAGAGTTTTAGGCTTGCATTTGTTTTTGATTGAATTTCGGGAACGTATATGCCATTTTTAGAACTACTAACTACGGTAAATGATTGAATTCTTATATTATGTGTTTATTCCTTGGTTATTTTGCAAGGTTTATATGAATAACACACCAAATTTGAGGGCCTTCACCATAGATGAATTACATGAAGTTCGGGATAAGTTGACGTCCCACATTCGTGATGATTGCTTATGATACATTTTGGTGGAATTCGTGATATAATTAGCTAGATCTACTAGTTGGTATCAGTTCTATGTATACTTTATACATTATTAAATATATATATATATATATATATATATATATATATATATATATATATATATATATATATATATGTTAATTATTACGTTCAAAAACTTGTCATATATTATTGCAATTTGATCGTTTTCTTTTTGTGTCGAAGGGAGGTGTTGGGTGCGGGGAGGGGAGGGGTGGGGTAGGGGTTGCCATGGTGGGTTCTTGGGTGGGCTAGGGGGTTGGCCATGGGGTGGGCTGGGGTGGGGGGAGTGCGGGGGTGGGCGGAGGGTGGGGGCGGGCGGGGGTGGGGTGGGGTGGGGGGTGCAGGGGTGGGGGGGGGAGTGCGGGGATGGGCTAGGGGCGGGGGCGGGGCGAGAGGTGGGCATGGGGTGGGCTGGGGTGGGGGAGTGCGAGGGGTGGGCGGGGGTGGGGCGGGGTGGGGGGGCGGGGGCGGGGGTGGGCTTGGGGTGGGGGTTGGGTAGCAAGGGGGGAGTGCGGGGATGGGCTAGGGGGCGGGGGCGGGGCGGAGGTGGGCGGGGCGGGGCGAGAGGTGGGCGGGGGTGGTGGGGGCTGGGGGAGTGCGGGGGTGGGCGTGGGGGGCGGTGGTGGGGGGCTGGGTGTGGGGGAGGGGGTGCAGGCGGGGGGGTCTAGGTAGGGGAGGGGAGGGGGTCGGTGTGCGGGGGGTGGGGAGGGCGCAGCGGTGGGGGAGGGGAGGGCTAGGCGGGGGTGTGGGGAGGGGGCGGGCGGGGGGGGGTGGGCGGGGTGTGGGGAGGAGGGTGCGTGTGCGGGGGTGTGGGGAATGCGGGGAGGGCTGGGCGGCGGTGAGGGAGGGGAGGGGCTAGGCGGGGGTGTGGGGATGGCTTGGGAGGGCTGCGGGGGCTGGGCTGGGGTGGGGCGCTGAATTTTTTTTTTTTAAAAAAATTCCGAATACGTAGGGCTGCGGTTTAGGCCAAAACGCAGCCCTTCCACGCTGGAAGGGCTGCGTTTTTGGCCTAAAGCGAAACCCTTCGTTGTGAAGGGCTGCGGTTTTAGTGAAGGGCTGCTACGGAAACGGCTGCTAGCCAAAAACGCAGCCCTAAGGGCTCTTTTGACCGCAGCCCTTCCGTTTTTTTCCACTAGTGTTATATAATTTAATTAAGGCAGATTAAAAAAAATTATGATTTTTTTCATTTTTCATTTTTCATTTTTGTTACTTTTAGTTTGGTCCTTATCTTTTCCCCCTTTGTCATCCTCAAAAAGATCAAACGCTTGGTGATTTTGGTAAGGCTGATATTGACAAGACATTGAGACCATTAACAAGCACCATAAAAATAATTAAGTTAGGAATTTCAATGGTTAGACTTGCTCAAACATCAATCACATAATACTAGCCATTCCAAGTAAGAAATTATGCACTTAAATCACAAACAAAGACAAATATAGCAAAAGTCATCTATTTATAGCACTTGTTCCATTAAAGTACAAAAGAGAAAAAGAAGAAAAGAAAAGAAACAAAAGCTAATAGTTCTTGTTCCTTTAAGAGAAACAAAAACTAGACATTAGGAAGGGAAGGGGTATGGTGTTCCTCGACGACTTCTTCCTCAACCACTTCTTCCAACTTCTTCATCACCTCTTCATGATGCCCATCAAGTTGCTGCTTCAAACTGTTAATGGCTTGGGCCAGCATCTCCATGTTCTTTTGTTGTTCAATCACGGTATCACTAAGGACTTTCATTAAACCCATCATTTTATCAGTTTTAGCATCTAAAGTCCAGTGAAGATGATTGTAAAACTTAATCATATGTTGAGTAGGGAGACACACTTCATTAACCCAACCAAACTCATCCGAAGGAACTTGTTCCTTTCCCTTAGAACCAGAGGCAGAGGATGGTTTAGGTGGAGGAACTGGGGTGTTTTCTTGTGATGGACCTGATGTTCCTGTGAGAGAAACAGAAGGTGAGGTGGTGGTGCAAATGGAAGGAAGAAAAGGTGGTTGTGGTGGAAAGTCAGTGGATGTAGAGGAGAAAGGATTTCGTTCTTTCATTTCAACCTTCAACTGTTCAAAACTGGAAGGAACAGAGAAGGATGAGGGAGAGATGGAAGGAATTTCAGTGAGGGTAACTGGGATTTTTGGTGAGGATGGAAGAGTTGGTTCCTTAGGTGAGTTGTGATCCTGTTCCTCTGCATCAGATAGGACTAAAGGAGAGTCCTTATTTAAAGGAACAAGGACAGTTTTAGCAGTTTTCAACCTAGTGCTTTGTCTAACTCTTTTAGGAACAGGAGAAGAAGGCTTTTTGGCAACAGTTTTGCGCCTCTTGGGTTTCTGTTCCTTTGGTTCTGTAGGGGCAGGAACTTGTTCCTTCAGTATGACTTCCACTGGTTCCTCTTCCACTGCCTTAGGTAGTTTTCTCTTGTGAGAGGAACTAGTAGTAATCCTCCCTTGAGTTAACACTCCATGTTGGACAGAGAGGTCCAAACCATACAAAGCCTTTTCATTGAGAATATTTCCTTGTTTTATCCCCAAGGTAGGCCAACCAGTAGTCTTTACTTTAAAGTGAAATAGAAGAGAGATGATCAATGCACCATAGCCAACAACACAATGATTTTCAATGCAATGAATTAGATGTAGGATAAAGAGAGATGGGAAGTTTATTTGAATGTGGTGGTCAAGGCAAAACATATAACACAATCCAACAGACCCACCTCATTTCTTTTTTCAGTTCGAGGAATGAGTGCTCTCCAAACAAGATTAAACAGAATTTTGTGGACAGGAGAGAGAGAATTGTGGTTTATTTTGTTTTGGCCAGCAGTTCCCCCAAAGGATTCAACAATTTCATCTTGGGAGAAATTGGGAAAGGCGACAGTACCTTTCCTCTTAAAATATAGATCAGTTCCTTTGCAAGGAACTTCCCATATTTTTGCTAAAGTTTCTTTGGAAAATTTTATTTTCTTCCCCCTAACTTCTGTAGTACATACTCCATCAGTGTTGATGAAGTTTGCACAAAATTCATCCATAGCTAAATGAACTAAGGCATTGAATCTAACTTTCTTGGCCCACTCCAAATCGACACAAAATCCCAAAACATACCTTGAATCACTTCGCTCCACTCGTTTCTTGAAGTAAGAAGCAGCAGTTCCTTTGGAAGGAACAGGTGTAGCTTCTTCTTCCCCCTCAACTAGTTCTGGGGTTTCTTCTTCATCATCTTCCCCAATTAGTTTTCTTCTTCTCACACTTCTCCTAGGTGACTCCAATTTTTGCTCTTCTACCGCCATTGTTGTTTCTTGAGAATTTTCGGCTTCTAGGGTTTTGGATGGAGAAGAGGGGTTTTCCATTTGAGAGGTTTTGGGAGTTTTTGCTTTTGGAAAAGGTGACTTGAGAGAGGTTTTTGCCATTTGGTGAAAAGAATTTGTGGTTTTATGTCGTGCGAAGAGGTGTGAAGGAGATGAACAATGGTGAAGTTGAAGCGTTTAAGGAACACGGTTTTGGAATGGAAGAAGGAAGAAGATGCATGTAGCAGTAAATGAAGAGTTACACGCGTAAAAATTAAAGGATAAAAAAAAAGATAAAAATAAAAGAAAAGATAAAAAGGAAATCATGACTTGATTAAATCTGATTCCTATATTATTGGGATTTTTGGATTTTTTGATTTTTATGGACTTTTTAATTTATGAAAAGAAAATAAATTCTAAGGAACTTGTGCTACAGGGACAACTTATGCTAAATGTCAACATTTTTCATATCAAGCATGTTTCTTTAACTTAGGAACAATAAAAGGAGTATTATGTGACATTTGTGAGTAGCTTTATTCCTATGAATCCATGTATATGTTTTTAACATCTTAATTTGCAATGGTCTTAGGCAATTAATCACAGTCACCTAATATCACATAGAGTAAGATAAATCAATTCAAAAATGGGGAATTGGAATAGGAACAATTACTTAAGTTTTATTATACCTAACTCAAGCCTTAATTTTTCATATCTATCTCTTTGTAAAGGCTTAGTTAGTATATCAGCAATCGGATTTTTAGTTTGACAAAACTTTAGTTTAATCAAACCTTTTTCCACATTTTCTTTTCGAAAGTGATGTCCGATATGTATATGCTTAACTCTTGAATGATGTACTGAATCTTTTGAAATACTAATGGCACTAGTATTACCACAATAAATAGGAACACAATTAAAGATTATTCCATAGTCACAAAGTTGTTGTTTTATCCAAAGCATTTGAGAGCAACATGCAACAGCAGCTACATATTATGCTTCAACAGTGGATGAAGCAACTGTGTTTTGTTTCTTGGTGCTCCAAGGAACTAAATTATGACTAAGAAATTGAACCATACCTGAGGTACTTTTTCTATTTACAAGATCTCCAGCATAGTCAGCATCAGCATATCCTCTTAACTCAAATGTATCACTTATTGGATAGAAAAGTCCAAGATCATCTGTTCCTTTAAGATATCTAAGAATTCTCTTCACGAAGGTTAGATGAGACTCCTTGGGATTTGCTTGAAATCTAGCACACAAACAAACACTAAAAGCTATGTCTGGACGACTAGCAGTTAGATACAAAAGTGAACCAATCATGCCTCTATAGTTTGTTTGATCAACACTTGTTCCTATGGAATCTTCATCTAATCTAGTTGAAGTTCTCATAGGAGTGTGATTTATCTTTGAATTTTCGAGGCCATATTTCTTTAACAGTTCCTTTATGTATTTTTGTTGGTGAATAATTATTCCTTTTTCAGTTTGCTTAATTTGTAACCCAAGAAAGAAAATTAACTCACCCATCATACTCATCTCAAATTCATTACTCATAAGGTTTGAGAATTCTTTGCACAATGATTCATTAGTTGCTCCGAAAATAATGTCATCAACATATATTTGAAGAAGTAGTATGTCAGTTCCTTTCGATTTTAGAAACAAAGTTTAATCCACCTTTCCTCTTTTAAAGTTGTTTTCTAAAAGGAACATTAATAATCTCTCATACCATGACCTAGGCGCTTGCTTTAACCCATAAAGAGCCTTGTCGAAGCTTGTAGACATGGTTTGGGGAGATCATTGCTTTCAAATCCAGGGGGTTGTTCAACATATACATCTTCTTTTAAATAGCCATTTAGAAATGCACACTTAACATCCATTTGATATAGTTTAAATCCCATATAAGCGAGAAATGCAATTAGTATTCTAATGGCTTCAAGTCTAGCAACAGGAGCAAAGGTTTCTTCATAGTCAATTCCTTCTTGTTGATTATAACCTTTTACTACAAGTCTAGCTTTGTTCCTTACAATTGTTCCATACTCATCTAGTTTATTTCTAAACACCCATTTTAAGCCAATCACTTTTTGTTGTTTAGAAGAGGGAACTAGATGCCGGACCTTGTTTCTTTCAAACTCATTTAATTCAGCTTGCATAACGGTTATCCAATCGAGTCAATTAGGGCTTCTTCATGATTTCTTGGTTCTATCATTGATAAGAATGCATGAAATGCACAAAAATTCCTTAACTGAGATCTTATCTGCGTACCTTTGGATATGTCACTTATTATGAGTTCCACTGGATGTGATTTTTGATGTCTCCAAGGTTTTGGTTGAAACTCCCTTATAGGAACAGGTTGTTCCTCTTGAGTTTCATGAGAGGATGAGGAGCTTTGTTCATTTGTTCCTCTTTCAGCAATTGTTGAATCGGTTCCTTCAACATTCTCGTTCTTAGTAGGAACAAGAACAGCTCCATCATCTTGAGGAGCAGGAACATCATTGTTATGAATGTTTTCATCTCCTTCGTTCCTTTCCTCTTTTACTTCTTCTTCCTCAATTGAATCTGCATCTTTCTCATTTGGTCGTACCAAGCCAATCGCAAAGTCATCAGCCTGTTTGCTTGGATTAAAGTTGTCAGATTCATCAAAGATTATGTGGATACTTTCTTCAACACACATAGTTCTTTTATTGTAAACTCTATAAGACTTACTATGGGATGAATATCCTAAGAATATTGCTTCATCACTCCTACCATCAAATTTTCCAATATTTTATTTCCCATTGTTATGAACAAAACATTTGCAACCAAATGTTATGAAATGAGTAATATTGGGTTTCTTTCCAAAATAAAGCTCATAAGGAGTTTTGTTAATGATAGGTCTCATCATGGCACGACTTATTATGTGACAAGCAGTATTAACAGCCTCAGCCCAAAAGTTCCTTAGAAGTTCACTAGCAATTAGCATGGTCCTAGCCATTTCTTCCAAAGTTCTAATTTTCCTTTCTATAACCCCATTTTGTTGTGGTGTCCTAGGGGCAGAAAAATTATGATCTAGCCCATGGTTTTTGCTTAAGTCATCAAATTTATAATTTTCAAATTCTTTACCATGATCGGATCTAAGATGCATCAATTTGTGACCACTCAAATTTTGAACTCTTTTAGCAAAGACAAGGAACTCATCATAAGTCTCATCCTTACTAGAGAGAAAAATAACCCAAGTGTACCTAGAGTAGTCATCAACAATAACTAAGACATACCTCTTTCCACTTCTACTTTGAATTCTCATAGGGCCACACAAATGCATATGAATTAATTCTAAAGGTTTTGTGGTGCTCACAATAATATGCTTTCCTTTGGCACATGCATCACAAACTTGATCAATATGAAATTTTATCGATGGTAATCCCAAAACAAGATCGTTTGATCGAAGTTTGTCAAGTAATGAAAAGCTAGCATATCCTAGACGCTTATGCCATAAGAGTGGATCATCTTAAATAACACTAAGGCATGTCAAATTGTTTTTAGGAACAAGATCAAGATCCACAATATATGTGTTCCCTTTCCTTGTTCCTTCCAAGATGACATTCTTAGAGTTAATGTTAATGATCAAGCATTTCTCACTATTAAATTTGACAACATTTCCCTTGTCACAGAATTGGAAAATACTTAAAAGATTGTACTTTAAACCTTCAACCAAAAATATATTATCAATGGAATGTGATGGTGACTTACCAACCTTACCCATGGCAACTATGTTACCTTTCTTATTGTCACCAAAAGTCACACTTCCACCTTCATAGGTTGAGAGTGAGAAAAACTTAGATTTGTCTCCTGTCATATGCTTAGAACAACCACTAACAAGATACCAAGTGTTGTTCTCCCCACTCCAACCTGCAAAAATCAACTAGATGTTAGTTGTAGGAACCCCTTGTTTCGTGGGTTCCTGTTCTTGACCAGCAATTGATTTGGCAACCCATTTCGTGCTGCTCAACTTCACATTTTTGCCAATCATTCCAGTTCTTAGTTGACATTGATTTATGTAATGACCTATCTTCCCACAAGTACATGCAAATTTTATCACTAGGTAGGTCAACATATCTCTTATGCTTGTTCCTCTTCTTGTAGTTTTCAAAACCCATACCTTCTTTTCTTTTAGTGTGTGGTCTCTCAATCCATTTAGGAACAGCCATCACTTTGCCTCTACTGCTTGCAACAACCATTTCCTTCTTGATATTACATTGAGATTACAGATATGTTCCTTTAAGACATTTTTCTCTTTATTCAAATTTTCGATCTCATATTTGTAACCTTTCAAAGGAGTTGATCTAATATCAAAGGAACTTAGAGCAGGGACGAAATCCTTTAAGTGTGAAATTTCTAAATTGATTAGATAAATTTCATTCTTCACATTCTCATATGATTCCTTGATTTTTAAATTCTTATCAAATAAATCAAAGAAAGTAGTTTCAACATCCGTTCTCATTTTCTTAAGCCATTCTATATGTTCTTTACAAACTTTAACAGCTTGTTCAGTTTGCTCACGTTTTTCACGTTCATCTCTACATTTAAGAATTGAATCATAAAGAAGATCATAAATTTCGGGCCTAGTTTTGCCATTTAAGTCGATTCAAGTCCATGTTGGCTTCCCTCAACATTTTCTTCATCTTCTTTTTCGTCGGTGTTTGCCATGAGGCAAAGATTTGCGCTTTCTTCGGTTTGTTGTTCTTCTTCCTCTTCGCCTCTACGAATCTCCCCAAGCTGCTATCATAGCCTTTCGAACGTTCGCTTTAGAGAAAGGTGCTTTAGTTTCCTTGTTCCTTTCTTTGGTCTTATCATTTTCCCAAAGTGGACATTCCTTGATGAAGTGATCTGTACTACCACATTTATGACATGCAGCTTTGTTAGAAAACTTTTTAGTTTTACCTTTGAAGTTCCCATTCTTCATGTTCCTATACATCTTTCGAAATTTTCGGACCACGAGTGCTGCTTCCTCTTCTTCTGAGTCAGAGTCATCTTCATTGTCTGCTTTGAGGGCAATGGATTTTGACTTAGAGCTTTCACCATACTCAGTATCAAGGTGAAGCTCATGGGTCATAAGTGATCCAGCAAGTTGTTCCAAGTTGAACTTAGTGAAGTCTTTTGTTTCTTGTAAAGCAATGACCTTAGCCATCCATCTATCCTTAGGAAGACTCCTAAGAACTTTTTGAACCTGTTCCTCTGATGAAATAAACTCATTTTTGTCATTAGTAGTTGTGACCTCAAAATCACCAACTTCAACGACTCTCCATACCTGGTAGTTTTCGGCCTTGATGAATATCTCCATTCTGTTCTTCCCGTAGGAATAGAACTTTCCATTGAACATGGGAGGCCTTTGCGTAGAGTAACCTTCCTCAAGTTTCTCGGTGGTATTCATTGTTCCTTGGATCTTTTTCTCAATAGGGTTTCCTATCTTTCGTGAGTTCTAGCTCTGATACCAATTGTTATTTCACTAGGAACAATACAAGAGGGGGGTGAATTGTATGTGTAGAAATAAACGTAACTCTTTGCGGAATTTTAATTTTAAACAAAGAAACAAGCGAAAGGAACACAAGGGATTTTTACGAGGAAAAACTTCTTAGGCCCAACAAGAAGAAACAACCTCGACCACTAGGGATTTTAAACTCAACTCTTTCACTAATTAGGCCAAACAACTTTGTTACAACCTAATTCTACTCACGGGCCACACCTTGAGTTCCTGAACAACTGTTCCCTTAACAGTTGTGCCTGTCAACTTCACTTGAAGTTTTCTCACTTTAACTCGCTTCACTCAAAGTTTCTCTCTAACAGAACTTCACTCAATGTCCCCTTACCCCAAAAACCAAAATACAATGGACCAAATAAGCTTTGTGGAATTAGAGTAAGAAGGCAAAGAACAAATGGCTTTTATGAGAGAATGAAGGCACTGACACTTCACTTAGTTAAACTCACTAATTCACTTAGTCAGAGACAAATTGGAACTTAATTAGACATTAGTAATTATAGTAATAATAACTTAGAACATGGGTTTAAAACATGTGTTAGTGGTAAAACCATTATCCCATGATGTTCCTTACTTAGAGGAATACGTTCCTCTTTAAACCCATGATCTCCATGATCACTGTTAAACGTGGGAGATAATTATGTTACTGTTCCCTTAATTTCAGCAACCACTTAAAGCATTAATTCAAAAATCTGATTTAATTTAAAAGCGTTTTAATTATTAAAACCAAAATAAAATCCTTTTACCAAAAATATTATCTTTAAAATATTTTCCATAAAAACCGAAAAGGATATTTATTATCTTTATAAAATCTTTTCCTTAAAAAGATTTTCCTTACAATTAGATTTTTCCTTAAATAAAAAGGTTACCTAGAATCTAGGCATAAATTACTCAACAGACATATTAAACCGTTGTCTTTGCTTCACCCTAGGTCTAGTTCCTTTTAATAGTTAGTTCCTTTAACTTATTAGTAAAGCACCGGTTAAATCTGTTCCTTACAAAGGAACAAACGCTCATTCTCATTCTAAATTGCCATAGTTCCTTACCATTATTCTTACTCGTTCCTTTACAATGGAACTAGAAACAAAAAGCCTCGCTTTAGTCTTCTTGCTCAATGCTTTGCTCCAGATACCAAATCTTGAAACATCTTTACTTAGTCTTCAAAATCCCAACTTGATTTCTTTCTTGACTTAGTATTCTCTTTGTTCCTTGCATTGATACCTTGAAATTCATTCACTTAAACAACTTGTTAGTCCACTACTTAGTTTGCATCTTTGTTCCTTTGTCATAATCAAAACTAGGGTTCAACACATCCTTTGCTTTCTGCTGCAAAAAAAAACCATGTATGACTTATGAATACTCCTATACTCCTCACCAGCCTGCAATTCTTTACTTCTTAACTCCAAATCACCAGGCCTTTGATGAAGCTCTTCTTTACACCTTTTAATAAGCACGAAAGCAACTTCACACTCTCTAATGTGGATATGAGAGAAATCTTCTTTGTTCAACTTCTTTAACTCACCTTTAAGATGCTTTAATTTATGCACCACCTTGAATATTGGTGACCCTCTAATCACCCTCTGTCAGCTACTTCTTACAACCTCAATTAAATCTAGGACTTCCCTTCCATATAGGAAAATATTTGAAAGGATTTTTAACACCAAACTGCTTCGAAAAATAGTTAAAATCATGGGACAATGACCAAAATCACCTTTAGGTAGAAAGTGAGCCTCAACCCATTCATAGCAATCCAACCACTCTTCATTACACATCACTCTATCAATTATAGAGAACACTCTGTGCTCCCCCTCTTGCTTGTTATTCCATGTGAAGAAAAAACCAACAGATTTTGTATCCATCATCACACAATGATCCATACATTCCTTAAAATCCTTTATCTCACTATGTCTAACTGGAGCTCCTATTCTTTCATCCATATTCAACACACAGTTAAAGTCACGCATCCAAACCCAAGCCATCTCCCTACACCGATCTTTAATGCTTCTCAATTGACACCAGAGATCTTTCCTACTAGCTGCATCATTAAAACAATAGATGAATGTACCCTAGAACATAGGCTTGCCATTCCTTGGAGTAATGAAGCAATGGACTGGTACAAAAAAGGATATTAACAGTAAACATGTGAGGATTCCACATAACCACAACTCTCCCTCCTTTATGAAATTGAGAATTACTAGTGAAGCACCACCCCGGACACACATTAAGATAAAGATTACCCATATTTTGGACCTTTACCCTAGTCTCTAATATGCTGACAATCCCAGCATCACAGCTTTGAATGAAACTTCTAACTGTTCTTTGCTTTATGGGACTATTCAAACCTCTTATATTCATGAGCCAGTGGAGGGTCGTCACCCCTCCCTGCATTCTCAACATTTTCTCCACACTGTACTTCTCCCACAAGAAGTCCTTCCTCAGCCAACACATCAAAGGAATTACTAATAGCAATTGGCACGACAGGTTGAGTTGACCTTTTCTGAGTTGAGCTAACCCTCCTGAAACCCTTTGCGTCCACTTCAACCTCTCTCCTTTGAGTGACTAATGAATTATCCACCCTTGAAGTCTCTACTACAGCTGTAGTTTTTTTTCCTCCAGACTTGCTTGTTATTCTTGCCAATCTGCTTCCTACACTGACTACTAGAATGCCCAAATTGCTGACAACCATCACACACCACATGCTTCCATTCATACTCAATGTTGATGTTCATCATCACATCTCTCTCATTGACAAAATTCACATGTTCAGGAAAGTGTTGATCAATCTCAACTTCCACTTGCACTCTAGCAAATTGTAATCTCTCCCTCTTAGAAGTAGCCTAATCAGTCTTAATTGGTTTCCCAATTTGACATATTATCTTGAATAAGCTTCTATCACCCCAATACTTGATATCCAAGTTGTGAAGATTCACCCAAATTGGAACAGAACCAATTATCTCCTTTGTAATATCTACATCAGGTGCCTGGGCTTTCATGATTATTGGTTTCTTATCAAAATACTGAAAATCACCATTAAGAATTTTATCTCTATTCTCCATTGTTGTGAATCTCACTATAAACACACCCTTGCTCACACTAGCAACCTTATCAATCCCCATATTTCTCCAAATCCTTCTGAAAAATCGTTTAATTACATATAATAGATGAATTCCAAAAATCTACTTCATCTTGAATATCATCAAAATCAATTTTCACATAATTGGAATTAACATCCACATCAATCGCATCATTCAACATTATATCATCATTTCCCATTACTTCAGGACTACCATTCAGATTCAATCTACTAAGATGAGGATGAATTCATTTGTAACGCCGGGGTAGTTTGCATCGCATTCACCTCTCTACTCTTAATTGCAGTCATCCACTTCGAAAATTGATGTCTAACTTCTTATTGTTGTTGCAACTCCCTTAATGAAGATTTCGACGACAAATGTTCTCCCATAACATCTGGAGGATCTTCATCCGAGCTCTCAAATTCAATTGCCTAGCATCCCCATGATTCATCCATAGTTCTCATTTTCTTAGCATGAGAAGAAGACGAAATTTGCAATTTCAATGGTGTTTTATTCGATTTAGAGGTATTGGCATTACTCGAAGCTTTCGTATTCCTTGCTATGACAGCTCAATGCTTAAAGCATAGAGAGAAAACTAGAAAGAGAAAATACCAGCCTCTGACTTGAGTTTATAAATTTTTAACTTAGAGTATATTCTTCCTCAACTATTCAAATAAGTTTAAACAAACATCAGTTAAGTTTGGCTAAGTTCATTTAAGTTGATAATTCAGCTAAGTTTAACTAAAAGTC